>VWZV01013693.1:446164-551601 GCA_013397155.1 Irena cyanogastra | reverse complement strand
CTGCTCCGCGCCGGGCTCTGCGCCTCGGGTGAGCGCGCCGGGGCCGGGCGGGCCGGGCCGGCGGGGCGCGAGTCTTTTCCCCCGGCCGTTTCCCTTCTTCCACCCGGCCCGGCCCTCACGGCGGCCCCTCTCCCTCCTCTCCCGCAGGGACGAAACGCGCTGCCGCCGCTGCCGCCGCCGCCTTCCACAGCAGCGCGGCCCGCGCCAAGGAGGACTATTACCAGGTGCTGGGGGTGCCCCGCACCGCCACGCAGAAGGAGATCAAGAAGGCCTATTACCAGGTGCGCCGGGAACGGCCGGGCCAGGGCCCCGTGGGCAGCCGGAGCAGCCGGGGCTGCCCCTTCGGTGGGGCACGGAACAAATCCATCCTCGTGCTTGGAGCCGCTGGAGACAAGGGGAGGAGGCAGAGGGAAAGCTCAGCACATGGCCTTGGGGATCGCTTCCAAAGCATGGTCTGCCTGTGCTGTCATCGCTTGTCTCCTTCCAGAAGGATCTGGGGTTGCTGAGAAGATCAGGAGCAGCTCCTGTAGTTCCTTGTTTTGGGTTGATAAGTGAAAATGAAGGGTTTTAGTTCCCGGGAATGCATCTAGTGAATGCCAGGCTCTGCCTGATGTGTTTTTCCTGGCATGTGAGATATGCTTAGGTAAATAACTCCTGCTTGTCCCTAATAGTTGTTTTTTGTTTTTTAGTTGGCAAAGAAATACCACCCTGACACAAACAAGGACGACCCCAAAGCAAAGGAGAAGTTCTCTCAGCTGGCAGAAGCCTACGAGGTAATAGCAGGATTTTAATGTGATGAGAAGGAGGAAAGATTAGAGAGTAGATGCAGGGAAACATTTCCTGTAAAACCATGGCTGGTTTTTTATGCACTTCAATCTGGGGCACCTCTGTCCCAAGAAATTACTTGGTCCAAGTATCTGAATTAGCTGCTTTGGGCTCTTTCAGTTTTCTCCTTCCTTAGCAGTGATTGGCATGAATGTCAGTTCCGTGGAATTATTGTCAGTTTAAATAATCAAAGAAAAAACCTGTCAGCAGGTGTTTAAGACAGAGAGACTTTCGCTGTGCTCCCCCAGCCCTGTTTTTTAATTCCAGCACTCTTCAGCTGATTTAGTAGTGATCAGCTGCTTAATATTATTTCTGCTTTTTATAAAATAGTAAGATCTTGTCATTTTTCTGGCGATGAGCCAAGAAACTCCAGGGCAGCAGCAGCAGCAGCTTGTCCTTAACTCCCGTGGTGCTGAGAGCTGGGCGAGACCTTGATGGAAGGTGTGAGACCAGAGGCAGGGATTCTCCTGGATCCCACAGTCCCCTGAAGGGCCCGTTCCTTGCTGCAGGTGCTGAGTGACGAGGTGAAGAGGAAGCAGTACGATGCCTACGGCACGGCGAGCTTCGAGGCCGGCGCGGCTGGGGCGGGGGCCGGCGCGGGGCGGCAGTACTGGAGCGGCGGCCCCTCCATTGACCCCGAGGAGCTCTTCAGGAAGATCTTTGGGGAGTTCTCGGGATCCCCTTTCGGCGATTTTCAGACTGTCTTTGACCAGCCACAGGAGGTAGGAGGTGCCTTTATTGAGGAATGAAGTGGGAAACTCAAAGCAGTGTCTCTCCCCAGCTTGTGTCACAGAGCACTCTGGGAGGTTCAGCGAGGAATTATTTCTGGGAATGTCAGTTTGTGTGTCCCGTGGCATGGGGAGAGTCTCATAGTTTTGCTAAGCTGTGCAGAAACACCTCACACCTCCAGAGAGGGTATTTGTTCTGGGCTTTAGCTACTTCTCTTCCAGGGCATGACACCACTCAGTGTCAGTACTGACACTGCTGAGCAGTTCCATCGCTGGAGAGGCATCGTTTCTGCTGTAGCTTGATTTACCTATGCCTGCTTTGATCTGTAATGCTAAAACCCACAAAATACCTTGTAACACTAAACCAGGCCTTCCAGCAATATGTTTGGCTGCTTAATTGGCTTAATTTTGCAACTTAATTAGCTTCACGTTGCAGTGAGGCCCATAATAAAACAAAATCAGTTTTGTTCTTCGTGTTGCATCTAAATGTTCCTTTAAGTGTTGATGGTTCATGTGTAGTCTTCAAAAATGTTTGGTGTTTGGTATTCCTGGTTTTACTAAAAATTACCTTTTTCATACAAGGAGAATTTCCTCTTTTGATTAGTAGTCTTTACGGAAGACTTCTATTTTAAGCATTGTTTGGTATTTAGCCTAAATTCTTCTCAGTCTCCTTAAGACCCTGTCACACCTCAGTCATGGATCTATATCCATGTTTCCTGTGTAGTATATCATGGAACTGACATTCACCCAAGCTGCAAAAGGAGTTAACAAGGAGATTGTGGTGAACATCCAGGACTCCTGTGTGCGCTGTGATGGCAAAGGACACGAACCTGGCACCAAAGCTCAGCGCTGTCACTACTGCAATGGCACGGGCATGGTAAGTGCCGAGCAGGACACCAGTTCTGCTGTGCTTTCCCTTCTTGGGGAGAGTAATTTCATTCCATGGTGAAAAATTCTCACCACGCTCATCAGCTTATCTCAGGCAAAGCTGAATTAATGTCAGCTTGATGCTAATAGGCACTAGGAAGATTTTCTTTGTGTTAAAGTGCTGTGCCCAGCTGAAAGCATGAGCCTTCAGGCTGGATCCTCTGCTACTGCACATCCCACAAACCATATGAATATAATGTAACAACTCTGAAATTCCTCAGGCAATAAATGGGTATGTTTTGACTTGGGGGGTGGAGGAAGATGGTGAAAACCCAAGGGTAATAATAAAATAAGAAGATGCAGGTAATAATGGAGCTGCAGGCTTTGGGTTTCCATGCATCTGATTCCTTGTGTGCTTCAGTGGTTCAGTCCAGAGCTTAGTCACCATAAGGTTTTCTTGGACACTGGCAGTAATCCATGTAAATGGATTGTCCTTGGATTCATCAGAACACAGATGTTTGTAGCACTGTAAGGAGCTTTGTTCCTTCTTGTACATTGAAGCCTAGACATTGAGGGTGGTGTGTTTCCCTGCCCTCACCACGTGACACTTGTAGTAGTGGTGGTGTTCAGTGGAAATCGGAATGCGATGGCAAGTGGATTTCAGAGCCACCTTTCTGCTCCAGCTCTTGCTGAAGGATATCTCTGTCCTGACAGGGTGTCTGTGTGATCACAGCCCAAACGTGCTGTGTGAGAAGCCCCATCTCAGCAGTCACGATTTGCCCAATGTGTGTTTGTTCCTCTCCAGGAGACGATCAACACGGGCCCGTTCGTGATGCGCTCCACGTGCCGGCGGTGCGGCGGCCGCGGCTCCATCATCACCACGCCCTGTGTCGTGTGCCGGGGCACAGGGCAGACCAAGCAGAAGAAAACAGTGATGGTTCCCGTGCCCGCTGGTCAGTGTTGTACCTGTCTGCTGCTCTTTCTTAAAGAACTGTAGTTATTTACTGCCACTGCCAAGTACAAATGGGGGGGCAGTGTCAGACCTTTTGCTGCAGAGAAATGGTCTTTAAAGCAAAGCAGGTTGAGAGCTCGGCAATGGAACGGGCTAGTGATGAGATGGACCTTCTGACCATGGATATAAACGTTTGTTCTGCCCTTCCTGAGCTTTGGTTCTTGCCTGGGTCATCCTAGGCAGGTTTTGAAATGTGAATCTCCAAAGGTTTTGTTGCTATGGGTCTTTCATTTGTCCTTGATGAAGCGCGGGGAGAGGGTGGGATTCCTGAAAGGCTTGGCTTGGCTCAGAGGGGTGTGCTGATTGCCTTCCTCACCAGAGAGGAGAATTCAGTGGTGGGACTCGCTTCTTTGAGACCACCCTGGGTGAGCAGCCTGTAATTTTCCTGCAGTTTGTGGGGGCTGCTGTGTTCCTTAATCCAATGCATTTGAAGAATGCATAAAGAATTCTGTAAATATTGAAGTAACAAGCGTGTTGGGGACATAGGGATCACCTCAGAGGTATAAACATGTGCTGACCCCTCCTCCTTTGGGCTGTGGTGGCCAGCTCTTGGGATTGGCAAGAGTTGTAGGTGTCCATGTCACATTCCCTCCTGTTCTGATTGCAGGTGTTGAGGATGGGCAGACAGTTCGGATGCCTGTGGGGAAGAAAGAAATTTTCATTACATTCAGGGTATGTATTCCAAGCTGGTTTCATATGTAAGTTGGTTGTTCTCTTCTCAACTGCCTGGGAAAGGACTGCATAATGGGCAGAGGAGGAAGAGCCAATGATCCTTTGGAACAGCTGCGGTAACATGATCCCTGTGAACTTTCTGAGACAGCAGGAGATCTGCATTGTAGCAAGGAGGGTAACTTTGAATCTGTTCTTGAAGAATCGCTGCTTGTTCCAGGACCAGGCCCTTAGGGTAGTGTGAATCAAAATGAGAGTAGGTTCTTCATGCCTGGAGTTTTTTGACTTGGAAATGTGAGGGAGCTGCCTGCTGGCAAGGGTGGCAGAGCTGAGGAGAGCTGTGAGAGGTGCCACAGGAGGCTGCCTGGTGAAGTGTCCTTCTTGCACATCCACCTTCAGGGCTGCTTTGCACCTGTGCTGTAGCTGGGCCTCTTCTCCTGTCAGACTCTTGCCACACACATCCTTCTTGAGGAGAAAATTTTTCTTCAGCACCTCTTTCATGGTGCAGGAGGGTTTAATTCTCTTCCAGCTTGTGAGGCCACTGCAAAGGTGCTTCATTTCCTTCTCACTTTTGGCTTTCCCCTGTTCAGGGTGCTGAACAAGGAAGTGTCTGTCTCTGCAGAACCATAGTGACATGGATAAACTAACAGCAGGATTGGGGGGGGTGGGGGGGCGGAGTTCCTGAGGCAGGAAACAGGGATCCTTCCAATCCTTTGGCTAAATCAGTTATGTCGAGATCTGTGTTTTATTAGAACACCAAATGCTAACTCACAGTTCTTAGCCATGCTTTTTGGGGATGGTGTATTTTTTTCCTGGGACCCTTGGGAGCAGTTTACCAGGAGAACATGGTGTGCTCACTGCTCTTTGGAACTTTGCTGCCCTCCAGGTTCAGAAGAGCTCTGTGTTCCGACGAAACGGAGCCGATATCCACTCGGATCTCCTGATCTCGGTAGCTCAGGCCGTGCTGGGAGGCACAGCCCGGTGTCAGGGCTTGTATGAGATAATCAATATCACAGTGAGTACCAATATTCTGGGCATGAATCAGTGGGGCACAGCAATGGCTTCTCCTTTGCTGCAAAGGAAGGGGAAATCTCCCAAGTCTGCCAGTATTGCATTTCAGACTCCTTCAGGATTGAGCCTTGGGTAGTTTGTGACCTGCCTGGTCACAGGTTCTTTCCTGTTGCTGTGTAGGGACAGGGAAAGAAAGGGGTTGCTGGACAAACTCCAAACTACAGGGCTACAGGCTGTGTCAGGTTCTTTACTTATTTCTTCAAAAGCTTTTCCATCCTTACTGGCTTGGCTTTGGAATGAGCATATGAGAGCTCTCCCATCCTACTTTTGAGCTTGTTGGAGGAGCAGATAATTTTTATAGATGCGTAATTATTATATAAATGTTTAATTAGAGTAATAAATGTGACATGTTTGTGTTTATAGATACCCCCTGGTATTCAGCCAGACCAGAGAATCCGAATGAGTGGGAAAGGCATTCCCAAGGTCAACAGCTATGGCTATGGAGACCACTACATCCACATAAAGATAAAAGTTCCTCAGTAAGTAGAGCTAAAACAAGTTCCTGTGAAATCTTAAAAACTTTTTGCAAAAAATGTTGTTTAAAAGTTGTGAAAATTTCATGAGGTGAAATGCAGTGGGTCCCATGTCTCCTCTTGCACTGAGAATTCTTCAGAGATCATTCCTTACAGATAGCTCATTTAAAGAGTACATGGATTCCTGGTGTGTTTGTACACAATGTACTCCAGTCCCTGCCCCTTGCGGGTGCTGCTGGGGGAGGTTTGGGAGGGCTGTGGGACCCAGGCCATCCCTGACCCCGTGTCCTGGTGCCACAGGAGGCTGACAGATCGCCAGCGAGCCTTAATGATGAGCTACGCCGAGGACGAGGCTGACGTGGAGGGCACCGTGAACGGGGTCACCAACACAGCGTCAGGTGAGCTGGGGAACCCCTGCCCCTTCCCTGGGCAGCTGCTGTGGGAGTGCACAGTGCTCCTCGAGCAGTCCTGGGGAGCAGGGTGAGCCAGAGTCACCATGAGGCCTGTGGCAGCACAGCCTGGTATAACAGAAGTGGTTCTAATGTGATATTAACAGGCTGTAGCACACAGCAGGGAGGCAGCCTCTTCCCAGGAAGCTCTATTCCAGTACTTACTGGGCAAATCCATGTGTGAACAGAGAGCAGGCACTGAGTACTTCAGGGTCCAGACAAGCTGTGCTGATGAATGCCTCCTGCTCCCTGCTTTCCCTGTGCCAGGACTCGCCTCAAGGCAGGAAAGCAAATGTGCTTCAGGCCAATTTCCTGTGTGATCCCAATCCAGTGTGCTTCTGAGCACAGCAGGGCTCTTTCTCCTGGAATGCTGATGGGGTTTCTGTTGGGGCTGAGCTCTGGAGGTGTGGGGAAACCTGGGCTAGGAGTGCCTAGGGGTGGCAGTGTCAGCTCTGGTCAGTGGACAGCGACCAGCACGATGGAGGAGCTGGGAGCTTTGTGAAGCTGCTCTCCAGCTCCAGATGGAAAACTGAGATTCAGCAATTGTGTTTTAAGTTTCAGGGATGAGGTGCTTGGAAGAGGCAGCAGCTAAAGTTACCACAACACATGGTAAAATAGTAAGGAAGGAGCTTTGTCTCTCACTACTGGAAAGCAGTTTTGGCTTAATTGAAACAGTGAACTTCTTAACTCTTCTGGATTTTGGTTTTGGTTTGAGACCCAACTGGGCATTTATGACTAGGCAAAGGTGAGAGCTTTTTGGAGCTGCTGAATGGTCCCAAGATCTGCTCTACTACATGCCAAAGAGTGAGGAATATATGCTTAAGTGCAGGATCTGCCAAATACTTTCCAGTGTTCTGTTTTATAGTAATTATACATACAGAAAATATGTCTTTCCCATATTACAGTCAGCCTTGGGGGAAGGGCAGAGAGCTCGGAGCACTGAATTTCCATTCCAGCTTTTTAAAGGCATTTGTGTGTTAAAGAGAAAAAAAAAAAAACCTCTTCACACCAATTTTTTTAAAGTTTTTACCATGATGAAGCAGCAAGGTGAGTTTAAAACAACACCAGTAGGTTGCAGTGTAGAGACAGGCTGTGCTGAGGGAGGCGTGTCCTGCCTTGGGATTTCATGCCATTGCATCAGTCTGAGCCCTGCACTCAGCCCTGGGTGGCTGGGGAACACCAGACTCTGCTCTCTGTGCCCAAAGAAAGCTTGAGGGGGCATTTGGGATCTTGTTGATGGTTTTACTGTAGAAAAAAGCAGATTAGCAAAGAGGTCTCCTTTGTTCTTGTTATAGCCACTTCTGAGGGACAAACAAGTTCTCAGGACCTGTTCATACAGGACAATTTTAACATTCCTTATCTGGACAGTTAGTCTGAAATACTTGTAGCCTTTTTCATTCTACGTGAGTTAATTTTCTGCTTGATACTGTCTGAGCATTGCTTGCAATGATACAAATCAGGCTTCTGGTGTGGTTTTGCACTGCTTTGCAAGGACACAACCTTGAAACAGGAAGAACCTGTTTCAGGGACCACCAGTATAGATTTTTTAACCCTGTAAAATCCTAGCTGGCTGTGACTGAGTTCACCACTTGTTCTTAGTGGCAGACTCTCAGTTCCAAGTCCTTGTTTCCAAAGCCTGTGGGGTCCCAGACTCAATTGTGCAGCACGAGAATTCCCTTGCCAGCTGGAGGGCTGGGGAGAGGGGAAGGGAACAGCTCGGCACCTGAGTTCACAGTTGGCTTTTCCACTTCTGGGGTCCAGGCTTTCCAGTGCTTCCGCTGCAAGGGGTCCAGTCCTGTGGCTCACTGCCAGGTGCAGCCCTGGACGTGAGGGAGCAGCACAACCAGCTGCTTTCTCTTGGCCATTCCCTGTCTAAACCACCCCTCTGGTCCTGGTGGGAGATGTCTCTGACTGCAGCCCTTTGCTGTTTGTGTCCAGGTGGCAGGGCCACGGCTAGCGCTGACGCAGGCGGGGATAGGCCTGAGGCTCAGGAGAACAAGGAGGGATTCCTTTCCAAACTTAAGAAAATGTTTACCTCCTGACACCCCATCTGAGGTAGGAGGTCTCTTGTGTTTCACTGTCTTTTTTCCCCCCACACTGAGCACTTCTTAGGAGGTGGAAGCACAATAGCACAGCATTGCTTCTCACTTAGCCTCAGGCCTTCCAGCCTTGGGTGTTCACAGCCCTAGTTGTCCCCTGGGACCTGGAGCAACAAGCCAGGGATTAAAGTGCATTGTTGCTGCAGCAAAAAGCAGCACAGATGCTGAGTGCACCCTTGGGGAGGTGGCTGGCCTCCCCTGCAGCTCTGCTGCTGGAGCTGTGCCCAGTTCCAAGCACTGTGTTTCCATGAGCTGGTCCCACTGGGACCGGGTTCTGCCACACAAATCCTGGGGTGCAGAGCCACTGGTGCTGGCACACTTGGGCTGGATTCACCCCTGCCATGGGCTTAGAGCACCAGGGAGGAGCCAGCCTTTGTCACAGCACAGCAAACCCCACCATGCATCCCTGCAGTGTAACTCAGGTGTTTCAGTTGATGCTAACCTCTTATGAGGGAGCACTGAGACTTGGAATCATCTACAGCAGACACAGAGTCTGGGATTCCAGGGGCTCAGCTTTGCATCACTGTAGGCTTCAAAGCTGGCTGTGCTGCAGGGCTGACAGTGTGACAGCAGGTCAGGAGGGGAGGTGCTCCCAGAGTGGGCTGTGTGCTGATACAGCCAGGAAGTTGTAACCTTCTTCTCACTTCAACCGCAGGAAAGCGTTCTACTGGGAGCTAGGAGCCAGCAGCAGCAGGTCACCCGTGCAGTTGGGGGTGAATCTTTCTGGCAGCCAGGCTCTGGAGAACACAGGATGTCAGCAGCACAGCAAGAATCCCAGCTGGAGAGGCCATGGACCACCAAGGCACCAACGCAAACCCACACCCACTGTCCTAAGAACTGCCAGTGAAGGAAAACACCAGCTTAGCAGAAGTGTAGTTCTCTGGAGGCTGCTCCACAACCCTGCTGCTGCTGGAAGCGTATTTGGTAAAAGCTAAAGTTGAACTATTATTTAGAATGCAAACCAGAGGAAATGTGAAAAAATATTCCAGCACAGAGCAGCAATTTGCTGTATGGAGGGCAAGCCCACCAGCTGCTCACTCAGGTGCCCTTTGGAATGCCAGGTGTGCTTGGTGAACTCTCCAGGAGACTTGGTGGGTCAGGGAGGTCTAACCTTGTCTTCACAACAGCCCTGCTGCCCTGCACAGCTCCAAATGGAATCTTCCTGTGGCTGGGCATTGTCTGAGCCCAGCTGGCCTGGCTCCCTCACAGCCCTGGGCTTTCTCTATCCTGCTGATTGCCTGCACAGAGCAGTGATGGAATCTGCACTTTGCCTCAAGTTTATCCCCCAAATAACTAAAGTTACACAGCTGCTGTTGCTTCTGGACTGGTACAAGTCGATCACTGAGCCCTTTGCCAGCTGGGGACAAAAATCTTTTATTACTTTAGTGCAACACCCCTAGCGTAAAGGATTGGTCAAAGCATCGTTGTTTTACTTGTGTGAGAGTGCAAGTGAGGTGGATCACTCCTTCCAGATGCAGCTGAGCTCTTGCAGTGAGTATTCCATGGTTACTGTAGCCTGCTGTGTTTGTGATGCTGTGCAGGTACCATCAGCCCACCTACTAATCAGTTCAACACCAGTTAAACAGGGACATGCTGTAGTCTTGCCCTTCTTAATTTGCTGAAATAAAGCACGTGTTGCCTCCTGATTAAACTTCTGTAAAGTGATTCTGTACCCATGTAAATAAGATGGACTTCATAAAGATATTTAACACGTGCCATGCCTTGCTGCCTTGTCTACTCTTCCACCTGCTCTGTCCCCCCCTTTTCCTCCCCTAATAACAGGAATGAAGGACAAGGAGGGGACAGGGTTGGATGGCTCAAGCATTGCTAGGGGCTGGGATTGACTTTGAACATAAAGCTGCCCTATCTGAGCAGTACTTTAGGCACATGAGGGGGAAGGGGCTTTTCCACTGAACCTTGGACAGTCTAGAAAAAGTCAAGTTTTATCTCAGCTCCTTGGGACAGTGACTGAAATTAGCTCCAGGAGCCCAAGGACCAGGGCCAGAGCTGTATGATGAGGAATCAGCCTCAGCTTTTGTGCTACTGCAGGAAGTCACTGCAGTCCCTGCTTGCTGGGGTGACACTAAGCCTCCATCTCGCCAGTGGCTCACCTGCAGTACCCAACCCAGATCCATGGAGAAATTCCTGTCTTCTATTTGCTTAGGAGCCTGCAGCAGCCTTGGCCATGGATATATGCCACAAAGGCACTGCCTTTGGGGCCCTGGGGTACACACCTTCAGCCTACCACGTGGTGCCATATGCTCAGAGCTGCCTGGGAAAGGAAGTGATCCTGGGAAAACAAGCCCCTACCACCCTAAAACACCCACAGTGACTAAAGGAACATCTCCCTGAGGACAAAGGCAGTGCTTCTGTCACCCCTCTGCCTGTGCTGTCCAACCTTTCCTCTTGTTCTAGCTGCCTAAATAGTCCCAACCACGCTGCAGGAGCACATACATAGACTAGCAGTGAGCCAAGCTCTCTCTAGCTGGGGCAGGATCAGCCTCTCCCTGGGGCACTACTGAGAAGGCACCATGGCTCAGGGCACCTCACCTCCTCAGCCAGATCCCCCTACCTGCTGCAGAAAGAAGGGAGGAAGAGGAGGGAGGGGAGGCTCAGAAGGCATTCTTGTTGTCCCCCACCCACTGCTGGAAGGTGCGGGCCTTGGGGTTGAGCTTCATGGTCAGGGCCACGTTGCGGTCTGGCTTTAGGGCATAGAAACGGAACATGGCGGCCAGCTCCTGGGCCCCAGCGAAGTCCTGCTTCTCGTACTCCTCAGGGGAGATCTGCCAACAGAATTGGGGAAGAAAACAGTATTTCAGAGGCTGCTGGGGCTTCCCCTCAGCCTCTGAGGGGATATGATGAGGGCTCTGTTAGAACAGCCTGTCACAGCATTGCCACTGGTGCGGAGGGCTCTGCAAGGCACTTCTGCTGGGCTCGGGCAAAGGATGCAGCCCTGCCTGGCAGGAACAGCTCAGCCAGCCTAGGGCCAGCACCCAGGCCTGGCACACAGCTGGCCAGGATCTGGAGCAGCTATGAGGGAGCCCCTCCTCACACCAGAGCTATGGCTGAGGGGTTCTATAAACTGGGTGGTCCAGGAGGCAATTCAACCTGGCACCCCGAAACATCCTTCCCTGCCTGAATCAAAGGGTTTGGTTCACTGCTTCTGGGAGAGCAGAACCAGCAGAGAGCATCAGAGGGGCTCTGTTTCTAATGAAATGCAGTTTGTTCTCAGGGAACCACCATACTCCTCAGCCATTGTATTGGTTGCCTGAGGCACAACTGAAATGCAAACAAAGATTAAAAATAAGTCACAAAAGGGCAGGGAGCGGTCAGGGGTGTGGTTAACAGTGACACAGCACAGAGGCCAGGTCTGTTGTAACGGTGACACAGCAAAGCCCTGGGGGAAGCCCTGCTGAAGGGAAGGGCACCCAGCAGAAACCTGTTGTGTAGGTGCCCATCCCTGGCTCTGCTGGAGACCTCCCAGCTCAGTTATCCCTCGGAGCCAGGCACAGACCTGCCCGGGCACATCTGTGTGCTCCACAAGCATGAGCTCAGTGACAATACCAATAGGGCAGGGTCGGTGCCAAGCTGTGCTCCAGCCACACCCAGGGGCAGCAGGACTAACCCTGGACACCAGTGCTGGGCTGTACCAAAAGGAGCTGTGACTCCCTCAGGAGCACTACCCACACCAAGGGACACTTCCTACCTTGCTGGCTGTCACAGTCTTGCCCGTCTGCTGGGAGAGGATGGCAGCGTACTCTGCCTCAGTGAGCTTGCCCGTGCTGAGTCCTATCACCTGGCCGATGTACTCCCCTGGGGACTTCAGCAGGCAAAGTACAATGGGCCCAAGGTCCTCCACAGCCATCCCATCCATGGGGGTGTCCCCCATGGGCAGCTCTGTATGGAGAGATTGATCCCAGCTGCAGTGCAGCCCAGCTGTGTGGAGGTACAGCAGAGTTTTCAGCTCCCAGTCTCTGGACATGAGGTGAGGGAGGGATGAGAGCACCCATCAGCATGGCAAGGCAGGAGAGCAGGGCTGAGCTAAGAGACCTTGACACCAGAGC
This sequence comes from Irena cyanogastra, assembly GCA_013397155.1. NCBI lineage: Eukaryota > Metazoa > Chordata > Aves > Passeriformes > Irenidae > Irena > Irena cyanogastra. The sequence continues at coordinate 539,344 of VWZV01013693.1, read as the reverse complement.
AGCACCTGAGTCGCCTGCAGCCCCACAACCTCCACCATCCCAAATGCAGGCACTTGGGGTGCCCAGAGCTGCTCTGGGATCTGCAGAACAGCCCTCAGCACCACAAACAGGCCCAGGATCCTGGTGATTTCCTGTAGGCCACCAAACAGGTCTGAAGACCATAATGTAGCTTGCTGTAGTCAAGCTTCTAGAGGCCTCTTCACCCTACCAGCCCACAGCCCTGGCAGTCTCTCCACTGGCACAGTGGGAGCAGATGAGGACAGTCACAGGAGAGCGACCCATAGAGCAAGAGCTCCTCCTTACCCAGGACAAAGGTGTCTCCCTGCGGGGCCTTCTGCGGCTTGAAGATGGAGAGGAAGTTCTCAAAGTAGAAGGGCAGCCGGATGATGGTGGTGGGAACTCCAATTTTCTGCAAGTACTCCTCCACCACGCCTTTGCCATCGAAGTGCAGCACCTCCAGCCGGCCCCCCGTCAGCTGGTGCACGTTCTCCAGGCCGCTGAACACGACGTGGCGCAGGCCCTGGCGCTTGGACAGGTCAGCGAGACGCCGTCCCTGGGCCAAGGGAGAAACCAGCCATGAAGAGGGGAATGGGACACCCCCATCATCCCCACACCCCCCTTCCCTCCGGGGAGGATCCAACTCCCACCAGCCCTCAGCTGGGAGCACAGTGAGCTGTCCAGGTGGAGCCAAATCCTCTCCTTACCCCGTCCTACTTCAGAAAGGCCACACACCCCCCAGTTTTGGAGCTCGCTGCTCCACCAAACACGCAAGCACCAGCATAAAGAATCCACCCGGCCAACATTCCTGCCCTAAACTAGCTTGTTTGCTGCCATTCAGGTGTGGCAACTCAGCAACTTTGCAATATCTGTCCTGGCATGAGCACCACCCTTGGGACCTCTGATACTGCAGGATTTTGGCCCCAAAGCTGCAAGCACAGAGAGCTGCAGGTGTGCAGGCAGCAACAGTCCCAGCTCTGCCCTGGGAAGGCTCTGAGGAGCCAAGTGTTCCCACTCCTGCTACTCCAGCTCCTGGAAAGTGCTCTCTAACAATTTCATCAACTTCCTGAAAGCACCAGACTCTGGAGCCATGCAACTATAAGGGAACAGAGAACAAGTCCTGGCTTTGCAAGAGCTGGGACCTGGTGTTTGTGAGGCCTTGGGGTCTTCTGGACTGGCCACTTAAATCATCAGGGCTGCCACAGCTGCCCCAAGAGCTGTACCCACCTCGACGCTACAGATGATCCACCCTGCCAGATCATTCCACACGTGGTCCCAGTTCATGTCAGGACAGGTACCTGCTCGATTTCCTTCTCCTTGCTGCAGTGTTCCCAGAAGTTGGTGACAATAAAGGCTCCGTAGGCACCCGCCAAGGCCCGCTCCAGCGATGCCTCATCGTCCTGATCTGCCTTCACGACCTCGGCTCCCCTCCGCCTCAGCTCCTCCGCCGCCTCCTTCCGGGGGCTCCGCGTCACGGCGCGCACCCTGAAGGTCCCGTCGTCCAGCAGCGCCCGCGCCACGCCGCCCCCCTGGGCCCCTGCAGGAGCAGCGGTCAGGGCCCGCGTCCCCGGGGCTCCGGGACGGAGCGCCCGCACCGCCACAAGGACCGGGCCCCGCTCGCTCCCCGCACTCCTCACCCTCCCGGCCGCTCGGGCATCACCGACGCCTCCGCCCTTCCCCGCTGTCCCCCCGGCACAGCCTGGGCCTGTCCCCGAGCACTCACCGGTGGCACCGAACACTACGATCAGCTTCTTCCCGGCCATGCAGCAGCGCGGGCGGTCCCGGGGCTCTGACAGGGCGAGAAGCAGCGAGGTCGCACGGCCGCGGCTCAGCCCCCGCACCGGTCCCGGGAGGGAGGCAGGAAGGGAGGGAGAGGGGCGGCGGCGGGGCCATCGCCGGTCCCGGGGGGCAGCGGGCAGGGAGAGAGCGGGGCGGCGGCGGGGCCATCGCCGGTCCCGGGGGGCAGCGGGCAGGGAGAGAGCGGGGCGGCGGCGGGGCCATCGCCGGTCCCGGGGGGCAGCGGGCAGGGAGAGAGCGGGGCGGCGGCGGGGCCATCGCCGGTCCCGGGGCACGGCGCGCGTCTGCCCTCACACGGCTCCTCACCTCGGCTCCAGTCGGCTATACCCGGCTCGGTTCGGGTCCAATCGGCTCCGCCCGACTACGTTCGGCTCGGTTCGGCTCTAGACGGCTGGGCTGCAGCTGCGCGCGTTCGTCTGTTCGGCGTGACCTGGTTCTGTTCGGCTCCACCCGACTGCGCTCGGCCACGCCCATCCGGGCGGGGCTCAGCTGTCCATCCCCGCCCACCGCTGGCGTGAGGCTCCGCCCCCGTCCCATTGCAACCCCAATCCCATCCACAATCCCATCCCATTGCAACCCCAATCCCATCCACAATCCCATCCCATTGCAACCCCAATCCCATCTCCAATCCCATCCCCTATCCCATCCCCTATCCTATCCCATCCACAAACCCATCCCCAATCCTTTTCCATCCGAATTCCATCCCATCCCCAATCTCATTCCCAATCCCATCCCCATCCCATCCCATCCCTTGGCCCAGCCGCATGCTCCTTGCTCCCACTTAAAACCCAAAAGCCACCGCATGACCCTCTGGGAGGTGGCTGGGGGTTGTGTCCCTTCCTCCCCGGGGACCCCCCGAGCCTCCCGGACTAGTGAAATCTTTCCACGTTTCCTTGGTGTGGACACCGGGCTGTTCCCCAGGCTCGTCCTGCTGCTCCCCTTGGATCTGGGACCGTTCGTTATCCCCAGGTTCGTTGTCCCCAGGCAGGTGACTCTGAGCAGGTCTGAGCTGAGGATCTGCCCCCGAGCATCCTCCTGCCAAGCAACCGCACGAGTCAACAAACAGAGTCACCCCGGAGCTTTTCTCACCTCTCCTGCCAGCCCCAGAGGGGCTGCGGGCAAACCCCCCTGCCGGGAACTCCACAGGCTGGGTTTAGTAAATAAATACACCGAGAAATTTCGGGTTGAATCCAGTAAACGGCCCAGAAAATGTGTGAGGGGTGTGTAATACACAGTGGCGAAGAAATATTTCAGACATGCGTTAATTCAGATCAGTGATGAATTGTGAAAGCAGGAGGTGAAAGCCCTGACCGGAGTTTCTGCACAGTCATTTTGGATGGGAGGGATTTTAGCTGCTGGGAATTACCAGGTGCCAGTTCCTCTTGAAACCACCCTCCAGACCGGGAAATTACCAAGAGACCTCAAACTGCCAGAAGAAAGGGTTTAACCCTTGCTGGGCACAGCCTGGGGCGGGCAGAGAGCGAGGCTGGGGAGACACGGCCCGAAGTGGTGCCTGGAGGTCCCAGTTCCTGCTTGCCCCCAGCCCTCCTCCCCAAACACAGTTCAGTGGCCACGAGCCCGCCCTGACCCCCACCAGCTCGCCACCACGGGAGCTCCACTAGCCACCATTTGCCTGAATGCCAGTGACATTTTTATAGGGTTTACAAATGGAGGGTTTTGTCAGACAAATATGGAAAATAATGACTGACCCCATGTGCCTGTGTGGGGCTGGGGAGGGGAGATCCCGCCGGTCCTGCTGCTCTGGTAGCTCTGGCTCCTTGGTGGGATGGGATCCAGCTCTTTGGAGACAAATCCTAATTCCAGGAAGCATTTGGCAAGAGCAGGAGAACGGCTTTGGAGGAAAGGGAGGTGAATTATTCCTACATTTATTCCTTTTATTTCAGTCTTTCAAAACAGAACTTTAACTTCCTCGTGGAATTATTTCTTTGCACAACCTAGTGAAGGGCAGAGCTGCTGCAAGTCTAGCCTTTTCCTCGGGATATTCCCAGCGTTCCTGGCCAGAGCCGGGGTGTGAAGCAAGCCCCCTCGGCTCTCCCAGGCCGGGGTGAGCTCACGGTTTTGCTCCGAGTGAATTCGCAGCAGTCTGGACGTTGCTGGGGGCGGTTTTGCGGCTTTGGGGAGAAGCGTCCGCAGCCGGGGAGGTGTCCGCGCACGGAGCATCCCCCGGGCAGCCCCGGCTGTCGCTGCTGGGCTCAGACCCCGCCGGGTTTTGGCGGATCCTCAGCCCGATTTGCACAGCCACCAACCCCGCGCTGACAGGAAGGAAGATCGGTGAGACCCAGGGCAGGAAGGGGCGAGGAGCCAACGGAAAGAGACAAAAGGCACCGGCTGGGAGCGGCGGGGGAACCGGAGCCACCTTCCCCAGGTGCTGCCCGAGCAACCCCAGGTCCCTCCGGGGACACCAGCGGGGAGGATCGGTGGCTTTTGCCTTCGGCTTGAGCATCCGTCGGGGAGCAAGCGAAGCCCTGGGGACAAGGAGCTGAGCGCGACACGGAGGGGCCGCGTCCTCCCGCAGCCACAGGGATGGCCTGGGCACTGCCCCGCGCACACAGCGACCCGGGCACGGCGGCACGGGGCCGAGGTAGGGGCTCGGAGGGGCTTGGGGGGCTGTGGGGAGAAGGGGAGCTGTCACTTGGCTCTCCCGCCTGGGGACAAGCTGCTGTGATGGCCCCGTGAGATGGAGTCGCTGGGCCAAGGTGGCAGGGCCGGGAGATGCTGGGCAGAGTGCACGGCACGGCACGGCACGGCACGGCCATCAGGCTGGCAGGAGTGGGTGGAGCCCGGAGTGATGGAGATGAGCATGGCACCCCACAGGGAACCTGGCACATGTCACAAATTCTGTCCCCTGCCTGCTCTCCCTGCCAGGGCATGAAGGCAGCCACAGCCGGGCTGTGCTGCCTGCCCAAAGCCTTGTGCAGCAGCTTCCCCTCCCTTAATGTCATTTGCTGAATTAATTAACTTCCAAACCATCCCAAATAAACTCCAAGATGTAGCACCAATAGAAAAGGAAGAGATCAGTGACACACTCACCTGTGGGGCAGGGCCCGGGGGTGTCCCAGGAGCAGCTCGGGGGCTGGAGCTCAGCCCTGCACCCAGGTGGGCACAGAGCCCGGGCACCCTGGGCTGCCTCAGGGCATCAGCCTTAATCCTGCCCTTATTTGGGCACTTATGGGCACGTGTAGCCCATAAATAGGGGACTGCTGGGGACAGGCTGGCTGCTGTCACCCCGGGGGTATCACCCTCACTCAGGGTTTGGCCACCACGTGGAAGAGTTATCCAAAGCCAGGCAGGCGTCTTTGGGAGCCAGGGGACACCTCCCACTCGGGATGGTCATGTTGCACAAAGATTCCTTTCTGGAGAACTTGCAGCTGCTCTTTGGGGTGCTCTGCAAGCCCAGAAAGGATGTTCTGAGCAAGCCTGGAGCTCGCTGGGCAGGTACCACATCCATCAGCATCCCTGCAGTCCCGGGGACAGAGACGGGCTGGCAGCAGCTCCTGCCTAGTTCTCCTGCTGAATCCTGAGATGCCGTGGGTGGGAAGCACAGAAGCTGTTTGCTGGGAGGATTTGCTTTTCAGTCAGCTGTTTGCACAGCTGTGGTAAAGCATCCTGGGGCACAAGCAGCTGAGGAAATGCAGCAGCCTTCATTCTGCAGATTGTGAGGTGCAGCAGTGCCCTGCAAGGGACCTCTCCAAAATGAGCTTCATTTGTAGCGGTTTGGACTCACCCATAGATCGATTTTTCCTTTTTTTTCTGGTGAGATTTGGGATTGGCACTGCTGGCATCCAGCCCAAGGGGCTTTCATGGCCCCTCACCTCATATTTAACCCTTGCTGTGTCTGGGCCCTGTTATTGGGGTTGGGGTTCAAGGAAACAAAAAACCAAACCTCAAACCTGGGAGAGATTAAATTTGACATAAAATACATTTGGCAATCAATTTTGCTGGCATTAAACCCAGACCAAAAATATATATATGCCATATGTAAACTTGGATAACTGATTTACTTGCCAGTCTGCAAGCATCATAATCGAATAAAAATGCAGAAGGCATTTTATTGCACCGTTTAATTAGCAGAAATTAACGATGTGCAGTCTCTCAGACTCTGCCAAAAGGTGGCAGCCTGTATCCTGGCTGCGGGATTGGCTCCGCTCGGGGGAACAGCCGGAGCTGTTTTCATTTCCAGGCACCTCGAGGTGAGGTCAGGTCAGGGCGCATACGGGGCAGGAGAAATAACTGAGAAGGGCCGAAGGAGAGCGGGGAAGGAGCCCGGGAGCCGCCGCGGGAGCGCAGCCCGCCCGGAGCGGTGCCAGGCTCGGTGCCAGGGCCGGGGCCGTGCCCGGAGGGCAGCGCTGAGCCGGGCTCAGCTCCCGGGGCCTCGCCCGAACCGCGGGGCTCGGGGGGAGCTGCTCGGAGAAACCCCACGGCGGTGGCACACGGAGAGGAGAGGGCCAGGCTGAGGTTCCTGCGTGTCTGGGGCACGGAGCCGAGCTGGAGTGGGCACCTCCCACCTCCTGCAAGTGCTGTGCGACCCTGCAAGTTTTAGCTCATATAAAAAGCTTTTAACCTTATCTAAATGCTGTAGCTCAGTCAATTTTCGGATGTTTTCCATCTGTGGGTGCCTGCAGCCATCCAGGAGCTCTTGCCCAGCCCTTTGGTGCCTGTCTAACCCCAGCACCCCCAGCCCACGGCAGCAGTCGGGTCCCCGGGGCTCTGCGAGCTGGGAAGTCCCGGGTGCCAAGCACCCCCTCCCCCCAGGCTGCTGGTGAATCTGCCCAGGAGCCCCTGCAGGGGAGCAAACACGGATTTCCAGCGGCTGCTGCAGTCCTGGTGCTGCTGGGACAGCTCCTGGCCTGGCACAGTCCCAGGTCCCCAGCAGATTCCTGAGGCACAGGGTGATGGATCTGTCTGGCAGGAGGAAGGTCTGGGAGGCAGTAAATGCCTCTTGTCTGCAGACAGCTTCGTGCTGTGGCCACCTCAGGACTGTCCCTTCACCCTGGATTCCCTGGACACTGCTCTGGTCCTGTTGGACTGCCGGGGTGACATTGCAGGAACACAGCTAGAGGCTGTAGCTAGCAGGAGCAGCTACATCCAGGCTGTGCTCTCTGGTGTTGGTGTCAGGAATCCTGGAACAGGCTGGGCACAGTGAAAACCACAGCAGCTGTCTGTGCACGTGGTGGGGACCTTCCAGCACTGATGGGTCTTGGGCAGGGACACTCAGTTGGGATGTAGGGATGGTGGGACTGGAGCTGCTGGAAGAACACATCCCTGTTGTCTGAAAATCCTTGGAGGAAAGATTTTCTCCTGGGCTGGACCTTTGGACCATACTAAGCAAAAAAAAAAAAAAAAGAGAAAAGTCTTAATGCCAAATTCTTGCCAAGAAAATCCCCACTTCCCTCCCTGGGGCTTGCAGGTGCCATTGACCACTTTGGCTGGGCAGCCCTCCAGGCCCTTAGCCCAGTTTCCCTGGGGACACAGGCAGGGCAGGGCAGACACAAACCTGCATCCCTGCTCCTCTGGCTGCCCGTGGGACATCGTCCCTGCTGGACCCTGGCCAGGATGGACACCTCAGGCAGGGCTCGTGGCCAGCAGCCCTGGGATGAGCTGGGTCCCATCCTGGGCACTCCTGGATCTCTGCAGGGGTTATGGAGCTTTGGCTGGCCCTTGCCCTTCAGACAGCTCTTGTGAGAGCTGGTGCCTCCCTCCAGCCCCATGTGCTCCTAGAGTTGCACCTGAAACTGCTGCAACCAGAAAGGATCAGAGCCTGCATTATTCCTTCTGCTCCAGAAAGGATCACAGCCTGCATTATTCCTTCTGCTCCAGAAAGGATCAGAACCTGCATTATTCCTTCTGCTCCAGAAAGGATCAGAGCCTGCATTATTCCTTCTGCTCCAGAAAGGATCAGAGCCTGCATTATTCCTTCTGCTCCTGGTGAGATGCCCCTGCAGCAACTGCCCATGGCTCTGGTCTGATGAGCACCAGAGGACAGCAGCAAACACTCTCTGCTGCTGGAGCAGGTTTCCCCATCCCAGGCCCCGTTTCAGAGGCAGGACTGCAGGGAACACCTGCAGCAAAACCCTTTTTTTTCTGGCTGTGCTCCGGCCTGCAGAGCAAAGATCAGAGACAGGCCTGGGACTGCAAAGGCTTAATTGAACTTTCCAGGCCAGTTAGAGCACATCAAAGAGTGAACATTTCCCTGTGAATTGCTCACTGAGCTCCTTTAACTGATGGTGTCTCCATTGGCCAGGCCACGGCCTGGGGGTGATGAGTGAGAGCTGCTGCTGGGCCCTGCTGCTCCCAGCGAGGAGAAAAGGGCTTTGCTGTGGGATCTCCACCCCTGGCACCAGGAGCTCAGAGCTGGGCAGTGGGACAGGCAGTGGGCTCAGACCCTGCTCCAACAGCACCTCCCAGCCGTGCAAGGGCTTGCCAGGAACCACCTGGGCAGGAGGGGCTGGGCTGGTGCTTTGTCACCCAGCACCCTCTGTCACTTACCCCACGCTGTGCCACGTGTCCCTGTGGGAGATGCAGCCAAGGTCTGTGAGGGACCCAGCCCTGGGGACACTGTCAGGTCCCTCCTGCAGCCTTGTGCTTCTGTGGGAGAAACAAATCCCAGCATGGATCCCTGGGAAGGGGGAAGAACAGAAGAAGTTCCAAGCACCTCAGCCTCACACCATGGACCAGAAACTCTGCCAGGTTTTCCTGGTCCAGCTACACCTGTGCTTTGTCCCTAGAAGAGGTGTGACCAAAGCAAGGAGTGCTACCTGTACCTGTGGGTGAGGCTGCATCAAAGCCCCCACAGTGCCCATGTCCCCTCAGGGGTGGGTTTGTCACAGGCAAGGCTGTCTGTGGGGAGGGAGCCCATTGCAGAATGGAGGTGTTCCCACGGACCCAGAATGTCCTGTAGGCCAGGTGGAGGGGAAGAAAGATGCCAGGACACAGGCCTTGAGACACTGTGTGTGCCTTGCTCCTGTGGTCAGACATCCCCTGAGGCTCAGGAGTTCCCAGCTGCACATGGCCAGTGCCTGGAGATGACTTTGGGGCTGGTGGAGAGGCCACAGCACAGCCTTTAACACAGGGAGAGCTGGGAGCACTCTCAGACGTGGAGACATTTCCCTCCCCACCTCTGCTTGAAGAACAACAGGAGCAGGTACACTTGTTAAAAATAAGCACCAAACCCTCAGCGTGTTTGGCAGCAGCTGAGGGGGAGGAGCAGGCAGATGCTCCCTCTCTGGGGATGGTTCAGAGCATCCTCAAAGCTCTACAACAGGATGTGGTGCTGGCCCTGCTCAGCAAGCCCTGACGGAGCTCTGGATTGGGGCCGAGGTGGGTTTGAAACCAAACCAGGCCCTTTGTCACTGCCTGCTGCCCCACAACTTCCTTCACAAGAGAGAAGAGTGCACAGGCAGTTCCCAGCCCTGGTGACAGTGGTGACACTCGGGTGCTCCCTGGGTCACCTGCAGGTGGCACAGGGGCATTGCCAGGGCAATTGATGCACCGCTGTGCTTGAGGAAGGTCCTGGTGTAAGAGCTGGTGGTGAGGGCACCGAGTGTGTGGCACTCGAGCCTGGGCCAGGCTGGAGGGCCCAGCTGTGCCCCTGCCAGGGAGGGGACTCTGTGTCAGCCAGGAGCTGATGAATGAACCCTGGCTCAACCACAGCCAGCACCCCGAAAGCTCAGAGTGGGCTCCCTCCCACCCTGCTCCTGATGCTTCTCCTCTTCTTCCCCCAGGGACACGGAGAGGGGCTGAGGACCCCTGGCTGGGGCTGTGAGCTGGCCAGGGGCACACGGGGTGGCCCATGGGACACTGCTGCCACCACAGCGCTCCTCGCCCAGGCACCGCCCATGTCACGGGAGGCCTCTGATGGAAGGTGAGTGCTGCTGGGGCAGATCTGTCACCCTGGGAGCTCTGGAGTCAGAGTGGGATGAGGGGGGAACCAGGGTGGGAGCAGATCCCAGGCAGTGCTGTGCTGGCACAGGGGAATGGCGTCTCTGGAGAGAAGTGATCTTGCTCAGACTTTTTTCTCTGCATGGGTTTGAGTGCCAGGAGAAGACACCATTTCATGGTTGTGTTCTTCAGTCTCTTTGGCTCCAATTTCAGCAGCTGCCACCCTGACCTAGCAGCTCCTAACAAGGCCTCCTGCCAGGGCTCTGGGATGGCACCATGGCAAGGAGGGCTTGGGCAGAGCCCTCTGGAGAGCTCCAGCTCACCCCTGCTCCCTTCAGAGTCAGAGGCAATTCTGCACCGCTGCCCTTCCCTGTCCCTAACGTGTCCCTCTGTCCTTCCCGCAGGGATCAGCCGGTGCCGCAGACAGCTGGCCAGGCCCAGCTCCCCGCCGTTCCTGGAGGACATCAGCTCCCAGCTGCACGGGCTGGAGCTCCCAAGGGCCCAGGAGGCTGCCCGGGCGCAGGCAGCGAGCCCCCTGCCCCAGCAGGTGAGGGCTGTGGTGGCCGTCTGGGCTGGCAAGGGCAGCCACGGCTCCCGGTCCCTGCAGGGCTGCACCCGCACCTCGCTGTCCATGGCAGCCAGCCCGGCCAGGGGCTGCACGCGTGGCCTGGAGCTGCTGCAGCTCCCGAGGTGTGCACGGAGCTGGGGATGCTGGCAGCTCTGCTGGGCATCTGTGCAACTGATGGTGACATCTCAGGGACTCTGCTGGGGAGGGACACAGCCAGGGGTGACAAGGGCCCTCTGCCAGGTCTGAGGGACCTTCCCTCACTGCCCTCTGCGCACCTCTCTGGGCAGCTGAGGAGTTCTCAATGTCCTCAGTGTCCAGATGACAGCAGCCAGTCCCAGCGCCAGGCTGGGGACAGGAAAAGGACAGCTGACCCGACCCCATCCGCTGGTGGCTGCCCCACCCTCTGGCTCCCTCTGCAGCCCTCTTGCCAGGAGAGCTTTCCCTAGTTTCCCTCCTGCTTGGAAGGCTCCAACCTCGGCTGGTGTCTGCTCTGAACCCCTCACATCATTGTCCCCTGCTTGTCCAGCCTTTACTGGTTTAATTTCACTGTGGTACCTGAACCAGGTGAGCAGGACAGGTCCAGAGGTGGCCACCAGGTTCAGCCAAGAGTCCAGTTCATCAGAGAGTCCATGGCAATGAGGCAGGAATGAAGTCAAGCTGGGAAGTCAATCGAGAGATCAGGATCAGGCCCAGCAAGGGCAACCAGGTTCAGGCACAGTGGCCACCAGGCAAGGGCAGAGTGATGAGGTCCAAGACAAAGATCTAGCTCCTACAACATAGCTTTAGCTGAGGCTGAAGGCCCAGGGCTGAGCTTAAACGTGCTGCTGGACTGACTGTGAGGCTGATCAAGGCCCTGTAGGCCTACTGGTGCCCTCTGAGTCCTGCCATCCTTCCCACCAGGATGTAAGGGCTCCATGAGGTTTCCCTCTGCATGGGCATGGCAGAAAAGTGAAGCAGCTTCTGTCATTTGCCTTTGTTCCTCCTCACCCCTGTTTCATTTCTCTGTGCAGAACCCGTGGTGCAGAAGCACCTGGAAAGCCTCCAGATCTCCTGTGGGAACGGCCTGGAGACAGGAGCTCTGCGGCGCCTCACCAACCTGCTGCTGCTGGAAGGCCTGACCGACATCCAGCAGCAGGAGCACGACATCCTGCAGGTTGAGACCACCAAAGGCCTGCCAAACGTGTCCAAGAGCATCCCCCTGGAGAAGCTGTTCCTGCCTCTCTCCAAAGTCAGCATCCCCCCTCGGATCTCCGTCACTGTCGGCGTGGCCGGGATTGGCAAGAGCACTCTGGTGAAGCTGTTTGTCTGCAGCTGGGCAAAGGGGGAGATCAACAGGGACATCACGTTTGTGCTGCCCCTCACCTTCCGGGAGCTCAACACCTACGAGAAGCTCTCTGCTGAGCGCCTCATGTGCTCGGTCTTGCCCCACGTCACCGAGCCCGGCTGCGGCTCGGCCGGAGCCGCCCGGACCCTGCTCATCCTCGACGGCCTGGACGAGTTCAAGACCCCCTTGGATTTTTCCAACGCAGTGGTTTGCACTGATCCCAAAAAGGAGATCCAAGTGGACAACCTGATCACCAACATTATAAGGGGAAACCTGCTGCAGGAGGCCTCTGTGTGGGTCACGTCGCGGCCGGCGGCGGCCGGGCAGATTCCCAGTGGGCTGGTGGACCGGATGACGGAAATCCGAGGGTTTGGGGCCGCAGAGATGAAGGACTTCTTGGACCAGATGTTCCTGGACAACAGAGATCTGTCCAGCCAGGTCCTGGAGTACATCAAGGCTAACAGGTCGCTACACGTCCTGTGCACCATTCCTGGTTTTTGCTGGATTTCTGGCTCCTCAATCGCTTATTTCCTGAAACATAGCAGCGATCAATCTCAAGAAGCAACCGTGGTCCCCAGGACCCTGTCAGAAATCTACTCCTATTACTTTAAAATGGCTCTGAGTGGTGACGGGCTGGAAAAGCCCAGAGAAGCCCTCAGGATTGAGCAGGCTGTGAACACCAGCAAGAAGCTGGTGGGCAGCCTGGGCAGGCTGGCCTTCTACGGGCTGCTGCGGAAGAGACACGTGTTCTACGAGCAGGACATGAAGGCCTACGGCATCGACCTCTCGCTGCTGCACAGCAGCCTCTCCAGCCGCCTCCTGCTCAAGGAGGACATGAACACCTCCACAGCCTACTTCTTCTCCCACTTAACCATCCAGGAGTTCCTGGCAGCTCTTTATTACTACACAGCGGCCAAGCGGGCCATCTTCGACCTCTTCACGGAGAGCGGCGTGTCCTGGCCCAAGCTGGGCTTCCTCAACCACTTCAGGAGCGCCGTTCAGAGGGCGCTGCAGGCCGAGGACAGGCAGCTGGACATCTTCATCCGCTTCCTCTCGGGGCTCCTGTCCCCGCAGGTGAACAAGCTGCTCTCGGGGTGGCTGCCGGCCAAGGACGAGCACGGCGGGCTCCGGAGCCAGGCCATCGGCGTCCTGCAGGGCTGCCTGAGCGCCGACCGCGCCGTCTCCTCGCGCGCCGTCAACGCCATGCGCTGCCTGCATGAGCTGCGGCACACGGACACCGCCAGGGCCGTGGAGGAGGCCATGAGGAGCGGCAGCCTGGCCGGGATGCTCACCCCCGTGAACTGCTCGGCCCTGGCCTATCTCCTGCAGGTGTCTGACGTGTGCCTGGAGGAGACGAACCTCTCCAACTGCCTCACCTACAACGTCTGTAAGAGCCTGCTCTCCCAGCTCCTCTTCTGCCACAGCCTCAGGTGAGTCCTGGTGGGACTGCACTGGGAAGAGCGAGGAGAGATGCCAGGCTGTGATTGTGGAATCACAGGTTGGTTTGGGTTGGAAGGGAACTTAAAGCCTATCCTATTCCACCCCCTGCCATGGGCAGGGACCCCTCCCACTGTCCCAGGCTGCTCTAAGCCCTATCTAACCTGTCCTTGGGCCACAGCTTCTCTGGGCACCCTGTGCCAGGGCCTCCCCACCCTCACAGGGAAGAATTTAATCCTAAATTCTAATCTAAATCTCTCCTCTTTTGGTTTGAACCTGTTCCTGGGGTTGTTGCAAGTCCCCCCGAAACACTGGAGGCTGCAATGAGTTCTCTCTCCCCTGTGACTCACAACCCCAGGTGTCAATGGAGACATGGCTCCACCAAACATTGTCCACCCGCAGACAGCTGCCCTGGGAGTGGCACTGGGTCAGCTCCGCTTCTGTCCTTGAGCTTCTGTACCTGGGACAGGCAGATGTCACGGGAGCATCATCCTTTCTCCACTTTGTTCTCCAAAGCCTTGCTCTTGCTTTCCTTGTGTCTCGTGCAGGCTGGACAATAACCAGTTTAAGGATGATGTGATGGAGCTGCTGGGCAGCGTGCTGAGTGTGAAGGATTGCCAGATCCAGAGGCTCAGGTAGGAACTGGCCCAGGGCTCACGGGATTTCCTGGGGATGCAACGTGGAGCTGGGGCCACCACAAAACCAGGGTGAGGGTCCCCCAGGAATGTGTTTCCCACTGGCTCCCCAGGGTGCCTAATGACAAGGACAGCCCCACACGATGCCCTGCACCCAGGCACAGTGACCTTACCCCAAGGCTGTCTTGCCCAGTCTTCCTGGAACCACTGCCTCCTCACTATTCCTAAAAAAATGTCAATAAATCCATGGGTTATCCTAACAAACCACTTCCCAAGGTCACAGCAGATCACCTGAAGCTCTGCATGGAGCACCTGCAGCATGGAGGGGACAGGCAGGGAGATGCCTCATCCCAGACAGATGGGTTCCCACTTTCCCCACCTCCTGCTCTTCCTCAAGGCTGCACAGAGTTCCCCATGCTGTCATCTGAGCTCCTTTATAGGTCACAAATGAATTTTATGTCCAGAAATGGTGTCCTTGCAGTCCCTGCCTGGTGCCCACCCCAGGAGAACATCCATCACTGTGGTTGTACCATGAACCAAATGCTCCCCATGGCTCTTCTCTGCTCACCCATCCCAGCTGTGTCCTGGGACATGCCAGGGTCTGTGCCAGTCTCTTTCTCCTCTGGAAAAACCTCCAATTTTCCTTTTCCTGGGCAGCTTGGCAGAAAATCAGATCAGCAACAAGGGAGCCAAAGCTCTGGCCAGGTCGCTGCTGGTGAACAGGAGCCTGATGGTGCTGGAGTAAGTGAAGTGTTCCCCCCTGCCCAGCTCCTGTGGTGCCACATTCCCACCGAGAGCCATTCCCTGCCCACGGCCAGGCTGGATCCCACCCAGCCTGACCCAGCTGGGGAGGGTCCCCAGCCCCTAAAGCCACCACCACAAGCTGCTGGCCCGATGTCCCACCTCAGCAGTGCCACGTGGAGGCATCTGGTTTAAACCGGGCCTGTGCCAGTCTGGCTTTGCTAATCTTGGCTTTTCTGCCTGTCCGGCCCAGCCTGCGGAGCAACTCCATCGGCCCCACCGGAGCCAAAGCCCTGGCTGATGCCCTGAAAAAAAACCAGATCCTGCTCTCCCTGAAGTAAGTCCCAACCTCTGGAGCATCTCCCGTGCAGACCCCCAGGGCAGACCCCCTTCCATCCCTCTTCTGTCCCTCTGGGGTTTTCCCAAGCTCCAAGGGCAGCGCATGGGGACAGCCTGGGCGTGCCCCGGGTCCCTTGTGCTGGGCAGGGAACACGAGCGCAGCTGGCACAGACCCAGGGACTGGGGCAGCCCTGGGCCAGAAATTTGGGATTCCCCTGCCTCTTGGGGCACTGAAGGGAGGGTTTGGGGTGGGGTCCAGGTCGAGGTCCTTTCTGGGCATGGGAGCTCCCAGGGTGCTGTTTGGTGGAAGAAGGAATATCCCGTGGGAGAATAGGGAAGGAGACTCCTGGTCAGGGATGCTTGGGGGCCAGACCCCTTTCTCAAGCCAGGGACAAGGGCAAGTAAACCCCAGGGCAGGTGGCCACTGGCCTGCAGCCCTGCACAGCCCCTGGCCCTGCTGTGGGACACCCACGCATGGCTTCACTCCTGCCTCCCACAGCCTCCAGCACAACTCCATCAAGGAGGACGGGGCCACCTTCCTGGCCGAGGCCCTGCTGACCAACCACAGGCTGGTGACCCTGCAGTGAGTGACCCGGACGTGGTGTCCCCCTCCAGGCACCCAGCGGGGCGGGTGCCACCGATGGGGACGTGGCACCTGCCATTCACAGGTGCCTTCCTCACCTCTGCAGCCTGCAGAAAAACGCCGTCGGAGCCCAGGGCGCCCGGAAAATCGCGGAGGCGCTGAAGCAGAACTGCAGCCTGAGGGAGCTGATGTGAGCACGGCACTGGCTGGAGGGATGGCGGTGCCAGCGCCACATCTCCTGGGGTCTGTGGGCGGGAATGGCAGGAAAGGGGCAGGTCCATGGGACAGGCAGGAGGGACACTGCCGGCTCTGCCCAGCGGGGCTGGCGCGGACAGAGAGAGCAGGAACTTCGGAGCAGCCCTGTGCAGATGCTTCTGTACCTCCAGGGATGCAGGGAGCCACAGAAAGAAAGGAGAAGAGGCAGAGGGAAGCAGCAGGGCTCCAGGCCCTGGGGAAGCATTAAAAGCTATTCCAGCTCAAAGCAGCCAGGAGAACAGAGGTGTACGTGGGTGGGAATGAGGTGGCAGCGAGCCCATGCTGGTGCTGCAGCAGGAAGAGTCTGGGGGGGTGAATCCCTTGCTGGCAGTTCCAAACTTCCTCTTCTGTCTCAGACTCTCAAGCAACTCGGTGGGAGACAACGGCTCCATTGCCCTGGCCGAAGCTCTGAGGGTGAACCACAGCCTGCAAAGCCTCGAGTAAGCTCCCCCTTGTTGTTCCTTGACAACAGAGCCCAGCCTCCTCCTTCCAGCAAATTCTGCCACCCCTCAAGCCCTCAGCCCCTCCCCATGTCTGTCCCACTCCACATTCCCTGGATGTGCAGGCTGGAACACGATGTGGCAGCTCCAGCAGCAGCCAGGCTGGCCCTGCCTGCACCAAGGGGCGCTGACAGAATTAACCCAGTGATGGCTTTTTATTCTGGCTTGGAGGAAATCAGTAGCTTTGTGTGTTCTCTCTCTCAGAAGTGATGGGAATTGGCCAAGGAGGGAGGTAATGGGCTGGGGCCTGGCAGAGTCAGGCTGGAATGGTGCCACCTTCATTCCCATGGGAACAGCACCTGGAGAGGAGGGCTGATGGCTCCTGGTGATGAGTGGCTATGCCCTGGTTCTGTCCCTGTGACAAGGATCCCAAACCCATGGGAGCCACGTGCCCAGCTGAGCCAGCAGCCATGGTGACAGATGGGGACACAGCTGCCCCAAAGTGCTGGCAAACCCTGTCCCCTGTGCTTGCTGGGGCTGGTGCTGCTGTGGTCAGCAGGAATGGCTGATGCTGCCAGGGCTGCTCCTTCTGCCTTGACTCCCCCTGTTCCCTGTGGCTGGGAGATGCCCTTTTCTGGGTGAAATGGGCACTTTCCACCCAGACATGACCCTGCAGCCCCCCTGTGATGCCAAGACTGGCCCATCCTCACACCTTCCCCGTTTGTCTCAGTCTCCAGAGCAACTCCATCAGCAGCGCAGGGGTGACGGCACTGACAGCAGCTCTCTGCTCCAACAGGGGACTCCTCAGCCTCAAGTAAGTGACAGTCCCTGCAGCCAGCCTGGCCAAAAGCTGCTGCTGGGACCTGCTTTTCAGCAGCCAGGGCTTGTGCCTGGCTGTTTCCACAAGTGCTCTGAGATGCTGAAAGCAGCTTTGGTCCCTCCTCCAGCTGTGAGGAACTTCTCTCTGTCTTTATCTTTCTCCCTTTGGGATAATATTCATTCAGCCTGTCTTGGAATGACAGGATGGCAGCAGGGATGGGAGGCTGGCAAAAAGCCTCGATGGGCCACCAGTGCCCACAGCAGACACAGGGAATGGAGGTGCAGGGAATGGAGCTGCAGGAGCTGATGGGGGTGGTCTCAGACAAACTGCTCTACTCAGCCCCAGAACAGGAGGCAAAGGGGGCACTGGGGGAGCAGCTGATCCAGCCCTGCCTTGGCTGCCCTTCCCCAGCCCTGCCTTGGCTGCCCCTCCCCAGCCCCATGTCTTTCCCCAGCCTCCGGGAGAACTCCATCAGCAAGGAGGGGGGCCCTGCCATCGCCCATGCCCTGCGGAGCAACAGCACCCTCAGGAAGCTGGAGTAAGTCCCATGGGGGCCCCAGGAGAGCACCCAGACCACCCTGTGCTGTCCCTGGAGCTGTCCTCAACTTCTCCCATGTGACTTGAGTCCTCTGTCCCCGCAGCTTGGCGGCCAACCTGCTGTACGACGACGGGGGCAAGGCCATCGCGCTGGCCATCAAAGAGAACCGGGCACTCACCTCCCTCCAGTGAGTGTCCCCTGGGCCACCCTGGGTTTGAGCCCCTTGTAGGGGCATGGGCAGGGACACTGCTCCTGGCCCTCAGCCCCTAGGGCTGTGACAGTGGCACCCTCCAAGGGAGGCGTGCTGTGACATCCTGGATGGACTCACGGGGTCTTGCACATCCCTGGATGGGTGTGGATGGGTGTGGAGCCTGGCTGGGTCAGGGCACATTCACAGGCCAAGGCTTCACTTCTCATTTTCTCCTGTTTGCAGCTTGCAGTGGAACTTCATCCAGGCCAAAGCAGCCACGGCCCTGGCACAAGCACTACAGTCCAACAGCAGCCTGGCCAGCCTCGAGTAAGTGGGGGCACAGGTGGATGGGTCCCATCCAGTGCCACCCCTGCTGTGGGCAGGGACACCTTCCACTATCTCAGGGTGATCCAAGCCCTGTCCAGCCTGGCCTTGGGCACTGCCAGGGATCCAGGGGCAGCCACAGCTTCTCTGGGCACCCTGTGCCAGGGCCTCCCCACCTCATTCTTCCTGGTATCCCATCTCTCCCTGCCCTCTGGCAGTGGGAAGCCATTCCCCCTTGTCCTATCTTTGCAAAGCCTTGTCCAAAGTCCCTCTCCAGCTCTCCTGGAGTCCCTTTAGGCACTGAAAATCTCCTATGTCCCCATTGCATGTCCTTGTCTGGGGATGCTCTAAATGCCTTGTGGCCCAGGAGCTCTCCCAAGCCATTTGGGAGTGCTGGGCCCTGTGCTGGCCCTGTCCCTGCTCCTGGTTGCCAGGCCACGGGCACACACGGCACTTCTGTCACAGCCTGCAGGAGAACGCCATCGGAGACGAGGGGGTGGCCGCCCTCTCTGCTGCACTGAAGGTCAACACCACCCTGGCAGATCTCCAGTGAGTATCCAGGCTGCAGCAAGGCCCTGGTGTCACAGCCTAAATCTCCTAATTAACACACTGTGGCCACAGGACAAGTGCTGAAGGGTCCCCGTTCCCTTGCAGCCTGCAAGTGGCTTCAGTTGGCGCGGCCGGGGCCCAAGCCCTGGCAGAAGCCTTGATGGTCAACAAGAGCCTGCAGATCCTGGAGTAAGTGTTCTGTGGGGCCACCAAGTGCCCACGGCTGTGCCGCTGATCCCTGGGGTGTCTGAGAGCCTGGCTCAGCACTGCTCCTCCCCTTGCCCGGTGATCTCCCCGACCTGTCCCTGGACTCGCTGTGTGCGGTCACTTCTCCCCCTCCTCCCGTTTGGGACCACCCCAGGCTGTCCTTCCTCACTGCTCCTTGTCCTTCCTCACTGCTCCTTGTCCTTCCTCACCGCTCCTTGTCCTTCCTCACCGCTCCTTGTCCTTCCTCACCGCTCCTTGTCCTTCCTCACTGCTCCTTGTTCTTCCTCACTGCTCCTTTGTTTGCAGCCTGCGGGGAAACTCCCTGGGCCCGGCGGGGGCCAAGGCCGTGGCCAAGGCGCTGAAGGTGAACCGCAGCCTCCGCTGGCTCAAGTGAGTATCGCACCCAGGGCCAGCCTGTGCAGACATTCCCTTAGGGAACAGCGGTGGGATGGCCAAGCCAGCGGCTCTCAGAAGGGCAAGCCCTGAGCAGGTGGCTTTTCCCAGTGCCCAGTGCATGCATTCCCTCCCGGTGGCCACATGTGCTGGTGCTGTCTGACCCTCCTGCCTCCCGCAGCCTGCAGGAGAACTCACTGGGCATGGATGGAGCCATCTGCATCGCCACGGCCCTGAAGGGCAACCACGGCCTTACCTATGTCAAGTAAGTGCCTGCTGCAGTGGGTGGGAAAGGCAGGGATGGGGGAGACCGTGGGAACCATCCAGGGACCTTCCCCACCACCAGCACTGCCCATTCCTGGATGCCCCACAGGGCAGGGGCATCCTGTGCTCCTCCCAGTGTGACAGCCACCACCTCCACACAGCTCCAGGCCCCTCAGCTCCTCTCCAGAGATGCCTGTGGGCCAAACAACCACCTCAAAAGGCAAATACTCTCCAAAACGTTCCAGGGGAGAAGTGGCTCAGCCCCTGCAGCTCTCGAGGGCTGTCTCCAGCTCCTCACTTGGCTGCCTGAGGGCTCTCAAACCGAGTGCCCTTGTGCAGGGTCCTGCATGGAGTGGGGCAGGCACAGGCACTGGCAGACGCTGGG
Source organism: Irena cyanogastra (assembly GCA_013397155.1). Lineage (NCBI taxonomy): Eukaryota > Metazoa > Chordata > Aves > Passeriformes > Irenidae > Irena > Irena cyanogastra. The sequence continues at coordinate 519,659 of VWZV01013693.1, read as the reverse complement.
CAGCGTCCCGTCCCCAGCAAGGATCCTGCTCTGCCTCGTGCCCCAGCCTGAGCTCGTGTCTCTCTCCCCAGCCTGCAGGGCAATCGCATCGGGCAGTCGGGAGCCAAGATGATCTCGGACACCATCCGGACAAACTCGCCCGACTGCGTCGTGGACGTGTGAGGACCTGGCTGCAGCGAGGGGACCCGGGGTCCCTCTGTTCTGGGTGACTGCAGGGAGCTCCTTGGTGCCCAGCTCAAGGATGAGAACTGGGGCAAGGAAAGCTCCTGAGCTCCTGGCGCGGCCCAGGAGAGCCAAGGGTGTCGGATCAGGAGCGCAGGAGGGTCAAGACTCATGCTCAAAGCTGAGGGATGTGTGTGCCCATGTCTGGGTTCATCCAGGCCCTGGGGGAGCTTCACGGAGTGGGGGAAACGCAAAAAGAAGTGAGGAGGGGCAGAGGCCACGTGCCAGTCCTTGTTTTTGTGGGCGATTTTTCTGCTGGTGGCAGCAACTCCTCCTGTGATCTCCCTGGTGCTTTGTCACTGCTGGCTGAAAACAGCCCAGTCCAGCAGGCTCCCCTCGAAATACCAGATGGACACGAGAGATTTGCTGCTGCCTTGCTCAGATGGGAGTGGTGCTCTGGACCTGGGCACTTCCAGCATGTCCTGACTGGTGCTGTGCCCTCAGTAACAGGTTGGTGCTGGCCAGACACACCTGGAGGGTTTGGTAGAGCTGTTCTCTATCGAAGAGAGAGGTAACCCAAGGCATAGGAGTGGAACCATCTAGAAAGACATTGGAAAATAAGAGTCCTCAGGAAAATGGAGTAGTAAGAAGAGGAACCTAAGAGGAACTGCACTGCCCCAGGGTGGGATGTCTCCAGCACATCTTGGTGCTACATCAGGACTGCCTCAGCTCAAACTTCTGCCTCTGAGCTTCAGGCTGGAGCTCTTGGATCTCCTGCTGCTTGCACTGGTGTTCTGTGCCCTTGGGATATGTCTTCCCGATGTCCCAGCTGCAGGCTCTGTCCCTAGCAGGTCACCTTTTGACTAGGAGAGCAAAGGTGGTGCCTCTGTGTGTGTGGCAGAGACCCAGTGACTCTCCAGAGGTTTGCAGGTGACCCACAGCCAAACTGTGAGCCCTTGGAGCCCCCTGAAGCCACTGCCACTGTCCCCTGTCCCCAGCCCAGCCAGGACACACCAGCCAGTGGCTGCTGCAGGGACCCGGGGGCTGACCCCAGAAACACTGGGCTTAGCTCTGGAGATGCAAATACTTGGGAATAAATTAGTTCTGGATGAGAAGATGCCTCGTGCAGCCTTGCTCTTGCACTGCAGGACGTTTGGGACGGGCTGTGCTCCGCTGCCCTGGGCTGAAAGCTCAGCTCACTGGCACAGGGGGCTGCTGCTGCTGCTGCTGCCTGCCACGAGCACTGCAACACCAGCAGTGGCTCTGCCAAATGCCTGCTGGCTGTGCTGGAGGCTAGGTGGCAGTGCTGCCTGGAGAGAGAGGCTCTGGCTCTGTGCACACCAGGTATGGAGTCACTTTTCCATCTGGGCCTACAGTACAGGAAATAGAAAATTGTGACTCAAACTTGCAGCTCAGACTGGGAGACTGGGCCTGGTCTCGGGGTCAGATCATCACAGAATGGTTTGGGTTGGAAGGAATCCCAAATCCCATCCCTTCCCACCCCTGCCATGGGCAGGGAGGGATACCTTCCACTATTCCTTCAAGCCCCATCCAACCTGGCCTTGGGCACTTCCAGGGATCCAGGGGCAGCCACAGCTTCTCTGGGCACCCTGTGCCAGGGCCTCACCACCCTCTCAGGGAACAATTTCTTCCCAATATCCCATCCATCCCTGCCCTCTGGCAGTGGGAAGCCATTCCCTGTGTCCTGTCCCTCCAGCCCTTGTCCCCAGTCCCTCTCTAGCTCTCCTGGAGCCCCTTTAGGCCCTGGAAGGGGCTCTGGGGTGTCCCTAGAGACTTCTTCAGTTTTAACTTCACTTCTTCAGTCTACCTGGTGCTGCTCTTTGTGCAGACAAGCCCTTGATTAAGTAAAGGGTATGTTTAGGATAAATAGATTTAAGCCAGATTTAAAACCAATTGAGATGCATTCCCAGAGCAGCTTTTCATCCAGTTTTATTAAGCCAAAGAAATTTATTTGGACATAATAAAATGCAGGGAAATCAGGCACACGATGCTCACTGGAGTGAGGCTTCTGGCACTGCAGTGCACAAGAGCCAGTTTAGTGCAATTATGGAAATAAGTGCACATTACTGTGATTCTCATTATGGATAAACTGCTCATGCTTTGAGATTCACAAACCTGGCAATCCAAGTTTAATTTTCAGGTTTAATGAACATTATTTACCAACTCCTGAATTCACACTGACACATGCTTTTCAGACAGCAGGGTGTTAGCTCCTGGCCTCTCCAAAGTTTGTGCTTCAAGAGGCCTCCTGCTACTGAAGGTCAGAAGTCATTATCACTTTGCTCCAGTGGCTCTGGCTTCCTTGCTCGGAGACTGGATTTGCCTGGGGAGACTTCCATGCTGTCATCTTCCAGATCCTCCTCCTCCTCCTCATCTTCATCTTCATCCAGGTCAATCTCACTATCCCCCGAGTCATCCTGCAAGACAGGAAACCAGAGTCCATGAGCAGCTCAGCTCTGCCATGGCCAGGCCTCTGCCAGCCCGAGGTGAGGGATGGCAGCGCTGGCTTCCCCCTGCACTCCCAAGGGATTGCAAACCTCCTTCCCCACCCCACGGGGCTGATGAACACAAATTCCCTGACTTCTGCTGGGTCTGGGCTATTAAAAGCCTGTCAGGGTGTTTAACACTGAGGTGGCAGCCACTGTGAGCCCACAGAATGAAGAAGACAATGAACCCCAGGAGAGGAACCCACCTGTGCCTTGCGCCGGCCGGGCCGCGCCGGGGCTGGGGTCCCCTTGGAGAGCCAGAGCAACAGGAGAGGCAGAGCAGGAAAAAAGTACAAGAACATAAAAGAAAACAGAAAGTATCCCGGCTGGGAGCAGCGGAGAAGGCAGCAAAGGCAGGCACAGCTCAGGTATCCTGTGCCACACCAGCAAGTGACAGAGGCTGGGCACACACTGTTAGCTCTTCCTAACTCCATGAATTCCTGGAGGGGTTCAAAGCAGCCTCACTGCTTTCATTCCCTGAGCTGGGACACACAGAGGCCTGCAAAGATCCCTGAGATCTGAGAAGCTGCAGTCAGAGGGCAGAGCCAAGAGACAACTGCAGTGGCTGCAGCTGAGGGAAGTCACAGGCTGAAGGCCTTGGCTTTACATCCCTGGGTGTGCTGGGGCTGTGCCAACAGGGAGAGAGCTGCCAGCAGGGAATTCTAAAGGGAATCAAATCTGTCACTAACGTGGCCAAGGACAATCAGGCAGCACTGGGACTAAAGTGACAACATCTTCACCCACAGCACAGCACTCTGCCCTTCCCAGAAATGGGTCTGGGTGTTCAGGAGGCAACAACAGCCTTCACCACACCCGTCCTGGCAGGAGCAAAGAGCAGAGCGTGGGGTGCAAGCTCCTCTCCAAGACACAAGGTGAGGGTGCCCCACGAGCTGTGGCTGCCCCATCCCTGGATCATTTTAAGCCAGGTTGGACGGGGCTTCTGGTCTAGTGGAATGTGTCTCTGGGTGGAACAAGATGGGTTTTAAGGTCCCTTCCACCTCAAACTGTTCAGGGATTTGCAGAAATGTCTGAACTCCCCTCCTTGAGACAGGCAGCACTGAGGGGTGTCTGCTGGATTGAGACAGAAAGGTTCCACCCACACTGGGAATTAACAGCAGCACAGGCTCAAACACAAACCCACAGCCACCACAGTTGTACTAGTTCCTGGCAATCTCCAAAACATGACCTGGAGGGAACAGCCCCACTGCTCCTGGGATGGCAGCAGCTTGCTTCAGCTTCCTGGTGCAGATGTGGCCACTCAGGTGTGCCCAGAGGCACAGGAAGGCTGCCCAAGGATGCCAAAGGCTGGGCACAGACACGGAGCAAGTGCCTCCTGTGCAAACCTGTGTATGCCTTTTGCACTGTCCACTCACATGCAAACCACAACCAAGGGCCAGGCCAGGAGCCCTGGGGCAGCAGGAATCCCAAGGGCACAGCTCACAGTCCTGCTCTCATCCCTGCTCCATCCTCCAAAGGACTGATGCTGCCAGTACAGGCCATGGACAGGGCTCCAAGGAGTGACTTTTTAGAGCAAAGAAGGGGATTTAGGTCCATGTATTTAACTCCTGCTGCACTGCACTGGTCCCTCTTCCCAGAAATCTGCCCCACAGCTCAGCAGCATTCCTGCAGCCTCTGTGCCACTAGTTCTGCAGTGCAGGATGGGGTGAAAGCACAAGGAGCACACAGACTCCAAGAACAAAGGAAAAATAAGGAAATACATGTCTATGCTGAGGAAAGGTGGCAGCCATTGGAAAGGAGGGCAAAAGCAGGCCTGGGGTGTGAGGATTCAGCAGGTAAAAAGGTGTCTCTCCAGCTGAGGAGAGGGCTGGCATCTAAAGCCCTGTCAGAGAAGCTCTGCAGACACATGAGATGGTTACTCACATCTTCCTCTGTGTCTCCACCTTGCATTGATCCCACGATCCGTGTGCCAACTCTTCCTGCAGAAGCACAGAGAATCCCCATCAAACCTGGTCTGTGGCCACAGGAGCACAGAGAATCCCCATCAAACCTGGTCTGTGGTCACAGGAGCACAGAGAATCCCCATCAAACCTGGCTCATGGTCACAGGAGCACAGAGAATCCCCATCAAACCTGGTCTGTGGTCACAGGAGCACAGAGAATCCCCATCAAACCTGGCTCATGGTGACAGGAAGGGAGGAGGAAGGGTAAAGCTCAGGGTGTATCCCTCAGTGAGAGGATGAGATTCCAACTCATGCAGTCACCCCCCTTGTTAAGCCTCATTGCTCAGGAGAGGCTAGGAGGGGTAAGGCTGACAATAATTAACATTGGACTCAATGATCTTGGAGTTTTTCTCCAACATTAATGATTCTGTGATTCTAATTCCAGTCAGGGTGCTATTTCCAGAGCTACCTTATTCCAGCATGATGGTTCTGGCAGGGCAAGAGGCAATGGACACATTAAGAAACAGGAAATTCTATCTGAACCAAGAAACCTTTTATTATGTGAGGGCAGCCAAACACTGGAACAAGGTAACTAAGGGAAGTCTAGGAGTCTCCATCCATGGAGATACTCAGAACCAAACTGGATGTTATCCTGGACAAGCAGCTCAAACCTCCTGTTAGAGCAGAGAGGCTGCTCTAGATCATCTTGAGAGATCCCTTCCAACCCAAAAAATCCAGGAACTGACACATTTCTTCCTTTGCTTTGGTACACAGAGAACAAAAGCCTGGTTTTCCCATGTGCTGAACCCTTTTTCTGTTAGAGAGCTCAGACCCTTTCTGATATTCCAGGATGGATTGAATCTCACAGGAAACCCAGGCAAACCTCAAGAATTTCCTGATGGGAGTTTGATGTGTGGGGCTGAAGAGTGGATCTGCAGGGAGCTCACTGAGAGGGGAGCACACACGTGTGCCTGCTTGCCTGGTTTTGGCTACCCAGAGGCCATGGGAAGATGTTAGCAGGTCTCCTTTGCTGGGGAGTGAGCCTGGAAGTGTTGGGAATGGGAAGAGCAGAGCTGTGACCAGAGAAAAGCTCCTGTGGGCTGCCTGGGTGACTCAGCCCTGCTGCTGCAGCCACAGAACCCCCTCAACACTGGATCCTATTTCCAGCCCCGCTGTGTCCATCCCATCTCACCATCTGTTCATTTCCTGCCATCAGCAGCTTCCTCCATGCCAAATATGGATTGTTCCAATCCAGAACAATCCAATCTGTGCTGTTTTTAGCATGAAAACAAGGCAGTTTTAAAATATACCCTGGCAAACCTCTTTTCTTCTACTTCCCAAAGCACAAAAGATGACAGGTCCCCTTTGTCCCACGCAGTTTGAGCTGAGTTAGTGGTAGGAAAAAGCTGCCTAACTCATCCACAGCCCACCAGAAAACCCTTGTTGTATCAAGGCAGATCATTAAAAGGATTTTATGTCTTTATATAAAAAGCAGTGGCCTCCATGCAGCAGTTGCTGATAACACAGGAAGTGGAGATGGAATTAAAAGATTTCTGGATAGATCTGTCTTCAGGCTTTGGAGACTTTTGCTCTAATGTATGCTACTAAATGATATAAATTTGGAGGTGATTACACCTTACATCCTTAGATGACATCAGAACCCCATTTTTGCTCAGCCTACAAATGACTCTTGAGTTTAACTTCAATTTTACTCTGTAGAAGGTTCAATAGAAAGTGTAAAATTGGGAATTACTACTTCAAAAAGGAGAAAGATGCAGGGAGCTCCTAAAATAAGACAAAACTGAGAGAGATTCTGAACATAAAAGAGAATCAAGATATCAGATAAGGAGAGCTGATGGAATAGGACAGTTCAAAATGCCATGGGAAGAGCTTAGAGAATGCTCACAGGAGGTGTGCAGGATGCTGCTCCTCCTCAGTGGGAACAGTGCAGACATCCTGTAGACATCCTATGGACAGGTAACTGCTCACACCTGCCTGGACCTGGATCCCTGCATTGTCTAAGCCAGGAGCACCTCTCTGAACCAGCAACTGTAGGATCAGCAGGGTTAGGTCCTGCAGCAAACGCTGGGACTCTCCCAGAGGAGACCCCAGGATGGAGAGGGGCTGGGATTTCACCTGAGCACTAAACTGTAAAGAGGAAAGAAGCCAGATTTTCCATGAAGCATTATTTTCACTCCCAGACACAAACCCCCACGTTTCCCTGTGGGAGAATGGCCATGCTGTGTTTCTGTGTGTACTGGGGGCAGGCAGGAAACAGAGGAGTCACCTGCATGGCACAGGGAGAGCTGGGGACGTTGTCACTTGCTTTCCTGGGTTCAGTTCAGCTTCCAAGAGGAGAGAGCCTGTGGTGTTTCCTTACAGATGATGTGAATCCAGCTGGGACAGGCTGTACAGAGCAGTAATTAGGAAAGATGCTGGTAATGAACAGGCTGTGATTCACTGCACCTTTGGAGTCAAACCTTCTCCCTGTGCGTGGCCATGGTTTGTAGGCACTGAGGCCTCAGAGAGCAGAAGACAATGTGGATCCCTGATTTGGAGCCTGTGAGCTGTTGCCATTTTCCCTCTGTGTGATGCTCCCCATTGTACCAACCCATGCAGCTGCCCAGGATGGAGCCACAGGGCTGGGATGATTTCCAGCTCCTCACCCAGCAGTGGGTACAGGTTAATCCTGTGCCTCACAGCAAGGGGTGACACAAAACCTGAGAGTCTGGACAGCCTGGGAGGGGGGCAGGTGGGTTTGGAGCTGACACATTTTGCTCCCAGCCTGGAGATCTGCAGTCAGTCTCCAGTGCTTAATGTGAATTCACAGCATGAGCTCGCAGAAGACACCTCTCTTCCCTCTGCATCACATTCCCTTCCACACACAGAAAAATGGCATGAACCTTCTGCCTGATCCTTCTGAACTGCTGCTCTTTGGGCACTGTGTTCTTAATCACAGAATGATGGAATGTCCTGAGTGGGGAGGGACCCCCAAGGATCATCCAGTCTCACCCCTGGCCCTGCACAGACCCCCAACAATCCCACCCTGTGCCTGAACATTGTCCAAACACTCCTGGAGCTCTGGCAGCCCTGGGGCCGTGCCCTTTCCCTGGGGAGCCTGGGCAGTGCCAGCACCCTGGGCAGTGCCAGCATCTGGGGGAAGAACCTTTCCCAAAATCCAGCCTGACCCTCCCTGGCCCAGCTCCAGCCGTTCCCTGTCCCTGTCCCAGAGATTGGAGCTGCCCCTCGGGAGGAGCTGCAGCCCCTGCTGAGCTCTGCCCTCAGCCTCCTTCTCCAGCTGAACAATCCAGGTGCCCTCAGCTGCTCCTCAGACCCTTCCCCATGCCCATGTCCCTCCTTTGGGCACTCTCCAACAGCTTTGGATCCTTCTGATATTGTGGCACTCAAAACTGCCCCAGACCCGAGGTGAGGCCACACTAGCATGGAGCAGAGCAATCCCCTCCCTTAGTGCAAGACCCTGATCCCAGCAGCATTTTCCAGACATTGCCAAAATCCAGGGACTCATTAAGCACAACACAGCACAGCTGCTGCATGGGGGAGCACACTTCAGTTTATTTCTTACACCTCCACAAAAAGGAAATCTGCTTGGAAGTGAGGGAGCTGGTCCCACCATTTCAGACCTACAGCCTCTCCTCCTTCTTCACTAGGTCTGATGTTGGGATGGCCCACACCTGGGGGAGGTCGAGAGGGAAGGAAAACATTCTAGAAATTCCATAGCAGAAATCTGAACACGGCCACAACCTGGAGAGAGAAATTCCACAAGCAGAGTGACAATTCCCACTGAGAACAGGACTCTGCTGCTTTTCAGCCTGCCTGCGGTATGGAAGGATTGGAAACAGGACTGTGGAGGCTCACCTCAGAAGATTTCCATGCCAAAACTCTCCTTTTCCCTACAGGACTGAAAACAATGAGGGATAATTCAGGCTCTGCAGCCTTCCCCCAGCATGCAGGGTGCCACAGGAACTCAGCAGCAAGTGCCCTCTGCCAGCACATCATGAACACCCTGATCCTCTGGGTCAGCTCTGCCAAGTAAAGGGGCTCCAAGAGAGCTGCTCTCACTGGGTGACTGGACTGATTGTCTGCTAAAAAACCAGGGTTTTATACAGCTGTCTTCTTACAGCAAAGATCAAATGGGGTTGAAGTTGTTCCTGTCTCAGTAATGAAATGGTCTCTGAGGTCTGGCTAGGACAAAACCAGCCCTTAGCAGCAATGTTATGAAAGGAAACAAGAGCTACAGCACGGGGAGAAACAGTTCACAGGAGCTGCAGCACCCTGGCAGTGTGGAATAGAAGGTGATTTCCAGGCACAGCTCCACAAGGATGGACTATTTCAGCTTCATTCAGCAGCACTGCAGACACAGCACAGTGTGTCCCAGTCTGCCACCTCTGGGAGGGGAAAGATCCTCATGATGCCACAATGCATTTCAGGACTCTGGTCCAAGTGACTTGAAAAGATGAATCTTCACATGGAATCACAACATCACCTCAAAATCTGTCACTTCTGATAGTGTGGGTGGCAAAAATCTATTTAGTTCAAGGGGAGACTGGACAGGTTCTTAGGAGAAAATAAATGTACTGAGGGTTAGCTTAACTCTGTGCAAGCCACAAGTGATGGGGTTGAAACAGCTTGAGAGCAGCAGGGAACCTGAGGGAATCTCCCATGTGCTTCCCCACACATCTTCTTTCAGCCAGGGCTGGGGAGAGACCAGGCTGGCTGGATGCTATGGCTGACCCAGCACTCCCAGGATGATTCTGCACTCCCAGGACAAGGCTGTGCAGCCTTGACCCCAAAGTCCACCCCAGCTGCACATGACCTCCTGCAAACAACTCATCTAGGACCCGTTTCAGGCAACAGGTTTCTCTACACTGCAAATGGTTAAGACTTAATGCTGAAAGAATTTATTTTCCTTTGGCTCTCTGACAAAATAAGAATCTTACTGCAAGTGCCATCACAAATTCAGGGAAGTCCATTGTATTTGTCACAGCCTCAAATATCTATTGCCAGACAGAATAAAAATGGATGTGAAATTTTATTCACACTGACAATGCTAAAATTAAAATGTAGAGATCAGACTGCCTCCAGCTCTGGTGTCCCCAGCACAGGAAGGACCTGGAGCTGCTGGAGAGAGTCCAGGGGAGCCCATGGAGATGCCCCAAGGGCTGGAACCAGGCTGGGAGAGCTGGGAGTGCTCACCTGGAGAGGAGAAGGCTCCAGGGAGAGCTCAGAACCCCTGCCAGGGCCTAAAGGGGCTCCAGGAGAGCTGGAGAGGAACTGGGGACAAGGGATGGAGGGACGGGACACAGGGAATGGCTCCTCACTGCCAGAGGGCAGGGCTGGATGGGATATTGAATTTCTTCCCTGTGAGGGTGGGCAGGCCCTGGCACAGGGTGCCCAGAGCAGCTGTGGCTGCCCCTGGATCCCTGGCAGTGCCCAAGGCCAGGCTGGACAGGGCTTGGAGCAGCCTGGGACAGTGGAAGGTATCCCTGACATGGCAAGGGTGGGATGAGATGAACTTTAAGGCCTTTCCAACGCAAAGCAGCGTGTGATTCTGTGATAAATCAGAGTATTCTCTAATCTACAAAAGCAAATGACACATGGGTTTACTACAGTAAGCCCCCTTAAGGAGGGGACTTTGCTGTGTGACACTGTGACAATAAAGGAGCTGCAGTTTCCCAGGCCCACAGGCAGCACCTGCAGCTTGGCCCCTGCTCTCCCAGCCATGAGCTCTCACCTCCCTGCTGCCTCCTGATCACAGCCCTTCCTGCTTCCCTAATGCTGGTTTTGCCACGTTTGCTGACCCAGCAGCACTGAAGTCAAAGCTCCAGAGCCCATTCCAGCTTCCTTCTTCAGCTGCTCCTGCCTGCTCCTCCCTGCACACACGGAAGGGGTTGATTTTCTCTCTGCACCACACAAGTCTCCCCCAGCTCCCTCTTTGCTGCTTCATGGGAGACCAAATCCTGTAACTTCAACTCTTTTAATTGGCTGAAAGAATAATAGCAAGAGCAATATTGTCAAACCTGGATTTAGTTTGAATTTTGCTGCATCTAGACAGAGCTGATGAAAGGGCTTTTGAGGGTGAGTGTGCTGATTTTTCTCAGTTATACCAAGTGGCCTAAGAAGAGGGATTATCTCTCCCTGAGAATCTTGCCTCTATAATGGCAAAACACACTGGAATATCTGCCCACCACAGAGAGAGGGAGGAAGCCTTATCTCCCAGCACTGATAACCTGGGAATTAGAGCTGTAAAAGTGCACCCCAGCAGGCACAGGGACTGAGCACAGTGGGCCCTTTCTCCTCAGTTTGAGAGTAAATGTGGTTCAGCAGCATCACCATGTAAGAAAACACAAAGCTTCAAAAGAAAGTGATTGAAATATCTTTCCTTTTGAGTCAAGGAAAAAAACAGTAATTAATAGAAATAATGTTCTTGTTATGCTGCCTTGATCATTAAGTGTATTTAAAATGCAAATTGCTGAAGAGCACCAGCAGATCTGTGGTGTATTTAATAGCAAACAGGCAGAGAATATTCAGCCCTGGCTCTCTAAAGAAGCTGCTGCTTCTTACATTAATCTCAGGCCTTAAAGTCTGAGGAGCTAATACTGAGTTTCCATTAAGGGTAATTAATGATAACAAAGCTCTTCCTAGGAAAAAATCAACTGGCAGCAAAATCTACAATTTTAAGAGTAAAACTCTAAAACTGCTATTAAGAGCAGCAGGGACTCAGGTTATGGTGCTCTCTGAGATGAAGCATCACAGACAGCTACAGGGTCCCTTCCAAAGCTCTAAAAGCTGTGTACAAACCTCTCCTTGAGAAATGCCAGTGTAAAATATTCCTTAGAGAATATCAGTATTTCTAGTACTTAACAAGACTTTTCAATTTTCAAGAAAAACAGAGGAAGGGAAGATAAAAATGCTTAAATTACACTGACTTGAAAATATCAGCTTTTTTCCCTGGTCTCAGTCAGAGAGGAAAAAGCAGAATACCACCCACAAAACCCCACATGTTTGCAGTTTATCTAGGGAACAGGTTCCAGCAGGAGTGGTGGCACATGAAATCCCCACACAGCCACTTCCTCCAGAGCCCAGAGAGGTTTGTGCTGACAGCTCAGAATCCCTCACTGCTAATAAAAAGAACTACCCTGATTTCCTGGCTGTGCTTTGCTTGACCCCAGACTAAGCAGAACATTTCTTTTCCCACCCGAGTGAAACACAGACCCTCACCCAGCAATTCCTGTGAGCTGCTTGTGAGCAGTGGGAGCAGCAGCAAGGCTGCAGTTGCACTCCCCAGGAGGCGGGACAGAAGAACAGAAGGTTCACATCCCTCCCTGGGAGCAGCAGCTCAGGTGTGCTCCACGTGTGCCAAGGCAGTGCAGGTGGCTTTACTGACTCATTGAAGGCTTCCCAGCTAAAACAGGTGCCAACAGCTACAGGGAAATAAATGCTTTGCATTGAGAAATGGGATTGCCTCCCTAAGGCTTTGTATAGAACTGCTTCAGGAATGTGTAAGGCAATAGCAAGGCAGGATTTTCCCCACACAGTCATTTTTTTCCCCAGTAAATAATCCTTCGTTTTCTCCCCTGGAAGCACTGTTTTTTCCACAGGGCATTAATCCTCCTGCAGCTCCTGAGAGCTGAGCAGTGTCAATACCCTGAAGGGTGACAGGGCTTCTTACATTTGCAGCTACTCAGGTAACTGCAGCACATCCTGGTGGATGAGGGCAGCTCAGGAAGGGTTAGGATACCTGGCAGGAGAGTTTCCGTGCCCATGCGGCGCCTCGCGAGCTGCAAATCACCCTCGCTGTCAGAGCCTTCATCCTCCTGGATTTCTATGTCAGAGTCATCATTACCTGCTGAAAAACAAAGCCAGCTGATTAGTATCACTCAAAGCAACCCCCAGCCCAGAGCAGCAGTTGGATACAGGAGACAGCACCAGTTCTATCTTTGTTCAAGCCCAAGAGGAATTGAAAATTCCTGCAGAGAGCGTTGGCTCTGCAGGAGAGCACAGGAAAATGGCCAATATCCACATCCCAAGGAGAAATCCTTCAGCATGGGAGTGCCAAAGCAGCATCCACTGCAAACAAGAGCCTTGGGACAATTCCAGACTGTACCATAAAGGTGCTACTTCAGTAAGTGATTTAAAGATAAAACTCATTGAAAAGCATTTGGGAAGTGTGTGTTTATTATCCTGGTTTAACCCTGACACCAGCAATGTCAAAATCCATCTCCTTGGACTATCTGCTTTCATTTAATACTAGATAAGCACAGTTCCACATCCCCAGATAAAGGAATGCAGCTACAGCCAAACCCAAGATGCTGGAGAGACAGGAACCTTCAGGAGACACAGGAACTTCTTCAGATATTTTCAACATCTGCCTTTGTTTCCTTCTCCCCATCCAAAACAGAGTTCCCAGGCCAGGGCCAGGACAAACCCAACAGGACCCCATGGGAGGACCCAGCACAGCAACATTTGCTGCTGATTATTTAGAGAAAATAGGCAATTCTTTCCCAGGTACATTTAATTACACACATGTCCGAGCTGAAAATGGAAATAACTACTTTAATTAGGATTAGTAATGAGCTGACACGTCTTTGCAGTATTTAATTATCTCACAATATACAAATATTAGACATTTTCCCATCCTCTTTTTCACTGCAATATTAAGTTAATGAGAAAGTAATAATGGCAAGGGAAGTATCTGCTAGCCTGGTAAGATTACAAGGCTCCAGCAGAGTTAGCTACAAATTCTATTTGCACTTTCTTCTTTGGCAAGCGGGGGAATTACTCACTGCTGTGTGACCTGGATGCTGCTTCTGTTTGCCTGGCATTTAGGAAACTGAGGTTTTGTTCAGCCTTTCATGGGCAAACTCCTTGGGAGGAGCCATGTGGAGCTTACAGAAAGGACTCAAGTTTGTGCTCAATATATTGAAGAATGAATTGATCATATCTGTGATGGCTCTTACTGCTACTAAAATGCCTTCATTCTTATTTCATGGGGTTTTTTCCTTCCTTCTTGGTTATTTATTTTATCTTTAGCAGCAATTTCTCCCTTTCAGGTTTTGTCATTTGTGTTCCTGTTAGGCAGCAGCACTGCCAAGAGCTGAGGATGCTGCAGGGAGCCCACTGATTACTTGGCCAAACCTTTCCCACTCCATGCCCATCTGTGCTTCCTGCCCTGTCTGGGATCTCCTGAGCATGAGCTGCCAGCTGAGCAGGGACCTACAGCTTCCACTGCCAGAGAGCAGGGATGCATGGGATATGGGGATGAAATTCTTCCCTGTGCCTTTAAAAAGCCTGGATTGCCTTCCAAGCCAAATGAAAATACAAATCCATCACCTGAACTCCCAGCATGTCATGGAATGGCCTGGCTTGGAAGCTTGGAAGAGACCTCAAAGCTCATCCAGTGCCCCCCCTGCCATGGCAGGGACACCTTCCACTGTCCCAGGCTGCTCCAAGCCCTGTCCAGCCTGGCCTTGGGCACTGCCAGGGATCCAGGGGCAGCCACAGCTGCTCTGGGCACCCTGTGCCAGGGCCTGCCCACCCTCCCAGGGAAGAGTTTCCTCCCAATAACCACAGTACAGCACTTTTCCTGCTGAGTTGTGACTTTGAAATACATCCTGTTATGGATCCATGGCAATAGTTTGGGTTTCCCTTGAACAGTCTGGCTGGAATCCTGGAGCACAGAGCCCAGCTCAGAGCATCACTGCAGTGAACTGGTGCCACAGGCTCAGGGGAGTGACAGCTGCAAATGCAAATTCAGCAATATCAAAATTCCTGCCTCCAAGCCTCCTGCTCCCTCGTGAAAAGACATCAAGCACCTTTCTCACTCCCCAAAACCAAATATACTGCTCCAGTCCAGCCCACGGGCTGCTATCTACAAGCCCAGCTCTGCCCATGTACAATCTGAGTTACCAGCTCAGCTGAACTGTGCTGAGCCAAAATCCCAAGGACAGAGAACTAGAGCACAGTGCTAAAAATTTACCCAAATACACAAGATAAAGAGAAGCTGAGTACAGGCTTTTTATGAGGATTAAACACCAGCCCAGCCCAGTGCTGCGTGTGACCTGCCCTAGGCAGTTTTCCACCACCAACCCCTCACTCTACACCCAGTGTGCCCATTTCTCACCAAAATATTCTTGGTATTCATAAAGAGTGACAATTCAGAAATTTAACAACATGCAAAAAGACTTACTGCCCTAGAAGAAGCCACAATCTCCTATGTGTACCACTGCACAGCCAACTCCAATCAATTTTGGGGAGACAAGGAACATTCTTATGAAAAAACCAGATTTTTCTCAGGATCAGCGTAACACAATGAAGATAATCAAGCACAGGCACCACAAATTGCCATGTGATTGTACATGGAGTGCAGAACCCACTGAATGGAGCTGGCTTATATTTATATGGGTTTACACGAGGATTATTGGAATTCTCACAACAGACTTATTTATTATTATTCAGCAATCCATGTGCCTCAATTGAGGCCAAGCTGGCAGCTTCCAGAAGCTTCAGACTGAGGTTTTAAGTAGCTCTTGTACTTTTATCATGGAAAGGTAATCAGCAGAACAAGTCTGTAAATTGTGCTGGGCCCATCTCCTCACTGCTGAGATTGCCTCTGCTGCCCAGAAAACACTCCAAATATCAGCCTGCCTGAGAGAAGATATACTGGGATTTTAAACCCCACTTGCCTTTCATTTCAACATTTCTATTTCATAAAGATGGGTTTCAGTTGACTAAATTAGTTTCCTTTAAAGCTGTCCAGCCACAAAAAATCCATCCTGGTTCCACTGATCTCCAAAGGTGGGATTTTTGTTCCTGCTCCCACTGCTCCCAGAAAAAAGCCCGAGCTGGTACCTGGACAGATAATACTATATTGAAATGATTTAATTTCTGGTAATTTGCAATGCTTGAAGGAAAAGCACCATGATTTAATAACTTAGCAGTGATTTGATTGCAGATTTGGTAGTTTGCATCAATATTCAAGTAAAGGTATCCAGCTGTAAAACAAGAAGGTGAGGATAATGAGCCCAGTGGCCATTGTTTATTGATATGCTCTGGAATTAGCTCTAAGTGCTGTGCAGTGTGTCCAATTTCATCAGAAAATCACTGCCTTGCAAACATAGGCACTGGCTCCACAGTAATTACTGCACTCAGCAGGATGCTGGTTTGGGGGAGAAAACATCAGGAGAACAATCAAATGGGCAACTGATAGCCACTTGATCCCAAATGAAATCCAGTTAATAAATAGCCTGAAATAAGGGAACAGGAAAACCCAAAGGGGGTGGGATTGGGGTTTTTGATGTGCTGAAGGAGAGTGAAGCCCAGTGCCTATTGAAAGCCTCAGCTCTGCCAAACGCATCCTGCTGGCACACCAAACCCACACCAGCAGGCTCTGTGTCAGCCTGCACACTCCTGAACCCACAGCTCTGCAATCTGAAGGGAAAGAAGCTTGGGTAGAAAAGCTTGGATAGAAAAATATCTGGGGGGAACGTCCTTTGTCCTTAGCACAAAACTGAGATTTCTCATCCCATCTCTAAGAAGGATTCAGCCAGGTACTGAGAGCTACTGAGCAAGGTCCAGATGTGTGGAACTTCCAGGAATTCCAGTGGAAAACTTGGATGTTCAGAGCTGTGCAGCCAAAAACTGGGCAGTAACAGCAACATACAGCAACAACAAGGTTGCAGAGGTAGCTCGAAGTGCACTTACTGACTTTGCCTGGTCATTTTAAGGTCACAGAATTATGGAATAATTTGGGTTGCAAGGGTCTTTAAACTCATCCCATTCCAGCTCTGCCATGGGCAGGGACACCTCCCCCCAATCCAGGCTGCTCCAAGTCCATCCAGCCTGGCCTATTCACAGAATCCAAACTCCTAATTTATCAATAAGGATGATTAACCACTGCCTGAGGAACCAATAGGTCTCAGCCACTTGAAATAATTAAAATTAACTCAGGATGACAAGCTCCACTTAAAGTGGGATTTGGAGTCTTAGCAGGAGTGAGCAGTTAGGTTATTTTTGGGCCCATTTGATAAAGAGGCCATATTTAGTGACCAGAACTATTTCTAACAGTCTTACAAGCCAAAAATCCATCCAAGCACTATTAAATTAGACCATGAATTTGCAATTGCCTAACAAGCAGCTCCTGTGGACCAGTTCCAAGTGTCTCTTACAAGAAGATGGATGGCCCAGGCACCAGCAGTGTCATCCAGGAATCACCCAGGAGTCACCCCTCAAATCCCACAGCTGCTGCAATGGGGTTCTGTTTGCCTGCTGGCAGATTTTAAGGCATCAGCTCTGGAGCAGAATGGGTGCATCCAGGAGCATCAGTTAAATCCTGTGGTTATTGCTGAACAGGATTCAAGTAGTGCAGATTTCCAAATGCTGGGGAAAACCAATGTTTATTCATCCTGCAGACCAAGCAAGAGGATGCAGGGTGGACTGACTGGAGGAGAACAACAGAAAGTGGCAGAGTTAATGAAAATTTCAGTTTTACAGCAAATACTTCTGCATATTTAAATTGGCCAACAGCATTGGCCAAAAGAAATAAAGGAAATATCTTGAAAAATTCAAAATGTTTCTGTTTTTATACTTTCAAAACAAAATATTTTACTTTTTAAAAAATATAGTTCATATCTATTCCTACAAGAAAGGTGGAGAGAGATTTTAGGCAAGGGTCTGGAGTGCCAGGACACAGGGAATGGCTTCCCACTGCCAGAGGGCAGGGATGGATGGGATATTGGGAAGGAATTGTTCCCTGGGAAGGTGGGGAGGCCCTGGCACAGGGTGCCCAGAGAGCTGTGGCTGCCCCTGGATCCCTGGCAGTGCCCAAGGCCAGGCTGGACAGGGCTTGGAGCAGCCTGGGACAGTGGAAGGTGTCCCTGCCATGGGAGGGGGTGACATTGGATGAGCTTTGGGATCCCTTCCAGCCCAAAGCACTCTGGGATTCTGCATTGTCTTCTTTTAAATTGATAAAAAGCTCTTGAAGAATGTGAGAAAATGCATTGGAAAAAGTGGGTAAAAAAGTGAAAAAGAAAGATCTATAAATGCAGTAAACTGAAGAGTCTAAAAAATATTTCAGTCTAGAAACATTCCAAGTTGTTCCTTTTTGGTAAACAAAGTTTTTGCAATTTTGGCTGAACCTGAGGAAACCAACTGAATTTCTGACGTGGTCAGTGACCTTCCCTGGCCTCTCCTCTCACACAATCCAGTACCACACCTGACAGCAGGGCTACCTCCAGCCTTCATCCAAGCAGGGTCTGATACACTGTTTTAAGTGCCACTTTGCCACTAACAAGGAAACCAAGCCCTGAGTTTCAGGCAATTGGATTTGTTACGTGGCACCAGTGCTGCATGTGGCACAGGGGCAGCAGATGTGTGATCCACCACTGCCTGGATCAGCCCCTCTCAGAGCATCTTCTGCCAAGCAAAGATTAGAAAAATAACAGCAACTTCCTCCCTGCTCAGCACAGAAGACATTTTTATACTGCTGCAAATACTTAATTATGTGTACTTTCATCAGGCAGATAATACTCAGAGCCTGATCCGTAGCTAGAGTTCAAAATCTTTATGTTGTTTAGGAATTGTATTTCAGACAATTTAGTGTTGATTTTTTGTTGGGTTTGTTTGTTTTTGTTTTCAGTGTAGTGGTTTTATGGAGTTGCTCTGTCAGAGAGAAAAGCTGATTTGCAATGTGTGGAAGCAAAAAACAAAACAAAACAAAACAAAAGAACCAGACTGCTGATCAATAACACTAAACAATTTTGCCAGTTTTATGTGAGTACCACATCCATGGGCTTTTCTCATTCTTAACACAGACCTGCACAACTCAACCTCCATCCCACAGCTCTCCTTCATGAGAAACAGGATTTAGGCTTCTCAGCCTTGAACTCAACCGAGAGCTGCCCAAAACTCCTGCAGTGTCATTGCAGAGAGAAATGAAGAATTAATTTGGAGCCCTTCTTACCAAATTAGCAGGAGATAAGGTCAGGGGATCCAGACAATGAGCGAGCTGATCAATTCTGTGGGTAGGTGAAAGTAACAGTGCTCACAGGCAGAGAGGATGCTGACTTTTATCAGTTGATGGCAACAAATTTATCACCACCTGCCAGCCCAGGCTGTTGGAAAAGCCTCATTAAGTGGTTTGCAGCTCCCAGGGCAAAGTGTTAAGAGAGAGAAAGAAACTGCCCTGTTTCTTTTGGGGGTACTGCCCCTGCAGCCCCGCTGGGGAGGGAAGCAATGAACCTGTTCCAAGGAATCTCACTGCCCCACCTCAACATTCCAGAATCAGCCAGGGGGCTCTGGGACACTGGGAGAAGCAGGCCAGCCTGCCCACCTCCCACTGAGCAGAGAAGGAGCTCATCCCTCATCTCCAGAACCTGCTGCCTGAGCAAGACCAAGGCAGAGCAGGGCCCACTTCAACCACCGTGGTGTCTGTTGGGTGGAAGGCACAGACAACAAAGTTCTGAGTTTCCAAACAAACTGAAGATGGAATAAAACTTTGGATAAAACCACCTTGCTTTGGGTGGGGGCACTACTCAAAAATGTCAAGTGGAATAATGAAGTATTTAGCAAGGTCTGTGGTGACAGGACAAGGAGTGATGGCTTTAAACTGAAGGAAAGTCAATTTAGACAAGAAATTAGGAATAAACTGTTCCCTGTGAGGGTGGTGAGGCCCTGGCACAGGGTGCCCAGAGCAGCTGTGGCTGCCCCTGGATCCCTTCAGTGCCCAAGGCCAGGCTGGACAGGGCTTGGAGCAGCCTGGGACAGTAGAAGGTGTCCCTGCCATGGCAGGGGCTGGAATGGGATGAGCTTTGGGCTCCCTTTCAACTCAAGGTAGTCTGGGATTCTGTGAAATATTTTTCCCTCCAAAAACCTGCTTCAGAAAGATGTTTCTGATGGTGAAGTCCTTCTTTAC
Source organism: Irena cyanogastra (assembly GCA_013397155.1). Classification (NCBI taxonomy): domain Eukaryota; kingdom Metazoa; phylum Chordata; class Aves; order Passeriformes; family Irenidae; genus Irena; species Irena cyanogastra. The sequence goes on along the minus strand of VWZV01013693.1, from coordinate 500,161 downwards.
TCTTCCCTGTCACTGGCTCATTCCAGGGCACATCCTCTCTCAGGAGCATGCAGCACCCAAAATCCAAACAGCTGGAAGGCTGAAGTGCTCGGGGCTGCAGCACCTCACCATTTCCTCATGATGCTCACAGCAATCTTGATAAAATCACTGCCAGATGCAGCTGCAGGTCCCTTGGGAATCCTCTCCAGCAGAAGCTCCATCCCTCAGGTGATCCCTGTTTCTGGTGTGAGCTGCAGGATGAACCCCGGGGGAGAGTGGGCAGGCAAAGCTGCTCAGTGGTGCTGAGCCCATCCTGCTGCTCCTTCTGTGTTCCCTCTTGTGCTAAAGGTGCATTTTTCCTGTGGTGAGGATCCTGGCACTAACACAGCTGCTCTGTAAACAAACTGTGCCATGTAAGCCACCAACTTCTGCATTCTCTCACCTACACAAATCTCTTGGGTTTGAATTGTTTAAAGGGCACCTTTTAATTAATACCGAGAGGAGGCAGGGGGTCTGCTCTGAGGGGAGAGCCCAGGCTGTTAAGTGTGAGCAGACTGTGGTCTTGGGGAGCTTTACAACATTGCAGTAATTAACATCTGTGCTCCTGACTGGAAAACAGCCCCGGAGAGCCAAATTTCCTGTGTCAGTTCCACCCCTGCAAGGTTTCACAGACAAAGGCAGGGTGGAGCTGACAGAGATGACTCGATTTGCCAAGGTGATGGGACAGGCAATAAATGAGCCAGCTCTGGAAAGCAGGATCCTGGTGCTCTTCTCACTAGAATAAATGCTAATTATGACAATTAGGTACTTGAATTAAGATGTATTATGGTAATATTTGAGGTCATTAAAAGTAATAATCACATTCTTAGGTGGCAGTTAAATCAGTCACTAAAAGGCAAAGTTCCTTTTATTTCAGAGATGCAAAATGACAGAACAGTTTTCCAGCTGAAAATCCACAGACAAGGACAAAGCAGGGCAGCAAATTTTCATGTTATACCTCACACTGCCAATTACTGCTGACTGATGAACCAGTAATTTTTTACCCCAAAAAACTCTCAGACAGCAGGACTTGGACTTTTTCATGCAAATAAATCCTCAAAATAATTCCACATTCTTGTAATTTATGTTATAAATCCTGTATTTCAGCTGAAACGTCTTCACTCTTTACCTCATTGATATGAGATCAAAGATGGGCAGAAATCAGTGAATTTCCTCTTTCATGAGCTTGCTCTGAAAATCTCAGACACCAAACAAACTGTGAAGTGCAACTTACATGTCTTTACTCAACTTCAGCTTTCATGAACTCTCCCTCTGACCCTGAGAATTAACTTTCCTCCTAGTTTCTCCAAGTATCAAATAAAAATGCACAGACTGCAATATTAAATTCCCAGGGGTAGTTCATGATGAAGTTCTGGCTGGTCTTTGGCTCAAAAAGAGCATTATCTGGTTTGTGAGCTTTCTACAGAGTCTCAAGAGGTCGTTAATTCCCTTCTGATCCTAATTAAGAAGTGGTTTAGGAAAGAAAAAGAGAAAAAAAACTCACCCAAATTTTAATTGCATTCCCGTTTTGCAGGTACATTAAAATCAAACAAATGCAGGGAGGCAAATGTGGATCCTATTGAGAAGATTGATGATATTAGAGAGGATTTTAAGTTGTGAGTTTTCATCTGGGAAAGTTCTGATCTGTGTCATGAAGAATCATTCTGAACACAGAACCAAACTCTGTCCTCAGCAAGTGCTGAGGACAGAAACTGGGGCCAGAAAGGCCACTCTGGTTTTGCAGGACACCCCAGCATGTGTGTGATGAGGCACAAACCAGCAGGACTGCTCACCTCCCTGAAGCACTTGGCTGAGAAGAATCCTCTGTCCAAGTCTGCTCTCAAGCCAGCAATCCCCTGGTGCTGGGACGAGTCTGTGTCCCCAGCCAGCCCAGGCAGGGGTGGCAACAGTAAAATGAAGCCTAAATCTGCTCTGGGATTGCCCAGCATTCAGTGGCTGACTGTGGTCATTCCTCAGCTCTGCAGTGAAACTGGCAAGGCAGGGAACATTCCCAGGGGAACATTTCACTGCTGTCCCTCAAAGTTGTCATGATTCCATTTGTTCTACCCCTGCCTGCTGACTCTGTCATCACCCCACATCCCCTTGGAAGTGGACACTAACACATGGAGTAGCCAGCACGTAGCAACTCCTCTGCTACTACAAGAGGTGAAGGAAATGCCACTTACTGCCACTCTTCAGCAGGTGCTGCTCCTCCTCCTTCAGCCTGCTCTGAATCAGACGTAACATGTTGGCTGCTTCCTGCAAGAGGAGAAAAGAGCTGCCTTGGGAAAGCTGCCACAGTAGAATGGAACTAGAAAATGTCAGCATGGAGAATGCTTTATGGAAAACTAGGTCTGATTTGAAACATGGAGCCCCTGCTTACTTTGTGAGGGTCAGGATATAAAGCTGAGGTCAACCAGTGCACTGAAATTCAACCTTATGTCCCCACTGGGGAAAATATCACTTATCCCATGGAAAATTAGTTTATTTGTCTTCATCCCACAGAACATGACTGCTGTTGCTTTGAAAAGCAGACTTTGGTAGTTCTTTTCAGCCAATAGTCCATTGAACACCAGAACTGCTTTGTGAAATGACTGCACTTCCTAACACACCTCCAAACCAGAAAGGATCCACACCTTCCCAAGCATGCAAACAAAACTGCAGCAAACAACCCTATCAATGAGCTGGAAAAGCACACACATGGATTTGCTATACCACTCTGCTGCAAAGCAGAACCAACCAAATGAAGGTCAGTGACACTAAAAAGTCACAGAATGGGACCTTTCTAGCTCATTTTTAATGACATTTAGCTTAAATTTGGGTAATGCTAATGGTGAAGAGCAAATTCAACATGATAGAGTAGGTAAGATATAAATGCACAGAATCAGGCACAGCCAGAAGCCACAACATGAACAGGTGGCAGCAGCTGATAGAAGATTTAGCCACAAATTTTGCTAATTTTAGTCTTTTCAATTCCAGTCAGGCAGAGGAAAGTTAATTAATTTCAGACTGAAATGAGATTTTTCTGAGCTTTTGATTTTTTCTGTGCAAAATATGATTATAATTAAAAGCACCAGTTGCTCTGATGTGATCAGACCTCCACACTTACAGTGCACTTGTGGGAAGGAAATGTGGACTCAGCTGGAATATCCATAGGACAGAGGGAAGAAAGTAAGAAGAGCATGAAATGTGGAATGGAGCACAAGCTCTTGACACTCTCCTGTGGAAATGTGTTTCCATAAGTATGGAAGCTGAGAAAGGAACATCCAAGACCGACCCAGCACATGAGGAAGTTGCTGGAAATAAAAGCCTGGACAGACTGGAATGGTCCAACACAACTTGGCATAAATATCTGTCCTGGGAAATGAAATTTATGCTGGAAAAACTTGCAGGGAAGATGTTTCCAAGTGGAAGTGATGTGTCACCTATAGCTGATGAGGAACACAGCTCAATGCCTCTCTCAAGGAAATAAATCCTGATCCAAAATCTGCTTTGGACAATCACACAAACTCTCTGCTCTACAAACTCAGTGCTAGCAGAGACAGGAATATTGCTAATGGATCCTTGGGACCAAAGGAAGAACCCTGCAAAACACACGCAGGTGTGGCAGTGTCCAGGGGGATAAAGCAGAAAAGTCAGGATGCCAAATCCCATGGAATGAACTCCTCCAGCAGCAACCTGCATCAACAGGACTACTGAAATCTCCAAACTGATGGGTGTGCTCTGCTGGGAGAAGCTAATTCCTGCAAAACAAGCCAGGGAAAGACACAGACGTAACTCATTTCATGTAGACTCAGAACATTTGGAATACTCTGTGGAGGAAACTGCTCTTCTTTATGATTTCCTTCTTCAGGATTAACACTCTCAGTGCCAGCAAAGGCTTTTCAAAAATGATGAAAATTGAAACGTGTGTGGACCTGAGGCAAAATGTCCAGAGGTCTCTAGCTAACAGTGTTTGCTTTGGTCATTCCAAGGCCTCCTTCTGCATCAGTAAGTCCAAGTATTTCCTCACTGAGCCTCACAATTGCTGTCTTTTTTCTCCTCTTTACCTCTTCCTCCCAGCCAGCCCTAAGGCTAAAATATGGTCAGTGATTTAAATAAGCCCCTGCCCCCATTCCCAAGGCAGGCTCCCCCCTGCTCTGTCCCTAGGACACATGGATACATGGGGGATTCATCCTCCACCTGGACCCCAACCCCACTGGCTGCTGCAGCCCACACGGTGCATATGGCAAAGAAAGGAAAAACCAGGATAAGAAGAAAAGGACATTTCCCAAATGTCATGGGGACAAATTCATAAGCCAGGAAGCACGTTTAGAATGTTCACAGAGCAGTGAAATAATCAGCCCAGACATAATCACTGCCTGGCACTGCAATTCCAGGCACACACCACGACAGCTGAAGCTGGCAATTCCAATTGAGACAAATAAGCAGCTCCCCTGCCCTGTTTCCCTGCTCCTTCCCTTCTCCCACTCTCCAGTTCTGAGAGAAGCACTTGTGCAGTGACACAAAAGGAACCTGCTGCAAACTGACCCATCAAAACAAAATTAAGCCAGGCAAATTCTGCACTGCAGCTCAGCATGTGCCTCCCCAAGGTCCTGACTGGAGGATGGGATGCTGCACCTGTGGGGAAAACAGCAGGGTTAAGAAGATGGGGTTTATGAACTTAAACTACGAGAGAAATGAAGGCTAAAAGAATGTTTACCCATACAAATGAGCCACTTTTCCCCTTCCTCCAGCCTTTCACCTGTGGTGCTGCCAGCAGCAAAGCTGATCTTCATTGCAAGCCATCCCAGACACTTAACTGGCAGGAAAAATATTGTTTTTCTGCTGGTTTATGTTTCTGAATCACTTGATGCATGGCTGGTCAAATGCCACTGTCAGCCCAAGGGACCTCCTGAGCCTGTCCCTCCTCCCTTCCAAAGCAGCCCATGGCTCCATCACTGCCACATCTGCAGAAGCTCATCAAAAACTGCAGCAACAGAAAATGTTTTAAAAGGGCAGCTCCAAACCAGTCAGAACCAGGAGAGCATCAGTGAACTGCTGGTTACTGTCCTTAGCAAGTGACATCTTCAAAGAGGGGGCGGAAGGGATGGCAATTCAAAAATCTAGAAAGTGAACAGAATTTATCACTTAATGTTTTAAAGGTTTTGAACACCTGCACTCATCAAAGCTGCATTTTTGGGCCTGAGCAGCTCCCACCTTCCATGGTGACACCACCTGAGCAGATGTGATTTATGGCAGCCCAGCAAAGCCCAGCCTGTGCAGATCAGAGCTGTGTTTCTGTCTGAGGCTGGGCACCTGTGTGTGATCCAGGGCTCCTGAGCTGAGGCAGGGCACAGGAGCTGGGGGTGATGGACTGGAACGCTGCAGGTGCTCTTGGAACACTCGGTGTTGTACCAGAGCCCAGGGCTGCCCAAGTGTCACATTTCCCTTGCAGCGACAGGGTGACAGCTCCATGAAAACAGAGATGTGTCCCTGTGCTCATGCAGGGACTGCCTGAGTGCCTTGGGATGCTGGATGGGAAGGAGCCACTATTTAACCCCCGTTCAGTCTCTCCAGAAACCAAAGAGCAGGAGCTGCAGCAAGCAAACATTCTCTGGATCATCCTCTGCAAGTGAATTTTGCTCAAATTAAGTGGCAGCTCCCACTGGGGAATCACAGTGTCAGATCAACACAATTTAAGTACCAATTAACACAAAATCCCAACAAATCTGTTCCTTCAGAGACTCCCAGGGCTTTCAGAGTACCAGAGATCACTGGGGCTGAAAATCCTGCTTTAGGGGCAGACAGATGGAAATTCTCCTCTGTACATTATGCAGCCTCTCCTGGGTGTAAATCTGCCCAAAGCAGTGATTTTTACCAATAGCTGAGGGAAATGGGCAGCAAGGCAGGGCTGACACTGAGACCCCCTGAATAACCCTGGCTCCAAGGGTCCTTCCAAAGTCCCAGCCCAACCTCCTGCTCCAGGCAGGACCAGCAAAGGGATCAGATCCCAGCACTCAGGGCTGGAGCTTATTGGGTCCTAAAGATTCTCCAAGGGAGAGACTGACCCACCTGCCTGGGCTCCTGTTCCTCTGGCTGCGTGTTCAAAGGGTGCAGAAGTTTCCTCCCAGCAGGTCAGAATGACTTTTCATTGCTTATTGTGGCTAATGACCTGTCCCTGCCCTCAGTACAGGGGCTCAGTTGTCCTTAGTCACCAGCCATGTCCCTGCTCTCCATGCAGGCCCTCGGTGACACACAGAGCCCACACAGAAGAGCAGCAGGAAATGCAGAGCCCTTCTGGTGACACACAAAGGCTTCTAAATCAAATCAGTTTCACCTATGTTTACAATCAACTGGGCTTTTTTCACGGTCATTTCCCATTATTATGGAAATGTTACCTGCCCAGCACACAAGGTAAATGTTTTTTGTAGATTGGAGTTGGAATGAGACAATTCAGATACTCTGCATCTCAGACTTCAACTGGCAAAGCAGATGAATTTCCACCTAACTCCTGACTATGAAAGTCTTTGCAATGAACTGTCACAATGTTTTAATATGCTCTGATCTGTTGCTCTCTGCACAAGTAAAACAGTTTTGAGTTCCAGTGTGCAGTGTGAGGGGTGGTTGGGGTGATTTTGTTTTTAAACAGAGGCCATGGAGAACATCCCCCAGCAGGAGACCCACAGACAACTTGCTCTGCCACTGACTCAGTGTTTGTCTCAAGGCCAGTGATCCAGGATTTAGATAAGCCACATGACTGACCCACTGCCAGTCCCTCATCCCAGTCCTTTATGATGTACCTGATGCTTCCTTTCTGGGTTAAACCATAACATCAAGCTGGAATTCATGAGAAATCATGAGATTGAAGACAACTCTGCCCCTGCAGATTGCAAAGCAGCAAGTCTGACAGCTCAAAAGCAGAAAGAATAAAAATGATTTTAGCTAACCTCAAAGTTTTGGTTTTTTTTTAAAAAAAACAGCAGCAGGATTTTTAATATAAAGAATTTGTGCCCTGCAGCCAGCTGGCAGACACAATTACCACTAAACAGAAAGGAAAGGGAAAGGAGTGGGTGAAATAGGAAGGGAGTAAGTACAAAAGCACAGGACAACAACTGGAGCTCACTGACTTTCTGCATTTGGATCAAGAATTTCAATTTCTGCCTTAGCTATTCCTTTTGTTCTCAGACACTCTCCCAATCCCAGAAATCTCTGTCTAATGTTTTCATCTTAGCAAGGGTAAACAATGTTTCCTTCTGTTTTTTTCTGGAGTGATTTACACTGCTCTGGAGCACCCTTGGAGGAAGGAAACCAATTTGCTGCTGGATTGAAGGACTCAGCTCACCTTGACTTCATCTGGGCAGCTGCTCCCTGCTTTGTGACAGAACAAAGCACCTGAGATCAGCTCCTGCTACACTGAGGCAGGTGGTTTTGATAAGAGATGGCCACTCTTTCAGCAGGAGGGAGATAAAGGATGAGGAGAAATCATGAGGAGCCTGATGACAATGTGACAAGTCTCAATGACAGGAAATCTGCCAAGGCCACCAGGAAAGGGACTAAAGTTCATGGAAACAGGAGGTACCAGCCCACCTGGAGCTGCTCTTTAAGAGCACAGATGATGTTTCCTGGATGCTGCACTGCTGTTAAATACCCTCCTCAAAATTCATGTTCTGGATGGGAACATGGCTCTCGTTATGTTTGACCAGACCTGACTGCAATGCTGCAGGGTTTGTTCCCTTTTCTTCTGTTGAGGAATGGTGGGAGAGAGACAAAATTCACCTGAAACAGTGGGGCAGAAGAACCTCCAGCATCAGGCTTGCCCAGCTATGAGCAGGGCTTTGAATGAGGTCTGTCAGGAAATGATGGTGATGGTGGTGGTGATGATGATCCTGACAAGAAACAGGGCACTGTGAACAGGCTCTGGAATGTTCCTGGTGAAGGCAAAACAAGTGGGATCCCATCTCATGTGCCTGAACACAAGTGCATCCATTGTAGGAAACCCAGGAGGAGGAATCAGAGTGTGCACAGCTGTGATCTCACAGGGATTACAGAAATATGGAGTCTCCTAATAAATTCTGGCATACCAGCTCCAGCACTCACATTCATCAAAATAATCAATTAGACCTGTTAGATCACTACTAAAGGGCACTTTCATCAAGAGGAGTCATAAAAACACCTCAGAGAAGTTCCTTGAAAGGTTCCTTTCTTCAAGGACAAATGTGTTAATTAACGGAGCATCTTTCACACCACCAAGAAAATTAGGGGAAAAGCACAAATGCTTTCTAATGTGAGGCCAATGTTTCATCAAGGAAACGTATCAGAGTAAAAAAAACCTGTCACGGGTTTTCATACAATCACAAAATCATTAAGGTTGGAAAATACTTCTGAGATCAAAGGGTATTTTTGGTCAACTATGTCCCCAAGTGCCACATCCACTTGTTTTTTGAATGCTTCCAAGGATGGTGACCCCACCACTGCATGTCCCCATGCCTTTCTGTGAAGGGATTTTCCCTGATCTCCAGCCTGAACCTCCTCTGGCACAGCTTGAGGCTGCTTCCCTTTGTCCTATTGCCAGCTATGATGACTTTGTTTTGGGGGAAAGTCTTTAGGAAGGAAAACTTCCATCAGGGATGTGTGGCAAAGGTGTCCAGCAGAGCCTTCACATGGGGTCACACGAGTAGCAGAAGGCAGAGCCAGGACAAGATGGCATTTTTGGCTGATTTACACCAGTACAGCTCTCAATGACACCAGCTCAGGCTGCACAGAGCCAGACAGTGACGTGCATTCAAACCCAGCCCACAGCAACTGTTTAAAAATCAGATTGGTTTAACACTTCTCACACACTTCTTCCTAAAGCTCCCGTAATTATCTGACAACTCCTAACTTCATCCAGCTCCAGCCCTGCAGTAGCCATGGATGAACTGAGTTGGAAGGGAACAGCACACTCCATAACCTGGACATCAACACCTTCCCTCTGGGAACTCAACAGGAGATTATTCAGGGTGAGGAATGGCAGCTTGGTAATTGTTTGTTGTCACCCTGTGGGATGTGTTTGCTGACCTGGGTCACCTCATGCTCTGTGTGAATTCTCTTTGCCTCTCTCTAAGCTCTCCCCCTCGTATCCTCACACAGTAAATGAGTAATTCTCCCCCTGGCACAATTCTGGAGTGACTTTTGATGTAATATAAAACCTTCCTGCACAGGTTACTGCACGTTTTACTGTGCACACTACATGTTTTCTGTTGGAATGATCAAACAGTGCACAGCTGGCCCCAAGAGGCTGCACAGCTCTGTCCTTGGTGGCTTTGGGGACTGGACTGGACAAAGTCTGATGCCACAGCTGACCTTGCTTGGGACAGAATGAATCTGTCAGTGATCAAGAAAGCAGGTTTAGAAGTGATTTAGTTGACTGGTTTTCTATTTAAAAGACAAAAAACAAAGCCCAGCTCAAAACTTTCCACCTCAAATACTTCCCTGCACTGCTGTGCTGGTTTCAAGGCCAGGTTGGAGGGGGTTGGAGCACCCTGGGCTGGTGAAGGTGTCCTTGCCCACGGCCCTGGATGAGCCTTAAGGCCCCTCCCAAGCCAAGCCATTCTGTGATGTCAGAAATACTCCTGACCCATCCAGGAACCACAGGTCAGAGCCAAGGGAGCAGAACATCCAAGGGAACAGCACTGAGCTCTCTGCTGAGGGTCTGTGTGACTGCCCATGGCAGGGCACAGCTCAGCAGGACTGTGCAGACACAGGAGACAGAAGGACTGGGAAGGCACTGGGAGAGGCTGCATGAGACCAGTGCAGGGCACAGGCCTTTAAATCATCTGCCAGCACTGAGAGAAATCTAAACAGAACTAAGGAAAGAAGTTAAAAAAGAGATCCAGACTAACCTTTTCTGCCCAGAATTTTTCAGTCAAAATCCTTTCATACAAGAAGCTTCAAGTCAGCAATAACACAGACAAATTCACTCCTACCTAAAATAACATGACAGAAGATGGACTTTATCCTGTGTATCAGACGTGTTCTGTATTCAGCATTACATACAGTGCACATTTCCCCTAATGACAACTCTCCATTTCTCCTATTTGCTTTTGTGGAAGGGATGAATTCTAATGACTCAATAACAGCTCATTGAACATTCCTTTCATGGATTACAAGTGGTACTGTTTGGATGTGTAATTTATTTGAATTAATGTACAATTCTGCAGAGTAAACCTGGGGTCAGTTTGTAGTGCCTGAAGAAATCATTATCCAGATTAACACTGATTGGAAGTTGGGAGGCATAGCAGTATCTTGTTCAGCACCACAGAGCAGTCACTGCCTCATCCCAGCCAGACTCCAGCTCCTGAATTATCCTCTGCCTGTGGCACAAAGCTCAAGTGTTCCAAGGGGGTCAGGATTGCTCACGCTTTCCAAGGAGAGTGTTTACCATATTAAAGGGCAGCTGTTCTTGGTGAACTTGAGGGTTCCAGGAACTGATAATGGACTCTGCTGCCTTCTCTCTTGAGATCATTAGCTCAATACAGCCCTCATTTCTCACAGCAAGAGGTCTTCAAGAGGGGGCTGACGAACACTTCAGTTTATTCCTGATCTCCCACCCAAATGAAGTGGCAGCACCATCAAGCCTCTCTCTAACTCTTGTCAGAGCCCAAGCACAGGAATCACAGACCTGTTTTTTACCATTTCTCCAGCCTGAAGACATTTGCCTCCTACTTCCTGCTCCCCAGGACAATGCTGTATCTACTCCTAAAATGACTGGAATAAAGCTATTTTCAAACATCTCCTTGCAGTGGGTTGGAAAAGAAGGAAGTGCAGGTGAGTAATGATGCAGACAAGCCTCTTTAGCAATGGGGTGACAAGCACTGCTTCTAGGACTGTTCATCCATCAGGCTCGGATTCTTTAACACAAAAGAGCAGGTAAAGCATTTCTGGGCAACCAGCAATGGACAACATCAGCAGGTTTCACCTTACACATCCTGCTTCTCTGGTTTCCATAGCTCTGCTCTTCTCCACAGAACAGCATGGACACAGGAGAGCTCCACCCCAGTTTACTCTATGGATTAAGAAACTGGAGCTGTTGGTTTAAACACACTGGTGGCTGAGCAGGAACTGAGATGCAGGATGCACTCCCTGAAGTTTCCCAGTAGAAGGTGGCCACCAGCAGGTGTTTCCAGGAAATGTGGCACTGCCAAGGGCACTCAGACCCTGCTCAACAGGGCAGGTTCCTCCTCAGTCCTCTCACAGATGGAACAAAGCCTGAGGAGGAGACTCAGACTTGCAGCTCTCCAGGTCAGCAAATATAAAAAAAACAGGAGAGTGTCACAATGTAGTGTCCAACAAGGGAGGTTTCCATTGATTTTGGAACTACATCACGCTCAAGGTAAGTCCAAATGGGAATGGAACTGGAATTCCAGCAAAATAAATACAATCTCAGCCCCCAGGCAGAAAGGTGTGCAGTTTGTCCTGAGGTTTCTTACCTTTCCTTGGTCCTGATGTTTGACCCTGCTGCAAAGCTGCTGAAATGCAGAGCTGGGCCCATGGGTTATCCCAACATCAGAATCCTCTCCAAAGGACCCTGGAGCTCTGGGAGGAGCAGGCAGGGACTGCCTAGGGCAGTGACTGCCCCTGCCAGCCCACGCCAAGGCTTCTACCAGGACATTTATCTCAGAGGGCCACCTTTCACATGTGCACAGTGTTCCACTTCCACATCTCCCAGAACTCAACTAGGAATTGCTCTCACACAGCCAGAAAACTGAGAATTATTTTCCTATTTAAAGACTCAGACCTGACTGTTTTGCACCTGATCAGATTATGCATGTTTATGCAAATCAAAATGCCACTCTCACAGCTCCTTTTCCCCACTAAGTACCTGCAGCAGAGCATAAACCTCCTCAATTTCCTGTACATCATTTTAACACTCCCTACTTATGTCATTTGGTGCAAAGCACCAAACATCAGTCCCAAATTAAGAGTTATTTTAGCTTTTTCTTTCCATCACCTGATTAAATGTTTCTCAAGATTTAAATGTTGATCTCTGAGGAAAAATATAAATTGATCTTCTTGATCAGTGTTGTTTCAAGTAATTTGATTGTCTCCTATTCTGAGTGAATTTCAAGTGATTTCTGTTACATAATTCAGGCATCTTAAAGTCTTTGTGAATATTCAAAAGGATAATGCAGGGAAAGCAGGAAGACCATAATATGAACCACACACTTATTCATCTTCTTCCCAAATGAAGCTGGATAAAGAGAAGATTTAAAACCTACAAAGCAGCACTTTGGAATGCACTAAAGATTGTTCTCCTTGCTTCTTCTCCACTGGAGTCACTGCACAAGAAATTCAGTGAGACAAGTTAAGAACTGAATTTATTTGAGATCAGAAAGTTCTGATTTCTCTTTGTGATGGTCATGCATGGATTTCCAAGCCATGCTGTCAGTGAGAGCTGTGACATCTCACCTGTCACAGAAACAGCTGCTGTCATGACAAACTCACCCTGGCTGCAGAACCCAGCAGATCCTCTCTGTGCTCCTCCCCCAAGTGCAGAGTATTTGATTTATAAAAGAATTAGCACAGGTTTATAACAGCAGCAAGAAAGAACCAGACCAAGCAACCTTTACAGGGGGTTCATATCCAACCACAGCACCAAGCCCTGAGGCACAAGGAACCTCTTTACCCTTCAGGGGCTGCTGGAAGCAGAATATGAATTTTTTCATTGCTCAGAAAAGCCTGTAAGTGATTTGGGTGTAATAATTTCTTGTTTGATCTCTAGTTCTGTGATAAAATGAGCTCTGGCGTTTGTCAGACATGAAGAACTTGAAGCTGTGAGTCAAATGGCCCCAAATCTGGGATCCTAAGGCAAGTTTGTCACCCACCTGGCACATCAAATATCCAGATAATCCCTCTGAAAACACAAATCTTTGAGCACTGAGTTGATCTGACTGAGATAATTGAACTGATCTCAATTGTTTGCACTTCCCAAAAAGTTCTCCCACAGCTTTAATGGGAGAGAGTATCAACAGAGCCCCAGGAGCAGGCAGGCATGGCCTGCCTCAGGGTAGTTGCCATGGTACTGGCAGGGGACTGCAGAATTTTATTTCAGTGCAATGAATGCACACAGAACCTTTTCATCTTCCCTAATGCACTCTTCACACACCCTCCCACCTCCTATCTCCAGATTTTCCTTTCTGTGATCATCATTTCTCAGCCAATAATTTCTTTTGTCCTTTTCTCCTACGCTCCACTGCCCCTTCTCGTTCTGTGCATTCCCTTCCCCCTGCTCTCATTTTTTCCACATTTCTCCACTGATTTCTGTGTCTCAGTGCACCAATACTGTCCCCCCTGGACAATGAACTAAAGGCCAAAATAGAAGCAACCAACAATCCAGCAGCCTGTGCTTACTTTTACATCTGATATTCCACACAATCCAGCAGTGCTGCACCAGGAGTGCTCTCCTGGCACCTGTAAAATGTTTAAAGCAGACATAATTCAAACATACATTAGTTAGAAGATTAAAGACTGTAACCAGCTGCTTTTCATGTTAACCTTGTGCTGGCTATTGCAGCAAACAGCTGTCACAGTGGGAAGGTTGAATTCAGTACATAAGAGGGACAGTGCAGTGCAAAAAGCACAGAACCAAGGGGTACCTGAGAGTGGACCAGAACTCAGATATCCCTGTTTATTATTATGTGCATATTCAGAAGCTCTGCTAAAAAGAGTTTAATGAAAAGGGGATTTTATTTGGGGAGGGCAGGTTGCAAAGGGTAAGTCACAACAGAGTCTGCTTATTTGGAATTGCATGATTAATCATGAAGGACTGTCTACTGATAATCCATAGAATCAATCATGGAATGGTTTGGCTTGGAAGGGACCTCAAAGCCCATCTCATTCCACCCCCTGCCTGGGCAGGGACACCTTCCACTGTCCCAGGCTGCTCCAAGCCCCATCCAGCCTGGCCTTGGGCACTGCCAGGGATCCAGGGGCAGCCACAGCTGCTCTGGGCACCCTGTGCCAGGGCCTCCCTACCCTTACAGGGAGCAATTCCTTCCCAACATCCCATCTAAACCTCTCCTCCTTCAGTTTAAAGCCATTCCCACTTGCTCTATCTCTACATGCCCTTGGAAACTCTATAAAAGAAAAGCAGTTTAAGCAATCCCAAATCAAAGATAAAAGACTGAGTGGCTAAGAACATCCTCATCCCAGTGTCCACCACCTCATGGCACTCCTCAGCTGAGATTACACACTAACAGCATAAAAACAGTCTGAAAATACCTTAGGAGAAAGCAGCTGAAGAGGAAAGTACTTCTGGGGTGTCCTCTGAGAAGCTCAAGAAAGAATAAGCACATTCTCTCCAGGGAAAAGGGAAATGCTGAAGGAAATTGCCAAGTTATTCTGGCATTGCATAAGCTAATTCCAAAACAACCTTTTTGAACTGTATTAGTCTGTGTTGTCCTTTAAAAGACAGGCATTCATTTATAATCCAGAGAGAATTTCAACCCTCAAATCTGAAAAATCCCTGAAAACTGGGTTTTTTAGAACAGCCAAAGTTCTAACACCTGAAACTATTCCATCTTATAAACAGGGTAAAAATGAACTAACTGTGCTGAATCTTTTTACAAAGCAGAAAAGTTAAGACCCAATCTTTGAGGAGACATAGCTCATAAATCCCTACCTTGGCACAGAACTGCAAGAAGATGGATTAATTCCATGAACAGCACAAAGAAACAGAAGGATAATAAAAGAGGTAAAGGAGGCGAAGGAGACTACAAAGACAAAAGGCCCTTGTTTAAATTCCTTGGATTCATGAGTAAGTAGTGCATGATAGCTGTCAATAAGTGTGAGAAACTCACTCTAAAGACAAGTCATGCGTGGACTTCTGCCTTCTGCAGCTGATAATGGCCAAATCATTTTGCATTTTTCATATATTTCAGCAGGCTCCCACATCAGACAGGCAGGTGTTCAGCAGGAGCTGCTTCATCACCAATTAACTGTTGGGCTCAGACTCAACACGAGCCTGTCAGTTCTTTTAACACAGATTTCTCAGCCCAATGCCTGGCAGGAGCCTCCCACTGATCACACTCCAACTGCTGCCTGTGACTGACACAGGCAGGCAAAGCATCAGGAAGCTCAGGACAACACCAGGAGTCACATGGGGCTGGACACCCACAGCATGGAAAAACCACCTTAAAAATATACACAACCACCAGCTCTGGAGGGGCTGGAATGCCTCCTCTGCTTAGGGGCACTGAATTAAAATCCTTAAATCACTTTGCTAATTAGGAGCTGCACTCTGGCCCAGGTCGGTGGCTGTGGATACCCAACCACTCTGAGCCCAACTGCAGCACGTATCAGGCTCTCAATCAGAACAAAAACTCCTAAAAACGTGGATTAAATCAAGGAGAGGGGCCCAGGAAGTAGAGCTTAGAACAGCACAGGGAGTGCTGGATTAATCTAATTACACTGCTGATGCTTTTTGCTGGCAAGCTCTTTAGCAAATACACAGCAATGATAAAAGAATTGCCTCATGCTGCTACTGCAGAAGTTAATTAAGATTTGTTTGGTGGAACAAAAGACAAATCAGGGTTGGAGAAAAAATCAACATAATTTTCAGTGTTTCTGACAGCTGGATTGAGTGTGTTTTAAAATAGATTAAATGTAATTATCCTTGTTATTTTTTCCTCTGTTGATGCTGAAAATGACACAAGATTATAAACTGTAGGACAGCAAGCAAAGCATTGCTTTGGAGCAAACTGTTCTCTTTTTTTTAAAAGGATGTAATAACCCAGAGTTTTGCTTCACCATAAAGTAGCCAAAGTGTGGAAGTACTACCTGAAAAGCAGATCAAGACCAAAAGAAGTGACAGACACATCCTGGTATTCCAGGGTGGCCAGAGATTGACCCAAAATGGATTAAACAGTGCATCCCCTCACTGGTTTGGAAGTAGGAGTGCACCAGCAAGTCTCTTGGATTAGCTGGGACCCAGATTAGAATCATGGAGTGGTTTGAGTTGGAAAAGAACTTAAAGCTCATCCCATTCCACCCTCTCCCATGGCAGGGACACCTTCTGCTGTCCCAGGCTGCTCTAAGCCCCATCCAGCCCGGCCTTGGGCACTGCCAGGGATCCAGGGGCAGCCACAGCTGCTCTGGGCACCCTGTGCCAGGGCCTGCCCACCCTCCCAGGGAACAATTCCTAACCAACATCCCGCCTAACCCTGCTCTCTTGCAGTGGGAAGCCATTCCCTGTGTCCTGTCCCTCCATCCCTTGTCCCCAGTCCCTCTGCAGCTCTCCTGGAGCCCCTTTAGGCACTGGAGGCTGCTCTAAAGTTTCCCCAGAGCCTTCTCTTCTCCAGATGAAATTCTTGACCCTCTTTCAGTCCCCAAGTCTTGGAGTTTGATTTTGAGGACTGACATCTCATAATGATTTCAAATCCCAGTTTGGACTCCAGCACTTCTGAATTTTTGGCTGGAAGAGAGAGACACACACCCCTCTTCTTCTACCAAGGCAACAGCATCTGCAGCAAAGCACTCGTGGCTGCCTGAGTCACTGTACTCCTGCCCACAAAGAGATGGTCAGAGTCTCATCCTTTATGTGTTCCAAGTATTTTTAGGTACAACTGATAGAAATGTGCAAAGCAAAACAACATCTTTTTGTCACCAGCTTTTATACTTTTTAATGCTGCACTAAGCTGAAGCATTGTTCCCTGCTTATCCTAGGCAACCACAAGCCAAACCATATGGGTAGGGTCCCAGGAGTCTCAGAGAAAGGAGAAAAAAAGGAAAATAAAGTGTGCTCTCCATATTCCAATCACGGCACAGCTGTGAATGACAAAGGCTTTTTCTTTGTCTTATTATCGTTTAACAAAAATCCCCCAAAGAGCTGAGCACCAACTCATTAACAAAGTTCTGCACTTGAATTCATAAACAGTTTCAGGTAGCTCAGTTCAAAGCATTTCTCCTCTGGCTGTGAAGTCTCAGTGGCATTTGAACAGAAAGATAAAACAGATTTTAGGCTTCACTTCAAGATTATGATTTAATTGAAGACTTTTTTTGAGTGAGGGGCAAGGATATGGTGAAGAACAAGAACTGACTGAAGAGAGCTAGAACTGACTTCAGATATGAGGTGAAAAAACTTGCACAAGAGACAGTGCTTTTGAAAAGAGAGGCTTGATGGGAAACTGGTTCACAGGGATTAACAAGTTGCCAAATGCCCACATCAGCTTCAAAGAGATATTTCATCCCTCAAGCAAATAATGCAGCAAAATATTTAAGACTTCTCAACAGCATGGCTTTCCCTGTGTCCAGAAGGTGGTGGTGGAATGAGGAAGCATTGATTAACAATGGGTTAATTGGCTGCACTAATGAGGCCACAGCTGGAGTGCTGTGTCCAGTTGTGGGCCCCTCACAACAGAAAGGACATTGAGGGCCTGGAGTGGGTCCAGGGAAGAGAACTGGGGAAGGGTCTGGAGCACAAGGAGAAGGGTCTGGAGAATTTCTGAGGGAGCTGGGGTGGCTCAGTCTGGAGAGATGGAGGCTCAGGGGGGACCTGGTGGCTCTGCACAACTCCCTGACACAAGGGGACAGCCACGTGGGGGTGAGGCTCTGCTCCCAGGGAACAGGGATAGGACAAAAGGGAGTGGCCTCAAGCTGTACCAGGGGAGGTCCAGGTTGGAGATCAGGAGGAATTTCCTCATGGAAAGGGTTGTTAAACATTGGAAGGGGCTGCCCAGGGAATGGTAGAGTCCCCATTCCTGGAGGTGTTCAAGGAAAGCCTGGATGTGGCACTCAGGGCTCTGGGCTGGTGACAAGGTGGGGATTCAACAGTCTCAGAGGTCTTTTCCAACCCCATGGATGCTGTGATTGTGGAATTCCAGGTGCAGCACTAAGATCCCAGGGGAGAGGGTTCACTCAAACATGTTTTCAATGAAGAACAGAAGACAGAGTGGGTAATGACTGTGAGAAGGATGACAATAAAACAAGAAGCTGCTGGAAGCTACTGGACCTGCAGTCCAGTAAAAACCCAAAGAAAAGTCTGGAACAAAACAGGATACAGATGCAGATTATCCACGAGGAGAATCACATTGAAAAGACACAACTCAGCAAGTCAAGAGAAGGCAGAATTCTGCCAAACAAAACTGAAATCTGTGAGGTGGAAGATCAGAGCACATCTCATCTCCTCACTGTTGCTCTTGGCTGTTTCCATTGATACTTTGAGGAGACTGAAGAGCCTTGTGCTGAGAAACCCTTATACATCAGCAGACAATAGAAGTAAGCACATCCATTGTATGTGGCAAAAAGAAGATCAGAAATTCTGGAAACATTCTTCCTAAACAAAACCCAGCAGCTGAAAATGAGTCAGGGGAGCAGAGACTGGCAAGAGCCATCACTGCAGTGGTTTAACTTCATTAACTGAGAAGATGCAGCTGTGCTGTTGTGCTTGGCCAGCAGCAGCCACTTGTGACTTGTGCACCCACAGTCACTGGACCGTCCCTCACCTGCCAGTCACTCAATCAACTCCTGATGTGCTGCTTTGGAAAAGGGGGTTAAAACATTTTCTGTTGTAAGGCCAAGCTCTGCAGGCTGTACAGCCCTGCTGAGCATTTCCAAACTGTCCTACCTCAAACATCTCCTGCTCCGTCCGTCGATGATCATCCAGGAGCTGCTCCATGTAGGTCAGATTTCGGAACTTTTCTAGGTAAGTACTGTACTGCTTCTGCAGCTGCTCCTCAATCTTCTCGTACTCATCCATGAAAGCAGGGCTGGGGAGAGCAAGCACAGAGAACTCAGTGAAATCTGCCCAGAGCAGATGTGGCTGCTCCATCCCTGGAAGAGCTCAAGGCCAGGTTTCATGGGGCTTGCAGAAACCTGGGACAGTGGAAGATGTCCCACAGCAGGGACTTGGAATGAGATGAGCTTTAAGGTCTCTTCCAACCCAAGCCTTTCTATAAATGATTCTATAAATATTGCTCTGTATATACAGAATTCTGAAATGCAATTTTGGTTTTGCAACTGCCCTTCCATATCCGCTAAACCAAAAAACCTCATTTTTGAAGTTTCACACTGCTTCAGAGAATAAAAGCTCAAGACAAAGCCCCTCACTAAACAATCATGGGAATTGTATAAAGCAAAGAGAAGAGTTTTGTGTACAACTCTCTTTTCCTTTCACACATGCACAAAGGCAGCATTTTGGTCCTCTTAGAAGGCAACGTCAGATTAACTATCCTGCTGTTCCATAACTGCATAAAGTTAGTGTGTAGCATGGCTGGCAAATCATCTGCTTTGCTGGGGACTTACTTGCTACAAAAGTGTTCAGAGTCATTACAGGTTTAATTAGACAGTATGATGAAGTGATGATGTCATTACACCTGAGAGCTGACTGATGCACCCTAAAAACCACTGCTACTGCTCAGAGCTTCACAGCCACCCAATCCACATCCTGCATCCCTGATAAAATGGGGATGTGAATCCAGGTGATTCCTTCCAGCACTCCCTTCACTAATAGTTCCTCTTTTTTTAATATTAGGTCAGATTGCAGCTTGTATAAACCTGCAAGTTAATTAGGGGCCAGAAATCAACCCAAACTGTGAAGTCAAACGATCCAGTAATGGAAGGGGCTTACAAGAAGGGAGAGGGACTCATCTTTGAGCACTGCAGTGATAGGACAAGGAGCAATTGGTTCAAACTGAAGGAGGAGAGGTTTCGAGTGGATATTGGGAAAGGAATTGCTCCCTGGGAGAGAGGTGAGGCCTTGGCACAGGGTGCCCAGAGAAGCTGTGGCTGCCCCTGGATTCCTGGAAGTGTCCAAGGCCAGGCTGGAAAGGGCTTGGAGCAGCCTGGGATAGTGGAAGGATGGCATTGGATGGGCTTTGAGGTCCTTTCCCACTCAAATCAGTCTGGGATTCTGTGATTCTATGAATTTTCTGTCAGACTGTATCAGTGCCCACAGGATCTGATCCTAACAAGGGCTGCAGAGTGAATTTTTCAAATTGGTGGTGAATACCAGAAGCCTCTGGGAACAGAGGGACTGTCTGCACCAGTTCCATCCTTTATGTTCACACTCCTTCCTGCAGTAGATAATCATGTTCATGATCTTTACCGAACACTCTGCAGAGTCTGCAGCCTCTTCTGGCTTCTTTCCAGTTCCAATTTTCGTTTTTCAATCTTGGCTTCCAAATTGGCTTCATCCAAAGCCACATTATTCAACATGTCTTTAGTCTTCTGGACTTCTTCCTGAAAGAGAAGGATGGTGAACCATGGCTGGCACTGGAATAATTAAATTATTATCCTTCAGATGCTGAACATTGTTCTGGATAATCTCATCTGTGTTTACTCAAGTAGGCAATGGAAAAGCAAAAGTTTTTTGTGGCCAGGATAATGAACTAACTGGACATTTACAAATGTGAAATACCTGATTTTTTTGGTCAACATTCTTAAAGAAGGAAAAACCCCACAGCTGTAACTTTAATTTTCCTTCTCATTGAAGAAGCAGTAGAAGGCAGGAAGAAGCCTATCTTTTGGCATCATTAAGGTCTTTTTGGATTTTATCTTAATGGAATCATTCAGGTAGTTTCCAACCTTAATGATTCCATGATTCTCTCTGAATAAACAGATGAGAAATGCATTTGTTTCTTGGTGCTATTTTAGGGAATTTTAAGCTTCCATCATTTTTCTTTTCTCTTCAATTTACAAGTCAGTTTTATAAAGAATTTCCTGTATCTGAATATCTCCATCCTTTCCTAAGTTTTGTTTTATCCATTTTTTTCAAAATCTGGGAAGCATCTTGAACATTTCAACATGTGCTACAGGAACCAGGAGGGGAAGTGGGAATATTCCAATTGATTCAAATGAGCTGAGTACATCCAGTGTCCTCAGGCTCAAGAAACCACGAGCATCTTTTGAGGAAGAGAGGGAGAAGGAGGATTCCACTGCTGGAATTCCGGCAGTGAGTGTTGGTGCGGCTCAGCTCCAACAGGTCATTCCATGAACTGGGCCAGGATTAATGAGCTGAGTGTGTGCCAGTGCTGTTTGCCAGGAAGCCAATCCCTCTCTCATGCAGCTCTCAGTTCATCAGTTCTACAGCTGGAGTAAGAAATGTATATCAACAGTGTTTAGTATTCACACAGGCTGTGAGCAGGAGCAAAACATAAGGGAAGATTGCCTGGAATCTCTCTAGATTATCCACTGGCTGTTTAAACCTGGAACTCCACTCCTGTAATCAAACACTTGGACTGGATACAGTTTGCAGTGAAATAACTGATAGGAAGCACTGGCAGTTAATTAACTCCCTCCTCACACAGTGCAGCTGAAGGCTCAGAAATTCAGGAACCCGGGCAGTGGAGCAAGGACAGTGCTGGCAAGTGCAGGACAGACAGAAAGTCCTTCACACCAAGCACCACAAGGATGCCCTGGCACGATCCTCATGAGGACAGTGCCAGCTCTCCTCACTCAGCCCTTGGCCAGCTCAGCTGTCCAGAGCCCAGCTTCCCAACTCCAGAGGCACCAGCACTTCTGGAGTTACCGAGGTCACTCCTTGCCCTGACTCTGCAGAGGTCTCAGGGCTCACACAAGGTAGAGGGTGTAGATTTCTCTGCTGATTTGGGCAATTTTTATCCCTCCTGTAGAGCTTTTGGGGTGAAACTCCTAACAGAAGCAGGGAATATGACTACAATGTGTCTTCCCCCATCAGAGGGGATAAGAGCAGCTCTTATATGCATCAACTGCAGCTGCAGGTGATGGCTTTGGCACTCTTTACCCCAAACTGTTGATAAAAAGAGCTAATTTCTTCTTGCAGCAGAAAAATTCTAATTATATAATCAAATAAACGATATTTTGCTTACCAGAACGCTGTTAATGGCAATTTTCATCACCTTCTCAGCCTCATTTATCTCCAGAGGTCTGGCAATAGATTCTGTCCTTGCTTCCTATGAAATAAAATGAACCAATATATTTAAACTCTACACAAAGGAACTAATTTATGCAGAACTGAGGGTGATCAAGCAACAATGATAGGATCATCTGCATAATAAATGGAGTGGGATTTAGTGTTTATTCACAAAAGCTGAGATGATTTAGAGACCGAGAGATGATAAAAAAGTTAAGTGAGTTGAGATTAGCAGGAGGGAGCAATCAAGGCATCTTTTGCAAACAAGGTGAGTGCTGTGTCTGACTGCAGGCAGATTTTTGAGGGCAGATTTTTTGCAACTGCTCTGATTTTACATGTGGAGCAGGGCACAAAAGATTCCATCAGCTGTACAACACAACCCATGAAAACATCAATGAAGGTAGAGGAGCACGTTGTCCCAAAAGCGTGGAGCTACAAGGACTACAAAGCCACCAAACTGTGCCAGGCAGGTGGACACTGAGCACTGATCCTGCCAGAGCTCCAGGAGCCTTTGGACAATGCTCCAGGCACAGGCTGGGATTGTGGGATGTCCTGTACTGAATGATCCCTGTGGGTCCTTCCCACCCAGGATATTCCATGATTCCATGTGCCTCCCACACCCATGTGAAAATTGCAAGCTGCAGATGTATGGGCATCTCTGCTTCTGATAACTGAGCGGGTCAGACTCCTCAAAAACCCTGCAGTGATCCTCGCTTAGATCCCAAAGGATTAAAAAAACCTTCCCTCTCAGCAGTTTTGGGGACACATGGGCTTGGCTGCGCACTTGTCTAATTGGTGCCTTAAACACTGACCTGGTCATTGCATAAAAAACTTTGGATTACTTGCTCGGCACTGGAAGGGAAGAGAGGGAATTTTGCAGCTCCATGTCCCTAAAACAATCTTACATTGGCCAAACACTTGGTAACAGGTGAATAAAGATGGAGAAAGCATCTCTCTAGAAGATATCTGATTAAGGACCTAAAAACGCTTTGTACACTTTGCCACAAGCTGATTCTGAAAGCAGATCCAAAAACTTTGCTACGATGCCATGCCAGACTCTCCAGATTGCACAGCTCAGCTCCAGCAGAGCCTGCTCCCTTCCCACCAACTCCAGTCCAGGGAATTGCAGGGTGAGCCCAACCTGGCAGCTCATCCAGCAAAACAATAAAAGCAGCTTTTTGTGCTGAGCTTATTCCTCTGCTGGATGAGGTGTCTGAGCAATCCCAGCACGTGCTGCACAAAGACTCATTTTCCTGGCATGAGTAAAGAAGGAGAACAAACATTCTGCTGGGGAGAGTGACAGGAGTTACATCTGTTGGTGGCAGTGACTGCTCACACTGCCTGAAGTGCTCGTGAACATCCCTCTGTCCACAGAGAAAAACAAACTCCAAAGCAGAAAATTCATTTGGGCAAAAATAAGATACAAAACGTCTGTGCAATACGAATTCCCAAATAATTCCACAGGTTTTTGGAGGAGGGTGAGGAAGAATAATGTAGCTCAGTTGTTATTCTGGGAACGTTTAGCATTTTAGAAACTCAGCAAAATCCCTGTTTATTTGTGAGGCCTTTGCCAGGCCCAGCAAAATCCCTGTTTATTTGTGAGGTCCTTGCCAGGCCCAGCCTGGTGCACACACTGCCCTGCCAACTGCACTGGGCTCAGAGGGTCTGTGCCACAGAGCCAACATGCTTCAAACAAAACAGGAGAGGACCAGGAATTATTGTCCTTTCCACTTGCAAAGAGGTCAAAGGAACAGCAAGGACTGCAGTCTGTAATCATGAACAACTCCCCCAGCAACTCCCCTCCAGCAGCCTGGCGGAACACCCCAGAACATGCACAGGGCACTGCAGTGGGGCAGGGCAGGGAGCTGATGGGTTTGATCTGCCCTTATAGGTGGAATAATTTATGCAAGTTTAACATCCTTCCTTCTTCTGTATTCCCTCTAACAGCCCTGAAGTTTCATGTACACACCACAGTCTTCCACAGAAATCCACGTTTTCTATAACAAGGTTCAGTCCTACAGTCACACCTGCCTGGAAAAATCTGTCAGGGAAATGCAGAGCAGTGGAAACACTAGAATTTGTATTTTCAGACTGTGGAATCAGGGTCAGCCTGCAAAAGGAGAAGTTCAGGGTAATTAACCCTTCAATCCCCAAGAGATGGAGGGGAGAATCCTCTGTACACATAGCTCATCCTTAAAATTCTGCCATGAAATGGGCAGAGTAACTTAACTGTTACAACAGTGCACCTAAACTAACTTTGACTCTCTGAAGTAACAAGTCTAAGTGGAAAAGATATTAAATATTATGGGAAAATAGTAATATATAGTGGAAATGTAATGGAAACATAAATACATGTTGAGTCTATCAAAACCATTGGTATTTTTTGTGGATGTCTGTCACAGCTTCCCTGGGTAACAGTCACTGGGCCATTTCCTGTTACCCTATGAAGACTCCCAGAGAGAAGAGTTTTATCTTTAATATCTCTTTTCAAGAAGGACTCTTTGCAAATGCACCCATCAATTCCCTTACTGGGAATCTCTCCCCAAGAGCTTCATTCCCAGTTAACAATGAAGAGCCACTACTGCAAAACCCATTCTGCAAATATGCCCAGGGAAGCATTTTCAACTGGCAATGGATTTCCATCTTTATGGGCCAAAAGCTGATTAAGCAGCTTCCAGTGTGCCTGATGTATGGAAAAATGGAAGCACTTCTCTTCCAAACTGCAGGAAGGAACCAAGGCAAGTAATCAGGCATGACCAGTATGAAAATCATTGGTGATAAATGTGGAGTAATAGCATGTTCTGATGTGCTCAAGGTCTAGCAGAGGTTTCTAAACACCTTTTTTTGTGGTAAGGAACAGAAATTAAAAGTTTTTTTCCTTGCACATTGGTCTTGCTGTGGCTGCCCCATCCCTGGAAGTCCCAAGGCCAGGTTGGATGGGGCTTGGAGCCACCTGGGATAGTGCAAGGTGTCTCTGCCCATGCCAGGGGGGGAACTGGGGGATCTTCAAGGTCCCTTCTAACCCCAACCATTCCATGATTCTTTTTCTGAATTTTTGACCACAGGTTCAATCTTTCTTTGTTTTCCAGGAGTTCTAAGCCTGATGCACACAAAAGTTTGTGCACTCCTCACTGCCACTTCAGCCTCAATCCAGGCAGCCTCACATCCCCTGCTCCCTGCAAACAGGGCCTTGGCAATTCCAGCTGTCCATGCAGGCCACAAAGCTCTCCTTTAGGAGTCTGTTACTCACGGAGTTCACTCACACATGCTGGGATCACGTCTGGCCAGTCCAGGGGAGGGATGACTTGGCAGTGTAATATGGGAACAGGAAGGCTCATGAGAGACATTAACCCTCCTGAAGGAATCCGACCCTTCCCAACAGCCCATGTGGCCCCTCAAGACATTAAAGTCATGGAAAATGAGAATTTTGCTGCTTCCAGACTATGCTGCTTGGTTTCATGCTCATCTCAGCAGTCTCCAGAGGGTGTCCACAAGGACATTTCCCTACTCAGCAATGCAGAGCCTCCATCAGTGCCCCAAACCCTCAGCTATCCCAGCATGTAAAACCCATGTCACAAGGAGGTCTGGGAGAGAGAAGCAAGTGGAAAACTTAATTTTTCAATGGATCAAAAAGAATCAGAAGTAACCTGCATGTGACTCTGCTGAGGCAGGAAAGGGAACTTTAAAGCTTTCTGACAGGGATGAATTTACACTGCTCTGTTCCCTCCCTCACCAGGTCTATCCATCTTCTGCCTCTGGAGTTGATGCCACTGATACACCCTCAGCTCAAACCCCAGGAGGTACCTCCTGTGAACTTTCCACACCCTCAGAATCCTCACCTTTCATTTACTTTGTGCAAGGTTTGAGGACAGACTGCATTGGTAAAGCTTGGATCAGTCCTCATGACTACAGGGGGTCACTTCATGGCTCCTTGGCCAGGAGGTGGCCGGGGATCTCTCCTCCAGACTGTGGGAAGATGACAAAGAACTTCTTGTTCCAGTGCAGAAGCTAAGCCTGTGAGTGAAATTCCAAATACAATCAGCTAGAAATGGCCTTGCATGGGCATTGCTGGTTGGTTTACAAAGGAAAAAAGGGCAGGGTTGGAAGAGACCTGAAAGCTCACCTCATTCCAACTCCCTGCCCTGGGCAGGGACACCTTCCACTTGACATAACTGGTCCCCAAAATGCCAGGAGAAATGTGCCAACCACTACTTTACAGCTGATGCCATTTCTTCAAGCTAAATACTCCTGGGAAGGTCATACAAAAGGATTTCTGACTTCAAATATATACACACAACTGCAGTTCTGGTTAAAGCTATCTAATATTGATTCAACATTGGATCATGGTTGCAAGGGTTAATTTTGGCTTCCTAATTCACAATAAGCCCTCTTCCTCAAAGTGATTGGTAAGGCTTGGGTTAGAAGTAGGACTGTTCAAAAAAACTGAAGCAAACCAAGTAATTCTTCAGTAGTGGCAATTCCAAGTTACAAATTTCCACTAGAAGCTCTACATGTGGCAGCTCTGTAACCAAAGCCCAGGAAATGAGAGAAATTCATTTACCAGCCTCCCTCAGGCAGTGTCTCGTATCCAGAAGTAACATTTGGCAGGCGGAAAAATGCTTCCAACATTCCCAATAAAATGATTTTTGCAGTTAAGTTCCAAAGAGCAGGGAGTGATGCAGCCATCTCTGAAATCACATCTCCCTCTCCCCCCGAGCAGCTGTGGCGGGAGGGGGAAGGAAGGGAGGAAGGGCTCTTTAATCCAAAACTGGGAATAAAGAGAACCACGTGAAATGTCCTTAGTGGCAAGGCTTTGTGCTGAGCTAACACTGCCTCAGTTCCACAGCTGGGTCTAAATGCCTTTGGCTCTCTGAAGAGTTTAATTCCAGCCTTTCCCAGCTGAGCTGGTAACGAGATTCTCAGCGACTCCCATCAGTTTGGGAACAAGCTGGTGCTGTGGGCATCCATAACAATAACAGGGAGCAGTGCCCAGAATTTATCCTCCACAGAGTGGCAAACTCTTCATGCGGCAGTTAAAAGCTTTAATCTACCAAATTCAGCAATTCCTTTATTTACAGGAGTGGATACAGGGAATAAACACTTTGTTCAAGGGCACAGATGGGATAAGTGCCAAGAGGAGCATTAGAACACAAACCCACTGCATTGTCCATCTTCAGCTAAAAGCCTTAAAAGAAAATATTATTTTCACTTTTCTTCAGTTTTACAGGGCTTCCAGCTAATTAAGAGGTAAATAAAATGAAAACAAGCCTGAGAAGGTCAGAAATCTTTCTGCCTGCCAACAGCACAGTTTTCTTCTGGAATTTTTTTTGCTCCATTATCTTCCCGTGTCCAATAATTCAGCAAGTGTGAGCAGGGCAGCTTCCTGACAGGCTCCTGCTAGTGTAGCCGAGGACCTCTGGCAGAAGGAGAGTGGGAGGCACTCAGAGTTATAAACACCCAGGAATTTTTCCTTTTGGATTTCCGTTGTAGGATAATTCAAAAGAGCCCTTCCTCAGCTGGGGACAACTGCCCTTGAAAGTCTCATTACTGCTTTATTTTGAGCTGAAGAATGATTTGGACCAGCTCATCACCCCTCCCTTCCCCCAAAGGTTAATCCTGCAACTTCCCCCACCTCGCCATGTTTTTAGGATACAGAGCACCACTGGCTTTTCCAACATGTACAGAATGGCAGCTGTGTAGATCCCAGAAAAGGGAATGCATAGGGAAGCACTGCTGCATTTTTTGCCTGAGTGCTGACATTAATTCTCTTGCTATTTTTCTTGATTTGGGGTTTGACAGCCTTAATCACAGACTGGTATTTTCAACTTCTTCTTTTCTCCATTCATTTAGTACCGTGTAGGAAGACAGAGAAAGAAATCCAAACAAAATCTCTCATCCTCATCTCAAATCCAAATCAACTCCACCTCTCCCATGCAAAAAACTCAACATGCCTGGTTACTCTTCCAAAGGTAACTGTAAATATTCTGAAAATTAAAGTTACATAGTAATGAAATGCAGAGAAAGTGCCCCTGGCAGGAAAGGAAACAATAAAGATGAAGATGTATTTCTCCATGCAGGGAATTTGCATGGAATTGGCTTTTCATTTAGGGATCTCACTGTGTGGTACTAAGCTCATTCATCAGCTCCACTAAACTCTGCAAATCCCAACTGCAATTTCTGTGCTCCAGGATTGGACCAGCAAGACTGGAAGCTGCAAATTACCTTCCAAATGTAAAGCTTAAATGTGTTTTTAAATAAAAATTCTGTGTCTCCAGCACTGCCACAGGACACCAATAACCTGCACTGTGCTCATCCACAGCTGTGCAAGAAACAGCACAGCTTCCACGGAACTCAGTAATTATATTTGCAATTTTCATCTGACAATACAGCTTTGGGGGTTGTTTGGGATTTTTCCTCCCACATAATTTAACACCATAGTCTGAATTCAGCATACCTTGTAGGTTTTGATTCGTCCTCTGTTGTTAATTATTCTTTTTTAGCATTACAGATTAACTTGGGAAGCAGTTTTAACATACAGAATTGTATATTCAGTCAGGGAATAAGGTATCTGCAAAGGCTTCAGAAAGGCACAGAACCACATTTCCAAGAAATCAGACCTCAACTCTTCCCCAAAAATATGTACATACATTTACAGCATTCTCTACCTCCAATAAATCTAACAGAACCATTCCCCTAAATTCTTCTCTAGCTGAAATTTGTTTTCATCCAGAAAGTAATTTATTAAAAAAAGTGTTTCATGACTTGGAGCAATGAAATGTATCTAATGTATGAAGTCTTTCTACACAGTTTCTATACAAATTATGTACAAGAAGACTCCAACAAAGAAGGTAAAGGTTGTGGAGCAAATTAGAGTCAACATTTCCAAACAAAATAATGAGTTTTACTTCACTTTTCCCCAATGATCTTTCCCCAAAAGCTGCTCAGACTATGAAAACAGATCGAGTCAACCCATTAGTGCCAAATGCTGGCATTTCCTTTATAGTTCCTGGAAAATGAAGCCATCTTCACTTAGGATAGAAATAAGATTTATCATCAGCCTGTTGAAGCTTAGGTAGGAAGAGCTTTTATTTAAATATTTGGAAATGAATGGATTGGAAAAAGAAAAGCGTTTCAGGGAACATAAAACTCCCATGTTTTCAAATTCCTTTAAACTCTATGACAGCTGTTGATAGATTTTAACACATGCAACAGGTTTCAGGAAATAAAATGGAATAAAAAACTAAACCACACTGCTTCCCTGCCCTGCAATAGCACAAACCCTCTGGCAGTGCCACTTAGTGTGAACATTAATTAGCCAGGCACTGCCAGAAGAAAATAACCAATGGAAATCAATAATCTGCACATTAAAAAGCAATAAAAGCAATCTTGGTTTAATGGCAACTAATTTGGTGTCTACCAGCAAAACTCTACTCCCTACTCAAAGCCAGAATGAACTTCAATTTTTCCCCACCTGGAATGGGGAGGGAAGGAAAGGCAGAGGATGCCATTCCTGAGGTCTCCTGAGCACCTCCCTGTGAAGGATCCAGGGAGGACGTGGCAGATGAGGAAAGGCAATTCCTGACAGCCCTCAGCACTGACAAGAACCCAGACCCAACAGGGATGGAAAAACCCAGCAGTGTTTGGCTCTAAGCCAAACACTGTGATGGGCAAATTTCATACTTCAGGTGAAAGGCACACTTGGTGGCTGACAATCAAAAATTACAAATTCCACTGCCAAACTGATTCCTGCAACCGCCTGACTTTTAACCTGAAACCTGTTTGCTTTGCTACACCCTCAAGTCTCAAGTTTGTTGCATGTACCAAACTTGACATTTAACATGCCAGCCAAAACTGAGTCCTTCAGGTTTAATAAATCACTGAAAAACCTTGGAACCAGCCCCAAATCATATGGTACAGAGCTCAAAAGCGTCCTCTGCAGCTCTCTGGAGGCTCTCCCTGTGCTGTCACTGGCACCTGCTGCCTTTAGGCAATGCACTCAGAGCTAATGGCACAGGAGGTCACCTTTCCCAGGACAGCATTTCCCACAGACAGCAAGTTCCATCTGCCAAACCTTTTTGCAAAACACAACCTGTGCACCTGGACAGGATTAGTTGGCCTTGTGTAAGGAACATGTGCTCACTGCTCTCTCTAAGAAATAAAATCTTTTAGAAATGGCACCTCTAAGCAGGCTCCCACTCCAGAGTTCTTCATGGCCCCACTGAGAAGTGGCTGCACTAAGCACTTTCTCATCTCTTCATTTTTCAGCTCACGCTTTCAGCACACTCCACTTGTGTCTGGCCCTTTTCCAGGGCCCAGTTCTAAACTCGGTGTCCTCAAAGGCTTGATTTCAAGTGACTAAACAACATCCAATTCAAACCAATGCTTGAGTACTTTTAAAAGTGCCTGAAATGATCTATATTTGACTTCTAGCAGAGTTACAGGGATGCTGTACTCAGAGCAAAAGGGTCCAATGCTCTACTAAAGCAAACATTAACACAGCGGCTGTGTGAAAACTCCTTCAAAGCCAAGAAGTTAGGCAGAGTGCAAGAGGCGAAGTAACTGATTAAAAGTTCTGTGACACGGGTGCATGTTGAGTTAAACTGGATTACCACTTCTCCCTCTCTTTTGAAATATTAACACCCTGCACACTACAGTGATGTATGGATCCAGCAAGAAAGGCAGTGTTCCATGGAAGAACTTTCCAGGGTATCAGCCACCCTTTGAAACACCTGCACTCCATCAAACAAGGATCTGTGAGCATTAACTGTTGAGGCCCAGAGCTTACATCTCTTAAGGGTGCACTCCCTACAGCTCAGACATCTGAACATTTCCAACACCATGCAGGGTCTCCCTCCTTTAAAGTCCCTTTTCAGAAAATCAAGAACCTCCAGCATTGCAGATAAAGGCACTGAAGAAAAAAAAATGGCAAGACTTCTTAGCAGTGTGCACTGACTTCATACAACAGCTTTTGATTTTCCTTCTTCTCCAGCTAAGCTGAAGAACATGTACCCTGCAGGCTGTGATGCCTCCAGCTCCTGCCCCAGAAATAATGAGCCTTGCCCTTGGAAAACTAACAGCACTCACCATTTATCTGTTAGAATATCCATCCCCAGCACTACAGCCTGCACATGTATTTCCAAACAGAGAGTATTTCAGTTTTCTGCTGAAGAGAAAATGCCAAGCTGTTCTCTCAGGCTGCCTGCAGTCCAGCCATGACTAGGAGTAGGAAGGAAATGCAAACCATCAGTCCCATTCCTTCAAACTCATGGAATATTCATGTCAGATGCAGACATTAATAAGAACTGAGACTTTTTTCCGTTTTTTCCTTTGAGGCACCCAGTGAACACAAGTTTTTCCATGCCCTCCAGCATGTACTTACCCTCAGTTCCACCTCTTTGCCAAGTAAGTCATACAGGACTGCTCCTTTGGAGGTGATTTCAGAAGCAAGCTGTCTAGCTGCCTTCAAGTCAGCAATCTGGGAACACAGCAACAGCACTGAATAGCAGGAGAATCCCCAACATCACAAAGAATATCCATGGTATTTCTCATTTTGATGTCAAAATTGCACTGGAGGTCAAAACTCTGCCAGAGGTTGTGCCCTAGAATCAGAGTGGATAGAGTCTCTCTTGGCTTTGAAACAGTCCAGGTAAGGTTCTGTCAGGTTCAGGTTTCTGAGTGAAACCTCAAAAACTTTAGGCCAAGGAAAAACCCCCACAAATCTCCTCAGAACTGTGGCTCAGCCATTTGTTGGTCCATGTGCTGCTCAGGAGAAAGGGAAACGTGACCTTTTTCATAAGCAGAAGTACAAACTTCACATACCAAAAGGAATGAGACCAGCCTGCAATGCAATAATGAAAATCTGAGCATCTACCAAGTGGTGTTTTGTTATTTTTTCAGAGAGACACATCAGACTTACACAGAGGAGAATCACTTGTGGGTCTGCCACTTTCTCAAGAATCACAGGAACAGAGAATCATAGAATGGTTTGTGTGGGAAGAGACCCTAAAGCTCATCCAGTCTCACCTCTGCTATGGGCAGGGACATCTTCCACAGAAGTAGTGACAGAAATTCCTCTTATTTAGCAAAGTGCTGGTTTGGTTTTTTTTTTAGTATTTAGAGAAGGTGCTCTTAAAATATCAAGAGATGGCTTTTATTTTAAGAGCTTGAACAGCTTTGATGTCTGTTAGGGTCACAGGAAGATTTCCCTTTCTTTCAATGCAAATGGGCTCAAAATCAACTTTCAGTCAATATTTGCAAGCTCCTCCTCTTGCAAAAGTTTAGTAGGTAGAAAATAATCTTTATTCAAGCCTACTCCAATATTTCTATGGTGCAATATGCATTATTTCTATGGTCCAATATTTCTATCAGCATTTCAATACAAAGAGAATCAGTTTTGTGCCACTGCTGCCTTGTATTATGCTTCTGGTTGAGAATTCAGAGATTAAAACAAATCGCAGAGTCACAAAACCCCACCTACTGAAAGTCTAACTTAAAGCCCTGCCTACTGCCCCTCCAGAACATTCTCCACTTAAATGCCAGCTAGAAAACAGAAGAGTTTTTCCAAGTGAACACAAGAGTGCCAGTTTTGCTTACTTTTGAGCCCAGATCAAACTTGAACTTGGTGCTGTCCTCCTCGGGGAGGTCTGCCCGCTCCCCTCCCTGGGTGTTCATGGCCCCATAGAGCACCGAGGTGACCTTGAGCAGCTCCTTCACCGCGTGGCCGTCGGCCTGGTACAGCTTCTTGGTGTTCAGCTTGATGTGAGCCTTGGTAGCCTTGGGCAAGAAAGAAGGAATTTAGCAGTCACAAAGAACAAAATCCTCAGTTATCTGCACTCAAAGCTCTTTTTGGGGGCACCAGGCTTTGCTGTACAGAATAATTCCTCCTGTTTGGACACCCAGTTTGCTTCATCATAATGCTGGTATTTCAAGAAGATTTTTTTCTGAAAGCTGTGCACTTTCTGCATGTCAGAACATTTGCAGAAAAACCCTCAAACTATCATCATTTCTTCCCTGAATAAAGATCAGCAAAAACCCTATGCACCATTTAAATTCAAATTAAGTTTAAGTGGAAAGTAAGTGCTGCCCAGGTCTTGTGATGATGCTGCAGAGAGGTAAATTTCACCCTTAATGAGTTGCAAGAATAAGATCAGTTATCCTAATTTAACTGTCTTCTCTTCCAGCAGCACCTTCCAAATGTTTTATTGTTTCTCTCAATTTTTTTCCCTGCTATGATATTAGTGATTTTATTCCCTTGCCTCCCATCTCTGAAAGGTACAGACAGAACAATAAGGAAAAAAATACTAAAAATTCTAATATTATCTTTTTGTGCTTCAAAATAATAAAGGGGGAAAATAACTATCTGTCACAGAAAGGATACAAATGTTGTTCTTAAAATTCCTGGTAAGTTTATATTATATATGAATAGCCACAAGGAGCCAACCACAAAATTTCAGGTTAAACTTTGAAGGAGTCTTTGTGGTGGCATAACTAAACAAAGAAGCAAAAAAAAAAAAACTGATCACCAGCTATGGATCCAAAAATTAAGCTTAAAAATGACATATGAAGCACAAAAGTGACTTAACATCTGCTTTTCAGTATATTTTTAAGATGAAACTTCTGCTGAAATGTTTCTCCTTTGGGAATGCTGTAACAGATAGAGCCTATCCATGAGTCACTGGTGGTATTACACAGCTTTGGTTTAACTGTTCCTGGAAGGAATTCACATCCCCTCAGGCTCTGACAGAGCAGGATCTTCAAGCTGGGGGAAGAGACTCAGACATTACAATATTTGGTACAATACAATTCTAAGCTCTGCATTGAGCTTCACTGAATAATGGACTGAAGGAAAACATCCTGTGAAACCAAAGAGAGAAAGCATCACGCTTCAAACCATTGATTTGGCTCCGGATTTTCCAAAGAAACAAAGCAAATGGATGTTGGCCCATGCTTACTCGGGTGTATTTTGCCAAGACTTTGTGACTTTAAAATCAGATTTTAATTTCCAATAAATATTTTCCTCTTGCCTTTCGCATCCCAAAATGTCAACCCAGCAGAGGAAAATGATCCTTGCATCTGTTTGTAGAGCCAGGACCCAGGGAATGACTGGTGTTAGGAGAGGGTCAGGTTGGATCTCAGGGAAAGGTTCTTCCCCCCGAGGGTGGTGGGACACTGAACAGGCTCCCCAGGGAATGGGCACAGCCCCAAGGCTGACAGAGCTCAGAGTCCCAGCTCAGGATCTTCTGTGATTCCTGAAAATTGAAGCCCAAACTTCCAGAACAGGCTCCTGATATTGTGCACCTGAGCCAGGGGAATACAAGACTCACAGTACAAACAATCCCTAATTGCTTTTGAAATGCTGGTCTCAGAATGACCTCAAATGAGCCAAGACGCGAAGTGAAAAGCCAGGTATGTTCACCTCCCTTCCCTTGCAGTAGAAGCAATCTAAAAAATTAATTGCAGACACAGCAAGTATTCCATTATAGAAGTGGTCATTAAATTGACAGACTCTGTTAAACATCCCTTATCCAAAAGGGACTGATGCACTAAATTATAAAGGATGTTGTTAGAGACAGAAGTTCCAACTTCAGCCTCATTCACTCTCAGAAGAGTAAAATCAATGTCTAGTAAGAGGCAAAAAAAAGGTTTTTAATTCAAAGACTACTTAAAAAGAGAAAAAATACACAGACAAGTATATATATTTTTCAGACTGGAACAATGGCACTGTGGAGTCAAGAAGACAACTTCATGTTTGGAAAGTCACTTCCATCATTTCATCTTTGAAACACCTATTTGATTTGTTGTTTTATTCTATAACATTTCTAGTTTTACAGAACCATTAAAACCACAGCTATTTATTCTGAAGATCAGATGGTGAAAATGCAACAAAAAATATAAATATCCAACAAGATCGGCAACAACAGCCAGAAAATTTGCTTAACTTCACAATCTGCTTTATTAATATCACGAAGCCAAATTTTCTGTGATGTCTGACTCTTGCAAAAGGTTTTGTACTCTTGGGTTGCTGAGTTTGTTTTCATGAATGAATTTCATGACGATGAACTCATTGGAAGCTTTTTGCTGCACTCTACTTCAAATTTGGATCCAAGTGGGCTTAAGCAGGAGCCAGGGATTGGATCCCACTGATCAGGGCGGCTCTAGGAGGAGAATTGATTAAAAACCCACCTAAAGCAACCTTGCAGGCACTTCAGAACTTTTGGATCTGGGAAGGAGACATTTGGTAAGTTCTCAAACTGCCAGGAACACATTTAATTTGTGTGAAAAATTAACACCTCCTCACTCCTTGTTCAGCAAAGCAGAGCAAAGCTCCAGTTACATTCCCTGGTGATGGATCTGTCCTGCCATTCTCTTCTGAGACAATTCTGTCTCCATCACATCTCCCATCTGCCCACAGATGCATAAAGCCATTAACTTCTGGGAAGATAATTGTGGATTGCATGGACAGTGAATTATTAAGGAAATGTCTACAAGCTTCTCTCATCCTGGAAATGCTGAAAACCTACAATATAACTTGTAATATTAACTGAGGCTAAGTACAGGATGACTAAAGTAATTTCCATTAATTTCATTTTCTGAATCTTATTATGTAATTCTCCAAAACCCTTGGGATTTCTGACATGAAATCAGCTACTGAAAAGCATTACATTATTTCTGCTTCCAGACTTGTGCTTGGAGGGGGAAACCCTTCCAAACAAAACAGACCTGTTCACTCCATCTCATGATGCTCAAAAGTACGTTCTAATACGTTCAGGAATGTATCCTGCTCTGAACATGGCAAAATGAAGAATTAAGAGAATTTATGGCGCACACTATTCACAAATGACAAGAAAAATATTGTTAGAATGATATTTTAATACTTTTTAAGATTTTAAAAATATTGTAATTCATCTTTGGTACTAGCATAAAAAACTTCCATTGCTTCCAGATCCACCTGCAGCCCCAGAAAGTTCTTTTCACATAATGAAAAGTGTTAATCTAAGTCTGTGATAACATCAAAGGCTCCCAATGCTTCCAAATAACATGAATTTTATGAAGGACAATGTTATTTTATTCCAAAAGACTAAAAAATTTGATGGCCCAATCCAAAAATGCTCATGCACAAAAAAGTTGATCTGAAAAAAAACCACATGCCTTGATCTACGGGAAATCTCATATAGCCAATATATGATTCTATTTCATAATGGAAACACCAGAAGTTATGATAATTCAGGCACAGAAAAGAATCAGGCATGCAAAGTTAGCAATAACCAAGGTGGGATCTCTTCTAAAACAATTTAAGTGGTTTAAAAACATTTCCCATCTACAGCTGTGTCTCCCACTGTTACCTTTTATAAATAAGGAGAGATAAGGATGAATATTGTTTTAGATCCCAATTTAGATCCCAATATTGTATTTAGATTTAGACCCCAGTTCTGCAGAGAGAAGTACAGAATGTCAGTAACAGCATGCCCTGGCCTCTTCAAATTCCCAGCACAACAAGACACAGGATCACAGAATCATGGAATGGTTTGGGCTGGAAGGGCCCTTAAAACCCATCCAGTGCCACCCCTGCCATGGGCAGGGACAGCTTCCACTACCCCAAGGTGCTCCAAGTCCTGTCCAGCCTGGCCTGGGACACTGCCAGGGATAAAGCAGCACCAGAATGCAACACAAACTCAGCCACCCTTGTAGGGAAACTCTGTGGGGTTAAGAGAGAAAGCTCTAAAGCTGCCATGGAAGCAGGATTTCAGATTCTCAGGATTTCAGCCCAAGCAGAGCTCCTGGGCAGACTCACCATGAACTGAGCCACAGCCTTAATGAAGAACACACGGTCCTGCTCTGTCTCCACATCCCCAGGAATGTCACTCTGAGGTTCATACCTGTGCAAACAGCAGCTGGAGATCAGAGCAAGGCTCTCGCAACATCACAGAGCCTGGCTCACCCGTGTGGCAAAAATCAAACACCAAGGAAGCACGGCGAGGCTGGAAAATAAGTGTGTGAATAAATTCCTACTGCAGACCGGGGCATCCAGAGCCTGGAATGCACACAGTGGGTTTGTGCAAACTGCAGCAGCTGTAAAACCTGACACACTGCACAAGTTCAGAGCCAGGCATCATTTCAAACATACTCCTTTCACAAGTAAAGGAAACTTGGGGAAAAACAAACTGAAATCTATGAAATGCTTAAAAAAAACCACCAGTGAGATGCAGAGGCTTCTAGAAGTGGCCAGTCTGCAGGAACCAGGGAAGAATAAAAGGAAATTCAGTGATTTGGACCTTCAGCATAACAGCAGAATTTTAAAGACTATTTAGGCAACTTAATCCAAGTAATTTTGAATGGTTGTGAGTATAGCCCTATTTCATTACAACTGCAAGAGTATTCAGCAAATTTCTAACGACTTGGTAATCAATTAATTGGATATTAATTATTAATCCAAGCCAAAAAACAGCAATCAGGCAAACTGGTCAATGTTGGTTTCAATTGTAATGTTCTACCATATTATCTCAAAAACCCCCTTAATTTCACACTTAAACAGGAGAGAGAATATTATGTATAATTCAAATAACACCTCAAGATCCAGAAATATTTAACCAAACTCTGTCAATGGGTTAAGTGGGTGTAAAACTGTAACTGGACAGTAGTAGATTAGAACCAAACTATTTTATTTGTTTTAAACACGTTGTGGATGCAGGACAACACCAGGCTGCAGCAACAAGGCAAGAACTGGCTGGGTTTTGGTGAAGTTCCCCTAACAGATCACCCTGTTTGGATAAAAGGTCACACATGGACAGGATGGCTATGGAATTTGGAGAATATGTGAGAGAGATTAGGCTACTTTTGAATGAGTGTGCCCACAGTCAGGGTGCAACCTCTGCCAGCACTGAGACACTGGGTTTGCTACTCCAGGCTGTGTCATTAAGCTAAAAACCTGCAAACTACCACATTTCTGTCTGGTATTTAGAAGAGCAGAGCTCAAAGAACGACTAAATATCACTGAGTTCCCTGATTTCACAGAACACCATCAGTTCCCAAGCACACTCCCCGAATCCCAGCATCGGCCCAAAATTTGTTGGCCTTATCACCAACCTTTTCACCAGCCACAGCAGCACTTCTGACACAAGCATGAAGTTTGGGGTCTGGAAATTCTCCATGGATATGAGTCGAGGATACCCCAGCGCCCTCATCATCTCAGTAAAATCTGAAAAATGAGGAAGAGCAGGGATTTCTTCTTTTATATCCAATAAGGGCTTTGCTAAGACTGCCATCCCCCATAGAGTGCTGCTTAGTTACCATGAGACATATCGAGTGCAAAGCACTGTTAAAAAAACTAAACCTCAATAATTAACATAAACAGCATCATTTCAACAGAAAAGACGCCGAAGTGAAAACAGACGTTTTTAACGGGATTCACTGAGCTGAAACAACGCAGACACAGCCTCCCTCTGCAAACACGGCATTCAATTGTGCTCCCCACGGGCGGGGGGAATCCCGCCCGCGCAAGGCTGTGCCACCCCCGGCAGCGGGGACCCCTCCCAGGCAGGGACCGGGCTCAGCCCTCATCCCCCGCGGCACCGCCCGCCGGCAGCTCCGTGTGCGGCCGAGCGGAGCACCGGGGCCCCCCGGGAGGCCCAGCCGGGGGTGCCGCGTCCCGCCCGGCCCAGCCCGGCCCTGCCGCCCCGGCCGCGCTCACTGCGGAGGTCACGGAACGACATCGCCGGGACCCGCGGCCGCCGCGGCTCTGAGGCAACGCGCTACGGCAGCGCGGCGGGGCCAAACCCCGCGGGAAGCGAAGTGTGCGGCGGGCCGGACACTGAATCACGGAATGGCGGGATAAACTGGGGCGGAAGAGCGTGCTTGGATCAGCGAGTCAACCTGTGAGCGATCGCCGCCGTAGCAACCAGACCAGAGCACTGAGTGCCATGTCCAGGCTTTCCTTAAACACTTCCCGCCACAGTGAATCCACCACACGCATGGGTAGCCCATCACCCTTTCACGGAAGAAATTCTTCCTAGTGTCCAACCTAAACCTCGCCCGGCGCACTTAAATCTGTGTCCTCTTGTCCTGTGCCTTGTTCCCTGGGAGCAGAGCCAGGCCCCCGGCTGCACCCTCTTAGCACGGAGGTGCCGAGAGAGAGAAGGTGTCCCTGTCCCCCCCCCAGCTCCTCTTCTCCAGGCTGAGCCCCTCCAGCTCCCTCAGCCCCTCCACACAGGACATGAGCTCCACACCCTTCCCCAGCTCTGTTCCCTTCCCTGCACCAGCTCCAGCCCCTCAATGTCCCCCCACAACTGAGGGGGCCACAACTGGACACAGCACTGGAGCTGTGGCCTCCCCAGTGCCCAGCACAGGGCCACACGCACTGCCCTGCTCCTACCGGCCGCTCCCTGCGCCCCCGCCCTGGCTCTGCCCTGGCAGGGCCCAGCCTCCCCTGTGCGCTGCGGGGCTGTGGGGAGAGGCTGCCCCAACAGCCAGGGCAGAATAGCGGCAGCTCTGTGTCATGGCTTTATCCCCCTATAACACCCCCGGTGTTATAGATGGATGGTGTGGGATTGGCTCTCGCAAATGAGAAATGGATATCATGTGTGTTCGAAGAAGTTTTGTGAAGGTTCAAGGCTCTTTTGATGTGTGACCCTGGTGTAGGTTGGTTTTGGATCCCTTTTGGTTCTCCCTTTAATCCTCTCCTTTGCCCTCTGTACTGTTGCCGCCGGACAACTCTGGTGATCGAGGTTACAGAGATGTGTGGGAACAGCGTGTGCATGTGTCCCTTGCATGAGTCAGCTGGGAATGGGGGAAACTTGTGGCTGGGGGGACTTGGCGTGACAACACCTCACCTCCAATGCAGTTGCAAGAGGTCTTCAGCAGTGCACAGAAAAGAAGAGTTGACTGGCAGACTTTAGGAGGGGCCAGGGATATATAAGGAAAATGTTTGAATATGTATTTGGCTGATGCAACACCAAGGGTATGAAAGCCGGAGCCGCCATTTTGTGGACGAACCTCTGGCAGTCAGCCACGCTCCCAGCACTGTTCCATTTGCTTTGTAAAATTTTTATTTCTTCTCAGTAAAGCTTTTATAACTGATTCCCACTTGGGGTCTGAGTGGTGTATAGCACCTGGGCTGAGCCGGGATGGGGTTTGTGACTCAGGAGGGAGGGCTGGGAGCCATCCCCGAGGCATTCTGAGGAACCCCGGCCATGTGTGAGGTGTGAGGGGAGCCCGTGCTGCTCCCGGCCGGAGCACACACGGACCCACCACCACACCTCGGGATCCATCCACCCTCCATGAGCATGACGAGGATCTCTCTGAGGGCAAGAGCCTGGCTTTTGTGTGGCAAAAATCAAACAAAAGAAGTCTTAATGAGACTAGAAGATAAATCTCTGTAATGGATTAAAAGATAATGTGTGTATTCTATTTGCCATCTGTTAAAGGTGCAACAGTTAATGTTCTGTTAATTGGGCAGTTTTTCTTATCTCTTCCAAAATCAATCCTCCCTCCGGGAAATATCTCCTGTTGATGGGCCATTGAGTGTCATTCCATGACTGATAAAATTCCATCATCCCATTGGGAGATGCTCTGCCCAAGGGGGAGGAGCCACACACTGCTTCGTGGGTATATCCTGAGATTTTGGAACACCAGGGCAGCCTTCTCCGCTGGATTCTCAGAGGAGCAGCCTTTTCCCACTGGGTTACCAGAGGAAACCTCCACCCTTCTCCAGGATCACTGCTTCAACAGAACCACATCTGTCACTCCAGAGGACTGCAGCCACCACTTCAGCTGGACTGCTACCAACAGGCTTTCAGGTCGTATTCTGACTCTGTCAGTGTTGTTTTGTGTTACTGTATTGTTCATTTTATTATTTTATTTTTTTCCCTCTTCCCTAATAAAGAACTGTTATTCCTGCTCCCATTTCTTTGCCTGAGAGCCCCTTAATTTAAAAATTATAACAATTCGGAGGGAGGGGGTTTACATTTTCCACTTCAGGGGAGGCTCCTGCCTTTCTTAGCAGACACTTGTCTTTTCAAACCTAGACTATCTCCTACTGCAGTTTGGGGTATCTGGACCCTGGAATGCACACAGTGCATTTGTGTACAAACTGCAAAACATGGAAAGCCTGACACACTTCTGCAGCAGGAATTGCTTTTGCAGAGTCCTGAATACACCTCTTCAGCCACTGTGGATAAGGAGCAAAGTTTACTTGGTTCAATCAAGGCTGGGAAATACTTATTTTCAGAAGGAGACAAAAAAAATCTGCTAGAAAGTCAACTGAGGGCAGCCTATATATTCAGAAATGTGTTTTCCTTTGTCACAAAGAAACCATAAACACAAGACTCAAAATTTCTAACCCTGCTACAACATCCATTATATATCTTCACAGATCCCTATGGTCAGGTCTACATTTCTGTCCTGGATTTGCCTTTGTCTCTAAGCACCAGCACAGGCCACGGCTTTGCTCATGCCAACATTCCAGCTCACAGTTTGTATCCTGTACATCATCCATGACTCAGAACTCTGAAAGTTTGTCAGAAAAAAAGTCAAATTAGTAAAAAAATCAATTATCCTGTACAGGTACATTTTTATAGGAAAATTGAGAATCCCACTTCTAGAAATACTTTATTGATAACTACTACAAATTATGTTTTGTCCTACTACTGTCCATATTGTACCAGAGTGCTCCAAAAAGCACAGGGAGGGTTCTGGGTTGTCCCAGAAGGTGCTCTCAGGCCATCCAGGGCTGCTGTTGGACCATGGCTGAACCTGTGGCAACTGTGCGCAGGTGGGCAAGAAGGCCAATGACCCCGGCCTGTGTCAGCTGTGGCATGGCCAGCAGGAGCAGGGCAGTGCCTGTGTGTGGGAAACAGCCATGACAGGGACAGGGCCAGGATGCCCTGGGAGGACACGGTAGAGTCCTCACTTAGAGTGAGGGCCTGGCCCCATTTCCCATGTTTCGCTGCTCCCCCATGCAGATGACCAACTGCCAACCACCCCCTGTTCGAGAGTTCTCTGTTCTCTGCTGCCTCACTGGTTCTTGTGTAGCCCCACTCCCCTAGTCCTCTCCCACTGGCTCTTCCCCAGTTATGTCACCCCAGTTCCTCACCTGCCTCCCTTTTTCACTGGTTACCCTGCACCCTCACCCCTCCCACCTTTCCCCGGTTATAACCCCTGGACCCTCCCCTGTTCTGGGCTCCTGGCCTGGGGTTTCCTTCCTTGTGGATGTGTCCCTGCCCATTCCTCTTCCCTGCCTGGACCTTCAGATTTACCCTCAATAAATCCCAGGGGATTCACCCTAGAAGGAGTCCTCTCGCTCTCTCTGGTGCGGCACCCGTTACGCCATCCAGGCTCGGGTGTCTGCTGGGCCGGGGGAGCTGTCGTGTGGCCCCAAGCGGAGACGCTTCGGGTGCTGCAGGCACCCTGACAGCACCTGCCCGGGGAAACCCCCGCGGGGTCCCCCACAGCTGTGGCCCTGCGCTGGGCACTGGGGAGGCCACAGCTCCAGTGCTGTGTCCAGTTGTGGGTCCCTCAGTTGTGGGGGGACAGTGAGGGGCTGGAGCTGGGGAAGGGAAGGGTGTGGAGCACATGTCCTGTGTGGAGGAGCTGAGGGAGCCTGNGGGAAGGGAAGGGAAGGGAAGGGAAGGGAAGGGAAGGGAAGGGTGTGGAGCACATGTCCTGTGTGGAGGAGCTGAGGGAGCCTGGGGGAGGACTCAGCCAGGAGAAGAGGAGGCTCAGAGGGGATGTTCTCACTCTCCTCAACTCTGTGACAG
The DNA here is from genome assembly GCA_013397155.1 of Irena cyanogastra. Classification (NCBI taxonomy): domain Eukaryota; kingdom Metazoa; phylum Chordata; class Aves; order Passeriformes; family Irenidae; genus Irena; species Irena cyanogastra. The sequence goes on along the minus strand of VWZV01013693.1, from coordinate 457,546 downwards.
GAGATGGAGACAGGTGAGGGTCGGGCAGGAGAGCCCAAGGCCCAGCCTGGAGGTGGCCAGAGCAGCCCTGAAGCGCTGGTGGGCCCGGGGGGCATCGGCCCTGCCCTACCCTGCCCTGGCAGTGCTGGTCCAGCCCTGGGCAGCCCAAAGCCCCTGGGGCTCAGCCCCACTGCCCGGTGGCAGCCATGGAGCGGGCAGAGATCTCCGGCTGCTCGGAGCCTGCGGCCGGGACTGCCCTTCCCAGCTGGGCCAAGGCCTTGGACAAGACCCCTGTCCCAAAACTGTGTCACCAAAACTGTGGGAAGAAAATGAAACTCTCCGTCACCATCTTTTAAGTGATAGCGAGTCAGGCATTACTTTATGCTGGCCACGACACGCAGTGGAAATCATTCTATACACACATTGTTCTTTACCAGACTTTTCACAGAGTTATACATTAAAAAACCCAAAGAACTTCTCGTTCATTGGTTCTACATTACACAACTCTTAGTATTCGATCTCTTGCTTGTAACTGAGGTAAGTTTGGTCCTCATTCTTTGATTCTCTTCTCAGTCTTTTTCCAGAGCAGGTGTCTCCGACTGCACCAGGGAGTGATGTCTGTTCATACCCATTTATCTCTTCTGGCTACTGCCAACTTTTAGACATTAAACTCTCAGAGTCTAGGAACCTGGGGTTGCTGGTGGACAGGGGCTGAAGCAGAGCCAGGTGTGCCCAGGTGGGCAAGCAGGCCAGTGGCCCCTGGCCTGTGTCAGCCATGGCATGGCTGGAAGGAGCAGGGCAGTGCCTGTGGCCCTGAGCTGGGCACTGGGGAGGCCACAGCTCCCTCCAGTGCTGTGTCAGTTCAGGTTTAAGTTTTTTAGGCATAGGCTTTCCAGTCATGTTCTCACCCATAGCTGAAGCTGGGAAGAGTAGTCTAGTTCAATAAGATTCAAATTTTCTGTACATTGCTGTGTTATTTTACTCTTCCAGATTTGTCAGGGGCAGTCCAATTGATGGTTTTGCACATGGGCTGCAGACCAGCAGTAAAGTTGAACCTGAGTTTCCCAGCAGGATTTGAAAGAGTACTGAGGGCAGCTGGAAGTCAGAGCGTGGGCAATATTCTCTTGCCTGTGTCTTCCAAAGAAGTTTTTATTTGATCCCTGTCCACACGATGCCAGTGGTGTCCCCAAGGGCTAAGGAGGGGTCTGGGTGGCCCCAGAAGGCTCTTGCAGCCCCCTGGCACAGCAGGGAAGGGGCAGGAGCATCCCTGGGGTGCTCAGGCTGTCGCACAGAATTGCTGAGCTGCAGAAGCTGCCCCAGAAGGCATCTGAGGCCAGCCAACAGGGCTTGTGCAGCCTCTCAGCTCCCAGCTGCATCTGCTGGTCACTGATCCTGGCAGCAGGGTCACAGTAAACTTCTTGAAGGGTGTTGGTTTCCCGAGTCTGCCCCTACAGACGTAACCCCCAGCAGTTTTCCTGTTGGTGCACCAAGGAGGAACAGCGAGAGGGTTTCTGTGCTGGCAGTGGTGATGTCCCATGGACCCAGGAGCTGCAGCTGGGAGCACGAATCTCTGCATTAACACTGGCTGGAGCAGCCACAGCTCTTCCTCACAGGGTCATCTGTATCTCAGGGTGGATTGGGCTGAAAATCATCTGCACGTCAGGCTGATCTGTGGATGTCTGAGGACATTTTGCAGAGCAGTTCAGTTTTTCACTTCAAACTGCCCAAGCTTAGAAAACACACAGACCTGGACTCTATAGTGAGCAATACTCATGCACATGATTGAAAAAGTAATCAAAAGCAAGGAAGGAGCAATAAATCCTGAAAGAATAAATACTGAAATGAAATAGTTACATTAGAAAATAGGAGATGTGTTTAGAGACTGGGTTTTTTGTGCCAGAAAGCCATGAGACAGCAAACCTTGAATAATTCACCAGTTCAAGAATGTATCAGCAATCCCACTTCTTCAGGGGGATTAAAGAAGGAAGGAACCATTCCCCTGCTCTGCTCTGAGCTACACTCACCATGAAATGTGGGGGAAAGCCAAAGCCATAAAATAAGTAAAATAAATTCCACAGCTGAGGCAAACACTACACTGAGACTCTAAATAAATATCATTAATATTTCTATATTAATGCTAGGCAGCAGAAAGGTGCTGCTGGAGGTGGGGTGGATGTAGCTCTGAACTGAGCAGGGACCCAGAGAGGAGCAGCCTCTCTGGCAGGAGCTCAGATGTTTATCCACGAAGGATAAACTTTTCTCCCTGCCCACTTCCTATTTCTGGCAACCCACACCTGAAGGAAAACACACCTCTACTCATTCCCTAGCACATGCACTCACCTCCGTGGAAACATCTCCCCATTCCACACTTGAGGAATTGGTTTTTTTTTTCTCCTGTTCATCAGTACAAAAGTAGAAATTTTCTTGGAAAGAAAACACAATTTTGGTGCAGGTTTCGGTGGCAATGGGCAAGCCATCAGCTGGGACTGCAGGCTTTGGGTACAGAACCTGTCAGGTTCTCAACCTATAAACAACCAGCTCTACTCTGTAGGCCCCTTCAGCCATCAGGCATCGTGTTGCAGATAAAATGGTGATTGGGGGGGCACTTATTTGTTTGGTTTGGGGTTTTTTTTTTTTGTTTGTTTGTTTGTTTGTTTTTATGACTTTTTTTGTGTTTTTTTTAGGTTTTTTTTGGTTGTTGTGTTTTTCTGGGTTGTTTTTGGTTTTGGGGTTTTTTTTGTTTGATTTGGTTTAGGTTTTTTGTTTGTTTGATTTTTTATTTTTTTTGCAATATATATATTTTCATTTTTCATGTTCTACCATTCTTTCCCCAGAGGTTTTGGAGGGTTTCTTTTAGCAGAGCTTGGCACTAAAGCGTCTATCACATATTTTTAAGTCAAATCCTCACATCCTTGTATTACCCTCCCTGGCAGATGGATCTAAATAAGTTTTTTCCCTCTGGTAACAGACAATTAGGCTTTGTGAGGAGTTGCTGCTTCATGAAATTCCCATGGGACAAGCGTTTACTTGGGATCAGGCTCAGCTGGACCTCGCTCACCAAGGGTCAGGGTGTTATTTTACAGCTTTGGCTTCCCCAGGGTCATCAACACCAAGGGCTGGAGCCCCTCTGCTTCTGTCTGGGCTAGGGCATAAAAGGGCTGTTGAAAACATGATCAAGGAGCACACAAGTGATTTTTAACCTCATTTCTCTGGTTTTTTTTAAATTACGAATAAAAAAAATCAGATGAGCAGACATTCTTCAGATTCTTCAAGCACAAAAATCAGAAAATACTCATCTGTGCCTGCCCTGTTGGGGGAAAAATGGGTAAAAAGTCCTCAGGTTTCTTTTGCATCCCAGGAAAATCCTCCTATGAAGCTGCTGTACTCGATGTACTCTAAGTCACCTTTCATGTACTATGGAAAAAAAAATTAAATGAGTGTGGTCATGGTGGTGGAGAAAATGCAACCTGTTTCTGCTGGGTTGTTTCCCAGGCTGCCTGTTAGACAAGGTTTTAGCTTTACAAATTGCTTGAAAGACTGGGAGGGAAATCTGCCAGATTGTTTGCTCAGAGAAGGGCTGGTGCAAAAAAAAAAAAAAGACCAAAATCAAGCAGGGTAAGAAGTGATGAGGTTTTCATTTGGCTGATTCCAATTGTACAGGCACTTTGTGCTCAGCTTTCTGCATCCAGTTTTGCCTTTTACTTCCAATCTGGGCACCAATTTTTGCTCTTCCAATCAGAGCCTCCCTTATTTCCCATCTGGGACATTAATTTTCACCTGAATTCTGTTTTCATGCCTGGGCTGCTGCCTTACCCACAGGCTCTGAGGTTTCTGTTTGCTGCTGAGGGCTGGCTCAGCTTGCAGACTTCTTGGCCTTTGAAGAGTTTCATGAGCAAACTCCTTCCTTCCCACTTTATTTACCGTGAACCTCCTCCCTCCAGAGGTGTGGAAGGGAGAACCCCTCCCGGGAGGAGGGGAAAGGGCCAGGGAATCACTGGGGGAAGCAGGCTGCTCTTTGTGATGAGGAGCCTGGGGAAATCTGAAGGTCTAGGGAAGGGAAATGTGCAGGAATGTCACGTTCCCAGTAATTACAGTGCAGAGCAGCTCTCCTGCTAATGGGCTGGCGCTGGAGGAGAGCTGGGTGCCCAGGATAAGCCGGAGCCCATGGATCAAACACCAGGGGTAATAAATCAACAGCTGCCCTTTGGTGGCTCAGCAGATGAGCAGGAGAAGCTACTTAGGATGAAAAAACACCCCTGAGCAAGGAGATTTCCAGATCCATCTCCGTCTGTGTCTGACAGGTCAGGAGAGGAGATTGGCTTTTCGTTTATATTCGGTGAAAAACAAAATTAAACTAAAACAAAATTATACACCCACCCTCCAATAGCTCCCTCCAAAGCAAAGTGCCATTTGACCCACTCAAAGCCAGCACTAAGTGCTGATTTCCCAAAGTCTGCCAAGTTCAGATGGCAGAGCTCAGCTTGATTTAAAGCCAGCCCAGCCCTCCCAGTGAGCCTGGGAGCTGCAAGTCCAGCTCACCCTCACCACAAGGCACAGGGCATCCAAAAATCCTTGTTTTCTCATCAAATATCCCGACTTGGAAGAGACCTATAATGATCACGAGATGCTTTGGTGTGTTTTTCACCAATATTTTGGCTCTTGGACTACCTGGAGGGGAAGGCACAGAGAGCAACCAGCCAGGGTGGCAAGGACAGAGAAGGACAGGTTTGGAAGGCCACTGTCACAGTCACCCAGTTTTACCCTTTTTGGTAAGGATCACCCAGAGAAACACTGCCTGTGCATGAGGAAACACTGCCCTGCTCAGCAAAAGGGTGAAACAAACCCTCCTGGGCCTCCTCTTCCCCAGACTCCAAACTTGGCACAACCTCTTTATTTAACTCGTTGCAGCCACAGAATCACTGAGGTTGGGAAAGCCCTCCAAGATCACCGAGTCCAACCCTTCCCCAGCACTGCCAAGGCCACCATAACCCATGTCCCCAAGGGTGCATTAAAATGTCTAGGCTTGAGTACAATTCCAGAGGATTTTCCCTCAAAGTTAAGTATTTCATATCCACAATAATTTAGTGCAGTCAGCATTTGGGCACTACCATAAAAACTAGGGACAGAGATGGGTGGAAATGAGAGTTGTTCCAGGATTATCCCAAATATTCCTCTCCTGTGGAGGTGCTGCCTTTGCCTGGTTTCCTCCCCTTTCTGGGGGGGGCTCTTGGGGGCAGATGGAGTCTCAGATAAACAGATCTGGGCTGGGCCAGCCTGGGAATTTTATGTTCCTGTGCTGGCAGAAACTGTGATCTCAGCAGCAGAATTAAGTGGTGCTCAGTTCAAAGGTGAGGGGAGCTGGTTTGTGTTCAAAACTCCTGAAAATAGGTTTGTGACAGGGAAAGGCTGGGAGTGGAAGCAGTGGAGGGGCTTTGGGCAGGGGATGGTGAGCAAGAGAGAGTGGGACATCACTGGGCTGGCAGATGGTGCAGACCATGGCCTGCAGGCAGGGCAGGGGGGCAGTGCCCAGGGAGGGGATGGCACTGCTGAGCCCTCCTGTGGAACCCCAGCTCCCAGCAGAGCCAAAGGGATCCTGAATCCAGCTTCATCTCCTGGCAGGAACCCCAGCCAGAGCAGCCAGGCACAGTCACAGGGACAGAGAAGTGACAGCAGGGCCACAGCTGACCTGGAAATAACCCCCTCCCTCCTAGTGCAAAACTGCTCTGCACTGTGAAACTGAGCCCGGGGGAAGCCATTCCTCCTGCATGAACCCTGCCTCACTCCCTGCAGCTCCCTGGGCCTCAGCTTTGTCACCTGCCTCTGCCTGGTGGAGGGGGACCCTACAACCTCAATGAACTGCTCCACAGCAGTTCCTGTGGGATTTGAGGAATCGTGATCCCCCCTCAGTCAGCTAATGAGGATCTCGGGCTCCCTGGGCAGGAGATAGATTTTGTCTGCAGGCTGGGTGCCTCCACCAGTTGCTAAGCTGTTGGAAAATGTGTGGTCACATCAGAAAAACAGCCCTGATGAGGATGTCTGGGCATCTTTATGAGCAGAGCTGACATGTTCAGCTAGAAATCTCTCCTGATCTGACCTACAGAAAATAGATCACACTGCCAGCAAACCCAGGACCCAGCCTGAGGTTTCATTAACTAAGGGAGAAGTGAATAGTCCTCAAAAGCTCATGCAAAGCCTATTTGGGCTGGACTCCAGGATGGGGAGGCTGCAGAGCAGGAGTTGGGTGATGTCTGCCTGCAGCCCATCAGTGAGTGTGTTTGTAGGAGCCCATCCCTACACGGTGTGCAGCGCCCTCTGAGCAAGTTGTGCCACGTCCCTGGAGCTGGCTGTGCCCAGCAGAAGGAGCCCAAAACAAGGCCAAAACCATCTCAGTTCCATGGGGAAGGCAGAAGCTGCTGAGGCAGGAGGCGTGGGGTCTATCCTGCTGCTCCCAGAGCTCCCTGCAGCAGCAGGAACAGGAGTGGGTGTGGAAGGAGCAATTACCAGGGGCTGCACAGCTTTGAATTGATACTGATTAATGGGCCCTTTTCCTATCAGAGGGAAAATCACACACAGCCAGCGCTGGCAGACACAAAAATCTGACAGGTTTTTCAGCCCAGCTCGTGGCATCTATTGACACATTTAGATACAACCCAAATCCCCGCGTGTTTGTGAAGATTTTGTAAATGTGCAGAAATCTGATGGCAGAAAGACCCCAAAGTAGGCAGGCCCTGGCACAGGGTGCCCAGAGCAGCTGTGGCTGCCCCTGGATCCCTGGCAGTGCCCAAGGCCAGGCTGGACAGGGCTTGGAGCAGCCTGGGACAGTGGAAGGTGTCCCTGCCATGGCAGGGGTGGGATGGGATGGGCTTTAAGGGCCTTTCCCACCCAAACCATTCCATGACTCTGTGACTGACATCTGGGCCCCGGTGGGAGCCGTGTTGGAGCAGAGGAGCATGGCCCTGCCAGCAGCAGCAGCAGGAGCAGCAGGAGCACAAGGAGCAGCAGGAGCAGCAGGAGCACAAGGAGCAGCAGGAGCAGAAGAAGCAGCAGGAGCAGCAGGAGCAGAAGGAGCAGCAGGAGCACAAGGAGCAGCAGGAGCAGCAGGAGCAGAAGGAGCAGAAGGAGCAGCAGCCACTGCAGCAACCCCAGGGTGCTGCCCAGCCCCAGACCCCTCTGCTCCAGCAGGAACACCTGCAAGGAACTGCTAAGACTTGGGCAAGTTGCTTTTTCACTTCATTTTGCCCAAAGTGAGGGGGAGGGAGCTGTTGTGATCCAGCACTGTGCCTGGGGGAGTCAGTGCCTCCCAAATCACCCAAATAACGCTGGAGGAGACACATCCTGACACATCTCCTGTGCTAGCTGAGCTTCCAGCATCCACCAGTGTCTCCTGGAGCCTCCTGCCTTGTGACAGCACAGAACCTCCAGTCGCAGTTCCTCCCCTTCCTGGGGAGGTTTTTTTTTTTCCCCCTAAGCCAGGTTTTGTATTGTGAGCAGTTGGCAAACTCGGGGCAGTTTTTGTGGAGCCCTCTCAGACCTTGTGGCAAGAGGGAAATGCAGAGCACATCTCTCACCTGGCAGCTGTGGGTGACTTGAATGCTTTGCTGAGCACAACAGAGCAGTGCAGTCACAGTCCAGGGAGAAAATACATTTTAATCCATCACAGTCCCAGAAGGTGGCAAACATCCAACACTTGGGACAGCTGGAAGGCTGGGAAAGACACAGAACTCAGGGCAACTTCTTAATCCCTGGGCTTTACAGAGCAGGATAGGAAAGGTGTGGAAAACACGTCTGTTCTCAGAGCAGCTGAGGGGCACCCCCGCTTCTGGGGCACCCCAGGCCCGCACAGCTGCTCACCCTCTCTCCTCTGCTGCCGCAGGGTGGGTGGAGATGGCCCTGGGCTGGGAGGAGCCAGGGCTCAGCCTCACACTCGGGACAGAGCCACTTCCCCTGCGAGTGACTGCAGATGTGCTCTGGCAAACGCCGGAGGAGATCCTCCAGCTTCCCCCGGAGTTCTGGGGACCCCCCGAGCAGCGGCTGGTGGGAGGCTCTGATGGAGATGTCCCTTCGTGATTGCACCTGGGGTTAGCCCTGACCCTGCCCAGCTTAATGATGGTTAAGCTAAATGACAATTAGCAGTGTTTTCACCTGGAGGGGGTCAGCAGGGACAGCTCCCACTGTCCCAGGCTGCTCCAAGCCCTGTCCAGCCTGGCCTTGGGCACTGCCAGAGATCCAGGGCAGCCACAGCTGCTCTGGGCACCCTGTGCCAGGGCCTGCCCACCCTCACAGGGAACAATTCCTTCCCAATATCCCATCTCTCCCTGCCCTCTGGCAGTGGGAAGCCATTCTCTGTGTCCTGTCCCTCCATCCCTTGTCCCCAGTCCCTCTCCAGCTCTCCTGGAGCCCCTTTAGGCCCTGGCAGGGGCTCTGAGGTGTCCCTGGAGCCTTCTCCTCTCCAGGTGAGCACCCCCAGCTCTCCCAGCCTGGCTCCAGCCCTTGGAGCATCTCCCTGGGCTCCCCTGGACTCTCTCCAGCAGCTCCAGCCAGGTTTTCCTTGTGCTGCAGCCCCAGAGTTGGTGACAGCAAAAGGGTCCTGTCAGGCAGGGAGGAAATAAAAGCTGTATCCCGGTATCTGCTCCCTGAATTCCCGGTGCCGGGGTTATCTGAGCCCTTGGAATACGGAATCAGCTCTGCCTGCCTTGGCCCTTGGCAGAGGACAGAGAGCCCAGCCCCGGGGCAGGATGTGAATAGAGATGAATTTCAGAGAAGTTCTTGATCTTATCGTTTAAACCTTCCGGCTTGAATTAGGCGAGAATCCACATGGAAACCGAAGGGACCCGGTCAGCTTTGAACCCAGGTTTGCATCCCGAGTGCCTGGAGGCTCGCTGGAGGGACGGCAGCTGCTGAGGGCTCTCAGTAAGTGCCACATCCAATGGTGCCTTCCTGAGCCGGGAACGCTCCTTTGTCACGAGCGGGAATGTGGGGACGTGCTGGAACACCGGCTTGGGAGCGACCTTTGCTGTGGGATGGCGTGGGGTCCCTGGTGTCATCGCCTCCGGGGATGGAAATGGGGTGGAAATGGGATGGAAACAAGCTGGAAATGGGTTGGAAATGGGGTGGAAATGAATGCTGCCGTTCTGCAAACGCTGGCCAAACCCCCGAGCTAGCCCAGGGGCAGCACTGGAGGTGGCTCAGCCGCAGGGAGCCGTGTCCCTCCTCAGCTGCTTCCTGGCCACTCACAGGCTGATGGATTTCTCTACCGCAGCCTTTTCTGGGAAGTTTGCTGCATAATTGGGAGTCGGGATGTGTTGATGAGTGCTTCTGTTCTGCGAATTGCTTCTGGATGGGGAGCAAAGCACCTCGATTAGCAGGTCCTGCAGTAATACACACGGATGAATTCCCCCATCAATAATGGATAAAGTGAAAGCTGCCTCGGGAGCTGTTGCTGCTGGTAACAGTGCTCGGGGGAAGGGATTTAGCCCTGGGGAGTTCTCTGGCTGGGTGTTTATCCCTTAGTGACCCTGGCTTTTCTCCCAGGGAACAGGGACAGGAGCAGAGGAAACGGCCTCGAGTTGCACCAGAGGAGGTTTAGGTTGGATATTGGGAATATTTCTTCACTGAAAGGGTGATCAGGCACTGGAACAGGCTGCTGAGAGCAGTGGTGGACTCACCATCCATGGAGTGTTCCAAAAACTTGTAGATGTGGTGTTTTAGGGACATGGGTTAATGGTGGACCTGGCACTGCTGCCTCACTGGACTCGATGACCTCAGAGGGCTTTTCCAACCTAAACAATTCCATGATTTCCCCGTGCAGGAGCCTGGAGGATGCTCTCCTCTCCCTGAGCACCCCTGCAGCTCTCAGGCTGCCCAAGGAGCTCCCACAGCTTCAATGCCCGAGACCATTCCAGGACAATTTTCCCAGCTCTGATGGTGAACGTCACCTTTAATAAATAAATAAATCAATTTACCAGTGGTGTGTCCTCGGTGACAGCTGTGTCCCAAGCCCACCCTGGCAGGACAGCAGCTGTTGGCAGTGGGGTGCTGTGCCAGCCCCTCTTTCCGTGGCTCCAGCTGGATCTGGGCACCCCATGGATGGGGATCCAGCCCGTGGATGGGGATCCAGCCCGTGGATGAGGATCCAGCCCAGGGAGGGGGATCCAGCCCATGGATGGGGATCCAGCCCGTGGATGGGATCCAGCCCAGGGAGGGGGATCCAGCCCATGGATGGGATCCAGCCCGTGGATGAGGATCCAGCCCATGGATGGGGATCCAGCCCGTGGATGGGGATCCAGCCCATGGATGGGATCCAGCCCATGGATGAGGATCCAGCCCATGGATGGGATCCAGCCCAGCTGAGCCTGGAGCGCCGCAGTCGCTATGGAGACCTGCCTGAAATGCATCCACAGGGACAGGAACAGCTCGTTCCTCGTGTCCCCATTCCAGGGACATGGGAGACAGTCCCCTCCAGATGGACCACACCCAGACAATAACGTCTGGAGTTTTGTGATTCCTCTCTAGGGAATGCATCCAGTGCTGCAGGCCTGGCTCTTCCCCAAATCCAGCATCCGTGTGGGATGAGCCCACCCCGTGCTCCTGCTGCCCTTGGATGGGTTCACACGGGGACATCTGTGGGGAGCAGATGTGCAGTGTCAGCCTGGGAAGGGGGATGTGGCTGGAATCATCCTCCATGAGGGCCCCAGGGCTGTGTCATCATGGAATCATGGAATGGTTCAGGTTGAAGGGACCTCAAAGCTCACCCAGTGCCACCCCTGCCATGGGCAGGGACACCTTCCACTGTCCCAGGCTGCTCCAAGCCCTGTCCAACCTGGCCTTGGGCACTGCCAGGGATCCAGGGGCAGCCACAGCTTCTCTGGGCACTCTGTGCCAGGGCCTGCCCACCCTCCCAGGGAACAATTCTTTCCCAATATCCCATCCATCCCTGCCCTCTGGCAGTGGGAAGCCATTCCCTGTGTCCTGGCACTCCAGGCTCTTGTCCAAGGTTCATAAACTGTTAACGAGCAAACACCCTGGTGTTGGCTCATGCTGGGGGAGGCAGCTGAGGGCTCGTTTTGCCCCCAGACAGCAAATCCTTTCCCTGGGCTGCTCCCCACCGCGGGGTGTGTCACCTGGAATGAGCACACACAGCTGTGACTCCTCATCCCTCCGGCTCCTGTGTCTGCTCCTGGCCGCTGCAGCAGCTTCCAGGCAAACATCCGATTTTTGCAAAACAAATGTGTTTTCTGGTGCATTCAGCCGGGTTTGGGGGATGACCCCCCCTGCTGCAGGGCAGGCTCGGCAGCAGCGTTGCAGCAGGAGGGAAGCGCGGCTGCGCTGCTGGGATTTGGGGACCTCGGGGCAATCTCCCTGCTCCGCGGATGGCAAAGCCACCTTCCCCAGTCCTGCCCCAGC
>VWZV01013693.1:420955-441505 GCA_013397155.1 Irena cyanogastra | reverse complement strand
GATGGATGGAGTGATGGATGGATGGATGGATGGATGGAGGGGGTCCTACTGGGATGCTCAGAGGCTGCTGAGAGTCCCTGAGCCACCTGGCTGAGGCTGGAAAGCTCTTGGCTCCTCCTGCCCCCAGCCCAGGGTGATGGTGCTCTCTGGTGCCTCCCTGGCAGGTGCTGGGCGCTGAACGAGAACATGGCTTACTGGTGGATCATCCGCATCCCCATCCTGCTCGCCTCCCTGGTAGGGAACAGCTGCCAGCCCTGGTGCTGGTTGGACAGCAGCAGCTCAGCCCCTAGCTCCCGGCCCTGGGCAGGGCTGTGATCCCCAGGGAAGCTTCCAGCAGAGGCCAGGAGAGAGAGTTGGCCTGCAAGGACCGGCCAAACGCACAGGGGGTTCAGCAATTTGCTGACCCCTGGTTCTGGGGGTTCATGAAGGAAGCTGGGGTGCTGAACCCCAGAGAAAGGGGCTGGGGGTGGCTCCTGCTGCTTCGTAGCCAGGATTTTGGGATGGCAGGAGGGGAGGAAGGGCGGCAGCAGCCTTGGCAGCACAGGGGGTGCCGTCTCCTGCTGGGTGAGTGTCACGGGCAGGGTGAGGGTGCTGGGCTCTGTGTGCTCCTGCCCTGTCTCCCCCTCCCAGATCAACCTGCTCATCTTCATGCGGATCCTCAAGGTGATCCTGGCCAAGCTCCGGGCCAACCAGAAGGGCTATGCCGACTACAAGCTGAGGTGGGCAGGGAGAGGGGCGGGGACAGTCTGGGCTAGGGGATAACACCACCTCCACATCCCCTACCCTTCCCCACGCCTCTCCTCCTCCTTGCACATCCTTAAAGGACTGCCCTGAGATTAACTGGGAGTTTTACTGTCCCCTTACTGTCCCCCAGGCTGGCCAAAGCCACCCTGACCCTCATCCCCCTCTTCGGGATCCACGAGGTCGTTTTCATCTTCGCCACGGACGAGCAGACCACGGGCATCCTGCGCTACATCAAGGTGTTCTTCACCCTCTTCCTCAACTCCTTCCAGGTGAGGTGGGAGTGAAACAAATCCTTGCTCTGGGGACACCAAGGAGCAAAGATCAGGGGGTCCCTCTCTGAGCTTGCTCTCCCTGTGGTGCTTCCGTGGGAAGGGCGGCACCATCTCTGCCACCCTCTGCCCTGGAGAGCGTGCTGCTGCCCCTGCGCTCTCTGAGGCAGCGGTGCCATGGGGACCCCAGCCCTAAAAGCACCCAGGAGTGCCCTGGGGGGAGCCTACGCCCATCCCAGCCCCAGGAGAGGGACTGGGGGGGGCTCACTCCTGGCTCTCCCTGCAGGGCTTCCTGGTGGCTGTGCTGTACTGCTTTGCCAACAAGGAGGTAACATCCCTGTCCCTGCCATGGCACCTCCTGCCCGGCTTCCCCACCCCACCCTGTGCCTGCAGGGAGGGCACAGCCACGGATAAGCCCCTGCTCCCTCCCCTCCATGGCAGGTGAAGTCCGAGATGAAGAAGAAGTGGCAGCTCTGGAAGCTCGACCACCCGGTGCTCTGCTGTGCCCAGTGAGGTGGTGACCAGCCAGGGTACGGGGGCTGCTGGCCACAATGACCACAGGGCCTGGCTGGAGGGCAGGAGGCTGCAGGAAGCTGTGCTGGGCAGTGCCCACCCGGGATGGCCAGGCTGGGACCAGTGTCTGGCTGTGCCACGCTGGAGCTGCTGGAAGGGACATCCCTGCTGTGACCCGAGTGGGAGGTGGCACCCCTGGCTCTTGCTGCCCCTCAGCAGGGCCTCACTGGGGGCTGTGTGGGCAGCCCTGCTGCTTCTCCCACTGCCTGAGCACCAGCAGGACCTGGCAGCCTCCCCAGGACACCTCCCACACAGGGAGCCCCTGAGACCCCCACACCCACCTGGGACCTGTGGGATGGCAGCAGCCAGGGGCAGCCTGATCCTCAGCAGGGGGAATGGGAGATGCTGCCCACACCCTGCAGCCACACCACAGCCAGGGCTTCCCTGTCTTCCCTGTGTCCTAGCCCAGGACCATCTCACCAGGCACCCACAGCCACCCTTCACAGCAAGGGGCTGCTCTGCACCTCCTCCCCACCATCATCACCAACAGAGCAGCAGCTCCCATCCCCTCCTTGCTGCTCTCCAGCTGCACAAACCCCCTGGTGCCCCCTGCATGGGCAAAGCCAAGGATGGAGCCTCCTGGGAGTGAAGGATTTGAGAGCAGCAACTCACCGGGGCAGAGCCCAACCTGCCCCTGCCAGGTTCAGCATCCAGCCCAGCCTCCCCTTGCTTTCTGGAGAGGAAACTGCATTTCCAGGCCTGGCAGGAGCTCAGGAACACTTCTGCTGGCCAAAGGCTAAAATCCTGGGAGTTTGCTTTCCAGCAGGGTGCCAAAGCATCATCCCCCCAGCCAAGCACCTGTGGATCCCAGGAGGCCCAGGAGCACGGGAAGCAGCCAAGGTGGTGTGGTTTGAACAGGGCTGCTCCTGTCCTGGTCCTGTGCCCTCCTGGAGGAGCCCAGAGCAGCTGGAGACACTCCCAGCCCCTCCTCGGGCCCGCAGGAGCAGCATGGATGCTGCCAGAGCTTCCCACCACATTCCTTCCTTTGCAATGCACGAGTCCCCTCCAGGCCGGAGGAAGCAGCTGGGGCGCTCCGGGAGAGGCCCATGGACACAGGAGGCTCTCCAGGCCCTGCCCCTTCCCCGACGGGCTGCGGGAGCCTCTCCCAGTGCCTCAGGGAGGAGCTGCATCGAGCACACAAAGCAAAGAGGCTGCAGCAGCCTGGAGGCACACAGGAATGGTCCTGGATCGATGGAAGCCCCACGAGACCAATTTACACATTAACTCTCTTTTCAGATGTAAATAAATATTTATTTTTCAACAAGCAGAGCCTGCTGCTTCTGTCTGCTCCAGGGGAGGGAAAGCCTGGTGGGAACAGACAGCTGAATCTCAACATGGACTGGGGTGCAAAGAACCTTAAAGTCCATTCCATCCCAGCCCCTGCCATGGCAGGGACACCTTCCACTGTCCTCCACTCCCCAGCCAAGCTGGCCTTGGACACTGCCAGGGAATCCAGGGGCAGCCAGGGCTTCCCCACCCTCCCAGGGAACAATTCCTTCCCAATATCCCATCCATCCCTGCCCTCTGGCAGTGGGAAGCCAGTCCCCGTGTCCTGTCCCTCCATCCCGTGTCCCAGGTCCCTCTCCAGCTCTCCTGCCGCCCTTTTAGGCCCTGGCAGGGGCTCTGAGCTCTCCCTGGAGCCTTCTCCTCTCCAGGTGAAGAGAGGAGCCAGCTCTCTCTGAGCCTAGCCCCAGCCCTTGGAGTGGAGTAGCTCCCTGGCTTCCTCTAGACTCATTCCAGCAGCTCCCAGTGGCTTCCCACCTCAGCCACCCAGGCACCACAGGCTGGAAAACCCTGTGTGCATTCCTGATTACCCTGCAATAATAAACCAGGGAACTTTGTAATGATACCCCAGCTCCCTCCACAGATAGATCACACACAGGCTTCTCAGCTTTTATTCATTTATCCAAATCAGCAAATGCTGTTTTTTCTTCAGACAGCTCACCTTAGGGTAGCATCAGACTCCTGCTGCCTGCACAGCCACCCTAGCTGCAAGGAATGCTGCTTCACATCCCACAGTTCAGGAACTGCCTCCTCAGGGATACTCCACTGTCACAGCTCCCCTCCCTGCTGGCCCCTTGGGTGCTCTCACAGCCCTTGTTGAAGTCTTTACACCTGCAGCACCTGGCTTGGGCCTTTTTCCTTCACACACACACACACACTGCCACATCTCCCCCCTTTCCCAGGCATTCTAGTCTATCAGATAGATCATGTTAATCCCTCAAACCCTTTATTCCAGCCTCAGACTTAGCAAAGCAAGCCTCAAGTCCCTGGAGTCACCTTCCAGCCCCTGTTCTGCACAGTCTCCCATTCTGAGGGCACTGCTGAGCCAGGGCTTTTCCCTTAGTTTTTTGGGGGGCTTTGCCTTAAATTAAAGGGAAACAGCATTAACAACCCCATATTACTGCAATCAGAGGCACCACCCAGGCCAGGGAGAGACCTTGGAACTCCCCAGTGACAGGGAATGAGGAACAAAGCCCTGAACACACTTCCCAGCACAGCCTCAGCTCTCTGAGGAGTTTCCAGGGCTGCTGCACAGGGAGAATTCCCTTCACCTCATCCAAACTCTTCAGGGCAAACTTCCTGCAGCTGGCACTGGGTGCCCACGTGCTCCATGGTATTTGCTCAAGATGAAAACAGGGCCCTGTGCTGAGGGTGGGAGGTAAGCACAGACAGGCAGCAGCACCCAGAGGGGTGGGACAGTGCCAGGCACACAGCTGAGAGGGCCATACCTGCCTGGTTTGGGACAGGGGCTGGCCCAAGGAAGCACAGACACTGCAGGCAGGCCAGTTGTCACCCCTGCCTGAAGGGACTCAGGCAGCTCATCAGAAGGGGTGACCAGCTAAAAAGATGGAGCTGGATGGGTTTTTATATTTGGGATCTGTCCCCAAAGTCCAAAAACCAGAAGGAACACACAGTTTCATCCTCTTCCCAAAGGGACTTAACCCTGATTCATCAAGGTCATCACTCATAGACTTCAGATTTTGATTGTTGTGTTTTTCTCCCTTACAGGATTCAGGAATAAATGGGAACACAGAGTTACTGGAAACCACTCTACACCAAGGTCCCTGGCACCCTCACCTGACCCCAGGGACAGGGCAGCCTCTTCCTGCACTGCCTGTCCTTGGCAACTCCCAGCCAAGAATGCCCTGGCAGAACTATTTCCCAGCACTAAAGCCTGCATCAAAGGCAGGCAGTGGTGAGGAGCAAAGCCTGGCACCACAGCTCTATCTGGGCTGTGGTTCCTTTGCCCACCTCCCATGGGGCACAGAGCTATCCCTGTTCCTGCTCTGCTGCCTCGGCACTCCCCTGCCTGCCAGAGGCAAGGGCAGCTCAACAGTCCCAGCTCTTCCTCTCTCTCTCCTGTCTTTCCAGGGGATCCCTGCCTTGCTAGGATCTTGGGCCTGGCACACCAGGCCAATGACCTCTGCCATAAAGCACTGACCACACAGCCAAGTTCTTGGGGATGGAGTAACAGTGATGTCCTGGATCTGGCCAGGACATGGTTCATTTCTGCAGGACCAGGACCTCTCCTGTATACTTTTGTTATTACTCTTGTTGCTGTTACTGTTCCTTATCTCACTGCTGTTTCCAGTAAAATGCTTTTATTTCTACCAGTAACCTTCACCTTTTGTGCCTCCAGTTCTCCTCTCCATTCCACCCCAGGGGAAGGGAAGGGAAGAGAGAAGTGGGTGAGTGGGAAGTGTTTCAGTGAATGCCATTCCTAAACCACCAACGTGACCACACCCAGCCCCTGAGGACAGCAAGAACCCAAAGAGAACCAGAGTGGGCTGGTTGGAGGAACAGGCTTTGAAGCCCAGATCTGGGGTGGCAGTAGAGCAGACATTCCAACTAGGAACAGGGCTGCCCTTTGAGCTCCACTGCAGCTCGAAGAGCCAAACATCACAAACTCCACTCTCTCCACAACAAACTGCCTTTTTTATGGCCTCAGATCCCTTCTCTGGGCCAATCCCCATGGCACAGGAGGAGCCAGGGACACACTTCAGAGGCCCTGGGGAGCTTGGGATGCAGAAAAGGATAATGAATTGATTACTGTGTGCAACTGTCACCTTTCTACTACCACCAAGACCTGAACAACAAGGGCTGCAGGAAGCTAAAGGCAGATAGAACTTCTAGGCTTGGAGCTTCTCCTCCAAACCTAAACCTTTCAAACAAAAATCCTGGGAGCCTCGAGTCAGGCCCCAAGAGCAGCTGGTTGCTGTCCTCTGCTGTCCCTCGTCCTGCCAGCTGTGTTCTCTGGTGGCCACAGCCTCCTCCGTGCCCTGCCAGCTGCGGTGGCCTCGGCAGAGCCGCGGTGCTGCAGGCACGGCCCTGTGCTCCCTCTCCCAGGCACACTCAGCTTCCGGGTGGAACAGTCACCCGACGTCAGTATTCCTGCAGCCACCAGGAGAAAGGGGACAGTCACCCTCTGCTGGGACAAAGGGGCTACACATTTTCCAAAGGGAGAACCAACCAGAGGGCACACAAGGATGAGTCAGAGCCCAGCCCTGGTGTGTGGGCTCCGAGTGAGCTCTGGACACGTGGCAGTGAGGGATGGTGTGCCCTCAGTGCCACAGCCTGGGACTAGGCAGGGCACTTGTTCCCACTCACCCTCCTGGCTTGGTTATGGCTTTGGCCAGCTCTGCCCACTCTGCCCCAGGGCTTGGAGCCTTTGGAGGTTTTGAGTCACAGTCTGCAGAGCTTTTCCTGAGGACAAACCAAAGGGAAAAAGCAGCATTAGGAAGGGGCAGGAAGCAGGAAAGAACAGGCTGCACTCAGCCACTGCTGTGCTGCCTTCCTGCTCTGAAAACAGGGGTGTCTCTACTGTCTGCAAGTTGTTAGGACAATTTCCTGTCACCAGGAGAACAGGACACAGGATTAGGGAATCACTTCCCCAGCAGCTCTCACCACTGAGCAGGAGATGTAGGGACCACCCCCCACCTCTCAGCCTGGACCTGTCACCAAGGGATGATGCAGAGCCCAAGGTCTGCAGCAAGAATAGCACCAACTCCAGAGCCTGGAGACCTCCCTGAACAAGCAGGGATTGTGGGATCTCTCCCAACAACCACTCCAAACCCCACCCAGCCATGCCTCCCCCAGCACAACAGTCCCTCCACATGCCCAGAGTCCTTCCCACCTTACCCATCTCTCCCACACACTCCTCCAGCACAGCTGACAGCTCAGGCAAGCTCAGGGACTCCAGGGAAGGTGGCCACCCTTCCAGCACTGCAAGGACAGGGACAGTTACTCCATCTGCAGCTCTCTGAGACAGAGCACACATGGGGCTGGTGTTGCTGGGAAGGATCCCCAGCCAAAGGGATTCCAGTTAGAGGTTCTGATTCACACAGGAAGAGAGCTAGAGCTGCCTGTGCCGAACTGAGGAGTTTTCTGTCAATTCTACCGCTTAGGAATTGACGTTTTTAGACTGGCTGGGTTGTTTATTAAGAGACTCTCAAAGGGATTAAGTGTAGTAGACAAATCAATAGGATGTGTGCCTGTCTCACTTCTAAGACACAGGCAGCAAAGAACAGGTCACTAGGAACATGTCACAGGCAGCAAAAGCAGAGAATCTCAGAATCATGGAATGGTTTAGGTTGGAAGGGACCTTAAAGCCCATCCCATTCCACCCCCTGCCATGGACAGGGACACCTTTCATTAGACCAGATTGCTCCAAGTTCCCTTCAACCTGGCCTTGAGCACTTGCAGGGATCATTTATGAACTCCTAGGGATAACAAGCTGCTAGGTCAGGCCTGCCCAGCCACAGGGGATCCCATGGATCCAACAGCAAAATTCCCAAACTGGGTTAGGGAACCAACCACCCCTCCTGGTTCAGACCCTGCTCCAGTGCACAGGGTGGTAACAAACCCGAGGTGCACCCACAGGTCCCTGAAGCAGGGCTGTCACTGGGGCCTGTGCTAAAGCTCTGCATTTTTAGCCACGCACACCTGCCAGACCCCAAAACTTGCCAAGAAACTCTGCAAGTTCCACTCCAAATGTCCTGAGAGCTTTAAATGCTTCTCCTGAGCAAGAACTGAACTCACTCTAAGACTCTGGCTGCTCATCCATTCCCAACTGTCTGACTTTCAGCACAGAAAGACAAGCAGGGGCTTTGCCCTGGGCTCTCCTGGTGCTCACCTGGGCGCTCCCCAGGCCGCTGGCTCTCCCCGATGCCGCGTTGCTCCCGCGTGTCCAGCGCTGCATCGCCCGCCCGCTCCGGGGCCAGCCGCGACGACAGCTCTGCCTGGCAGCTCCTGCCAAAGCACACCACAGCCATCAGCAGGACCCAGGGACACGCTGGCAGTGACACTGCACACTCCTACAGCCTGCAGTACCTGCACGGGGTGTCTGGGCAGCGCCTCTAAGGCCCAACCGTACAACCTGCTCCTTGCTGCTTGCCGGGAGGAGGAAGTGGTGCCTCAGCCCAAGCCTGGGGTGCTGGCACTGCTCAGCTCCCAGCCACTGCTCCCCATCTGCAGCCACAGCCAGCTCTGCCCCGTGCACAGAGGAGCTGTGGGGGGACAAAACAAGTAGGGGCTGGGGTGAGCAGCAGTCCTTG
This sequence comes from Irena cyanogastra, assembly GCA_013397155.1. Taxonomy (NCBI): domain Eukaryota; kingdom Metazoa; phylum Chordata; class Aves; order Passeriformes; family Irenidae; genus Irena; species Irena cyanogastra. The sequence goes on along the minus strand of VWZV01013693.1, from coordinate 433,362 downwards.
CTGGCCAGGGGCTGTGTCTGGGCTGTGTGAGAATCAGGCCCAATCCAAGGTTTCTAATGGGCAAAGGAAATGACCTGAGGACAGGAATGAGGGGCACCCAGGTTCTCAGGCTGTCATCACCATCCCACCAATTCAAGCAGCATATGTTCAGAGCATGGCAGGGCCCTTCTACAGCAGCCTTAGCTCCTCAGTCGGGGGAAAAGCCAGGCTCTGTCCCTTGCAGTGAGAATACTGCTCTGCTGAGCTTCTGAATCCAACTTCAGCTCACCCTGGCTTGGCAGCCAGCAGACCCCACTCCCTTGGGCTAGGATCCATAAGCAGCAGGATTTGTGCCACTTTCAGGGATGTCCCTGTTGTATCACCGGACAGAACAAGGCCCATGACAGGAGTCCAACTGGGGCACAGAGAAAAGCACCACAAAAGCAGTAAAAGGAGTGTCAAGAGGTTATTCTGATTATTCTGCCAGCTGTCACAGATCTGCAAGAAAAGTATTCTTCACTTGCAAGTCACTGCACATCCTTTGACAGGGTATGGGTCAAAAACTCCTTTTTGTATTCACCCGATCACCACATTTTACCCTGGGTAAGCACAGCCTCAGCCTTTTGGTTGCTTCTAGTTGAAACAGGAACACCCAGCACCCTCAAAAAGGCCACTCCCAGCTCATGCATCTGACCAAAGCTTCACATGTGCTCCCATGGCTGTGGCTTTTCTCTAGGGAATGTCAGGCAGGATCCAAATGTGTTCAGGTGCCAGGTGAGCTCTCCTGTCTTACCCTGCATCACCAGCATCACCTGTAAGGCTGCCGATATGACCCCAAATCCCATTTCCCAGCAGTGTCAGCGTCACTTCCTGGGAATGACTTACTTGATCTGATCTAGCAGGACTCCAGCATCCTTGGTGATGGTCTGAGCCTCTCTGAGCTGGCACTGGATGGCATTCCAGGTCTCATCCCGCTCCATCAAACAGCTCTCAGCCACTGCACGCAGCTTCTGCTCCTGGCACACCTGGCCCTTCATCACCTGCACCTCTTCACACCTCTGCAGCAGAGCACACTGGGAATCAGGCTGGGAGCACTGAATATCTCTTGAGTCCCTGCTATTTTAATTCCTTAGGCAGTCAGAATATTCCTTTCCAGTGGGAAAGTAAGCTGGATGAAGCTTGTACACCAAGTACAGGTTCTCTCCACACTAAGCCCAGCCCCACAGTTACAATCCCCCCTTCCTCTCTGTTTACAAAGTTACTTATGAGTCCAGATTTCCCAAAAAAACACAAGTCTGTTCACTGATGGCTGCACAACTTCACCATAAAAATCACACTACCGGGAAAGAGTAGGGATTTGATTCCTGCCCCTGGCTCCTCTAGTTCTCAGTTGGATGGGAAACAGACACAAAGGAGCACAAAAGATGAGGAATGGGTAAGCTGTACTTGTGGTGTTTGTACACCAAGTGTGTCTACTACAAGTCATGGCTTGAGGTGAAGGAAAAACCATCAGAGGCACAACAAAAACACAGCACTGATCACTCCCTGCAGGGTGTAGGGCCCTGAGGAGCTGGCAGCAGGCTCACCTTGTGCAGCTGGATGGCCAGTTCCTGCATTTCCGCCTCCAGCCGATCGGCGTAGGCCAACTCCAGCGCGTCGCTGGGCGGGCGGGCACTGCTGTGCCAGCGCGCGATGGCTGAGGTCATCTTCCTCTTGGGGCCAAACAGCCTGGGGGGATGCAACCAACAGGGGTCAAGCCCTGCCCCACCTGTCTCTGAGCCCAACAGGACACCATGAGGACCTCTGCAGTGTCCTGGTCTCTCCAAGGTACCTCCAGAAGCAGGAGCACGTTACAGCCAAGGACATGGGGATGTCAAGTTGTGCGGGAGAGCAGCACTCCCCAGCTAAACCTTCCTGACCAGGCTGGACATGGTCTGTAGGGGAAAGCTGGGACAGACAGGACAGACACTCACGTGATGCCTATTTCCTTCAGGTCACTCTCTGTGAGGGTCAGGAAGATTCGGAGGTCCACGTCTTGCTCCTCAAACACTTGCAGGTACTTCAGGCACCCAATCTCCTCAAGGAATGTTGCCAGGTCCTGCAGCCCAGACAAAACAAACTTATTTACACCCTCACAACAACAGCATCACCATTCCTCCTAATCATCAATATCTGCTTCCTCGTGCTGTTGTAACACCTTTCTGGGTTCCAGCAGCAACCACAACTTCCCGTGGTTCCCTGTCCTTCTCCACAGTCAAACACCAGGACTGGCCTCTGCTGCAGCCATGACCTCTTCTAACAAGTGCAGAGCAGAGTGACACAGAATCAGCCCACCCCACTGCCAGGTTTGATAGCACACCCACAGGCCTGAAGGGTCTAGGAAACCTCTCAAGCAACAGCAACATCTCAGCAAACAGCTCCCCTACAAGAAATTGCTGGTTTTTAAGCATTAAAATTTGGGCAGAGGTTTGGAATCCAAGGTGTTTTCGGTGACCTTGGAAAAGCCTCCCACACCTCATACAGTGACAGAGCCTGCAGGACAAGTGTGTGATTACCTGGGGCCCTGTGTAGGTTGGGGGCTCAGGAAGGACCAGGTGCTGGCAGCAGCCCCCAGCCTTCCCCAGGCAGTGGCTCCACTGGCTGTCATTGTTGCTATAGCGGGTCTTGCCCTTAAAGCTCTTGGCTTGTTTCCGACTCGGGGGGCTGTTGGCATGGTCAGAGTCCTGGAAAAGAAAAAAAAACACCCACAGAATGGAAAGGACAATTGTGCAGAGATGTCAGGATCAGGGGGGCTAACAAGTGCAGACTCCTCCAAGACCTAAAGTATCACCACTAAAAATGAAGGGATGGGATCGTTGTTGAGCTAATTTTAGCACCTGAACAATTTATTGTTCAGATAAACATCAGGTTCAGAGGCCATGAGATTTTAGAGGAGTAAGCAGTCAGCCATAGTTTAAGAGTAGTTACAAGTTTCTTTGTTACAAGGCAATATATAACTTTCTAGTCTAATGAACAGTTGCTACAAGGTGTATTTTGCTTTTCTAACTTATCTTTATTTAATTTTGCTGCACTGTGGATACTTTTGCCCAATGGGCTTCTGTATCACATGCTTCTATTATAACTTCTAAACTCTTAGCTCCTCTACACAACTACACTCCTACATTATAAAGCCTTCACCACCTTATTAGTACAGGTTCTCACTTACTTAAGGCATATTCTTACTTACGACTACAGAAACATAAATTTATGATTTTTCTGCTTAATGTCTGTGTATTGTATTTTTACATCAATCTAAGCTTCTTCCAAGGCTGCAGATCAAACCCTTCAGTGTCTGTGAAGTTTCTGTTTTTCCAATTTCCACACTAAAGGCCCTTTCGTACTGCAGCCCCAGAGCTGCTTTGACCCATGTGAGCTGTGAGTAACCTCCAACCTCTTCCTCTTTCTTGATTTTCCTGTCCCTGGAAAGCCTCTCCTCATCCAACTTGGTCCTACAGGCTTCCATGGAAGTAGAGTCTCCCAAGGGTGAAAGCACTGCCCAAGCTGAAGGCAGAGAAAAGAAAATCCACCTCATTGCTTTCCAAGGAGCCTTCACTGCTGACTCCTGGGATTCTAATTAGGCATTCACTGCTGCTGCTGCTGCTTCTGATGGTTCCCAAGCTGTTGCTGGACAAAGCACTATCCTCTGGAAAGGAACAGGAAAAAAATGTTGAAGCACAACTTCATTACATTCTGGTTCTGTTACATAATTACCAGCAAAATATCCTGGAGGTGTAAAGGAAGGGGAAATCCAGAGCAAGGCTTCACATGCAGCACTCAGGATACAAGATAACCCCAAGGCCCCCAAGGCAGAGATTTCACATCTGATCCCCAGCACTCATCTTTCCCCAAGTCTGCTGCCAGAGACACTTCTGGAAACAGCCATGCTCTGTCTTCTTCCCATCCTCCTTCAGATTATTTGTACAAACTGATGAAATTACCACACTGAACTTTATCTTCCGTAGCTAAACCACCCCAGCCTTCCCTCAGGAGAGACATTTCAATTTCAGCATCTTAGTGGGAAAGGAAGCCAAGGCCTGGACTCACACCCAGGTGTGCACTGCAAGCTGGACCATTTCTGAGACAGTGACTTACCCCTGCTGCTGCTGCTCTCCACATCCAGCTCGTTGATCGGGGAGGTGACGTCCCTGTTCCGGATGACACCTGACTCACAGCTGCCATCGTTGCTGAAGGTGACATAGCCTTGAGGGGGTACCTGCTCTGTGTGCAACAGGAAGGGAGAACAGATTAGGATGTAAGTTAATGAGGGAGCCTCTTGCAGAAAATGTAACCACTTCTGGATTTGAAAATAACCAAAATGAGAGACTGTGCTCGCAACTGACAAGTTCCACTCTAAAAAGCACAGAGAGCACCTGAGAAATGCAGGTTCCCACAGTTCCCTCACATGACCCCACAGCATATGTACTTCATTACATGCTTACACTGAAAGAAAGTCAGAGAAAACACCTTATAGAAGGGATGTATCCTTAAACAGCAGCTTCCAGCACTCCCTCTCCTCTTTACACTCAAATCATGAAACAGGAGAAACAGCTGCGTAGGAGAGCAGCCCTGCACACCCTGCAGAACCAACCCCCCTGCAGCTCTGCTAAAACAGAAGGAGCATCCCTCTGGCATTTAAGAAGCATCATTCCAATACAGCCTGGGGGATAACACAGACTTGTGTTTAAAAGAATGAACTGAGCTTTGAACATGCTTTCAAGTCCATAATCTTGGTTATTCCAGGCAACCAGTCTGAGAAATACCTGTAACAGACAGTAAAACAAACCTCCTAGCACTGCATCCAGGATGTCTGAACTGGGATCATCTCTGGTCTACTGCAAAGGCTTAGCAATTTCATTTTTAGAAGCATTTCAAGCATCAGGGAAAGCAAAATTCATAAGTTCACTCTTATGATCAATGATTTCTTGGCCACTGTGAGCACCTCCCTGTCATTAGCTTCAGAAGGGCTCTCAGACTTTTGAGCCTGCCTAAAGAGGGAAACTGAACTGTTCTATGAGTTAGGGGAACAGAAATTGAGGTGAGAGCAGAAAAGTATCCCACTCATCAATATCCAGCCTGGTCAAAAGAATTCAGGGGGTTTTCTTTCTAACCCAGACACTGGATAGTGAACACCTTCATACAAAGCTATCTTTGTTCTGTACAAACCACACATGAATCCCAAACAAATTAAAAATGGATAGCAGGAACAGCTGCAGTGCATCTGAGGTCTCAGGGGACTGCCCTTCAGGCTTCCAACCTCCTCACCATAGCAAGACTGCTTCCTTCCTCCCATCCCAATTGCTGTGATCTTGGCCAAGGCCTGGGGCCCCTCATGGATGCTGGGACCCTTGGTCCTACGAGCAGGTCTCTGTCTCTGGGGAGCAGAACATGATTCATCTGAAGAACTCAGCTCCTCATAGTTGCCTGTAGTTCAAACACAGGTTGTTAGCAGCACAGGAAGTCATTTGCCTGCTTTACTTGCTACTGGTCCTATAAACGCAGTGGAAAGAAAAAGAGAAATGTTAAAGAGTGAGGGTGAAACAGCTAACTTAGGTCAGAAAAGGGCCAGCAGATAAGAGTTGTTGGATTCATGCCTCTTTTCCAGGACAGACCAGGTAGCACTACCCCATCTAGACAGTACAACATACTCTCAAACTACCACTTCAGGCTCCATCTTAAAATGAACAAGGTCAAACATCTATTACCTGGACCTCTGCAGAAGACCTTGGGCACTGGGGCTGCATGCAAATCTATCAGCCCCACAATCTTGGTGTGGCCATACTTCATGGCCAGGGTCCGTGCTGTGGCTCCAGTGTTATCTCTGACATCTGCCTTCACTCCCTGCAGAAAAAATACCTGGTTAAGTGCACATGGCAGAGGGCAGTGTAAAAAATATATATGTATATAAAAAAACCCCCACCAAAATTGTCTTAGCTCCTTCATCAGCAATACAGGCTCACTTCTGACAGACAGTTCAAGCTGCACTAATACCCTGAATGCCCTTCTATTTATCTCCAGTCTCTTCAATTCCTGAATGCCAAATAGCCCGGGGCTCTTGTGCATTGCCACTGGGAACTGGTTTGTTTGATCTGAAGTGTTTTGCATTGCTGCCTCCTTCTGGCAGTAAGCTAGACCAGTCAAATGGGATTTAAACTAAACTGTGTAAGAGTCCTGCATGCTCATGAGCTTTTTGATGCAGATGTCCACTAGCCTGAGCATGCAAGCCTGTAAACACAATAGAAAATTACAGCTTCAATTATTTTCTAATTCAGTCATTATTCAGTTAAATCTGGACAGTCAGACTTCACTCCTATTCCTGCAGGGCCAGTGTAAAATCATGGTAACCAGCCTGCAGAAAGCAGATACTTTGAAAACAGCCCTGAAAGTCTGGGACTTCAGAGGTGACTGTCATCAAAGAGCAAACATAACACTGTCAAAAAAGCATGGTGTCAAATTTGTGGTGGCTCCTCTGAGGGCTGGAACCAGAGACTTTGAGGTACACAGAGAACTGTCAGGACACTTACATGATTGAGAAGGTACTGAACAATTATCTCATGGCCAGAAGCAGCTGCTTCCATCAGAGGTGTGTATCCATACACTGGCTCCCTGGGGAGAGAACACACACACGGACTGGTATAACCACAGCTGAAGTTTTGCCATTCCCTAACAGAGCATTTCCACCCCTCAACCTTTGCTGATCACAGACTCTATCAGATTACTCTTCCAGCTACAGATCTGCTTTTAAGAGTCCAAATAGTTTTGCAGGAGCTAATAAAGTAAGAACCTCTTGTTGCCCTCAGGCAATTCCATGTGCATAAATGTGTGGTGGTCCCCAAGGCATGCGAATGCAGGGCACACTTCAAAAACCAACCTGAACTCTGAGTATATAAAAAAAATCAATAGAAAGACTTATGAAGTGCACTTGAATTCAGAAGGTGTCAGTGTTTAGCTGATGATTAAACAATCAGTAAATCTAATTTCCCTTGATCTTAGTTTAATAAACTGTGACAGCATGGGCAGACTTCAATTCAGTTTGCAGGTCAACTGTCCCTGTATTAGCTGTGCGACATCCTAAGGTACAAGGGGAAGACAAAAGCAGGTGTCTGTTGGAGTGTATTCATCTGCCACCTGTTGCTTTCACATTGAATGACAAATGACAATGAAATAACAGATTCCTCCTTACTTGCAGTTGGCATTTGCCCCATTCTCCAGTAAGAACTTGACCATCTGCTGGTGCCCGGCACTGGTGCAGTGGAACAAGGCAGTCCAGCCATGGATGTCCTTCATCTCCAGCTCTGCCCCTTGCTGCAAGGGAACAGACAATATTCTTTACTGCATCTGCTCTGCTCAGGTTTTCAGCCAGTGCCCCTTTATGCTGCAACACCAGGAGTTTAAATTAAATCCCACCACAAAGTGGACCTCACAACAGAACACAAAGTGGCAGGTTGTGGATAATCCCAACCTGAGCATTTAAACTGTGTGCTGTGGCTTTTTACCTGTTTTTTGTGGCTACACACCTGCAGAAGGAAGTAAGCAACACTCTCATTGCCACAGCTGGAGGCCAGCATGAGGGGAGTCTGGCCTTCTGGGGTGGGGATGTTCACGTTCACTCCCGCTTCCAGCAGCAGGTGCACGATGTTGTCATGGCCGATGTAAGAAGCGTACATGAGTGGGGTCCAGCCCCCACAGTTCCTCTGGTTCAAATCCAGGTCTCCACTAAGGAACAGAAGAAAGAAGTTACATGAACTACTGTGCTGGAGCTGTGGACCACAGCTGGCTTCTACAGACTCTTGTTATCATCTAGCACTGAAGCCCACATGGGAATTTCTACCAGCTCCAGCACAACCACTCCCAGATCGCAGAATGATTTCGTGTAGAAGGGACCTTAAAGACCATCTCATTCCACTGCCCCTGTCATGGGGGTGACACACCTCCCACTAAAATACTAAGGAGGTAATTTTTATCAGCAGATTTACCCCTGGAAACTTTGTGCCAAGAACCCTTTGGGAGTCCCAGTGATGTGTCCCTGTTGCCCGGACCGGTGTGGCACCGCTGAACACCACACCTGCAGCAGGTGGCAGCCAGCCGTGCCCTGCCCAGCCCCTCTCACCGCTGGATGCACTCCTGCACCACTTGGTACTGCCCGACGGAGGAGGCCGTGTGCAGGTCCAGAGGCACGTCCAGCTCCTCCCGGCAGAGCACAGGCCCCACCCCGTGCCACATGGAGAGGCTGCGGCTCAGCAGCTCCGACTCGCTGGCCTCGTCGCTCAGCTCCGACATCCCGCCCTGAGGAGCCAAACCAGAGCACAGCACTCAGCTCCTGATCCCTGTTTTCCATACAATTACAGCTCCACACTGCCACAGGCTTGGAAGGTGAGGCCAGCTCAGATGTGTGGGGTTTCAAATTCTTACCTTAACTTTGATTGACTCCTCAGCCCGAAGCAATAACTGTTGCTGAGAAGATTTTGGTATAAGTTTTCTCTTCCTCCAGGGAACTTTGATTTTCCAACACACTGGAAAGATAAAAGGCAATAATACTAAACCCCACATCTTTCAAACCTCATTTTAAAATTGCAGAAGCAATGGCTTTATTTCCTCCCTGCCTAATCCAAACACGCCTAAGGCAGCTCTGAATAACCTTGGCAAGAGAAGACTAAACATCTATTTAAGAGCTGAAGGTAGGCTTAGTGTTTTACAAAAGGATGTAATTCTTGCTCTGCATGTTTTATAATGCAGGGAGAGAATTAAGAATTCATGTGTCAGACATTCCTGGTGTTGTCCATCTGCCTTGCATTACAGGATAGCCCTGATTAAATTAAGACACAGTCATTAATAATGACAACTGCCCACTGCTCCCAAAAACACTCCAGCACCTCAAGAGGGTGCACCCTCTGTTGTCATCAGGCTGTAAGCAGATTGTTTCTACCATTTACTGGTCCAGCCCTTCAGAGGCAGTCCAGCCCCATCTCAGTGAATCCTGGAAAATGCTGAAACACTGGGAGCAGCAGCACACCTGCCCATTCATTATCCAAGCACACTCCCCTCCTGCAGACACAACTTGATTACACAGCTCCTCCAGCTCCAGGACTGCCTGAAAGGTTTATCCCAGTCCCAGCCTTAGGGAGCAACTGCACACCAATCATTTAAACCTCTCACAGGAGAGTGTTCTTGTCTGGCATTCCATGAAGAGCTGCTCAGCACAGCTGCATCCAGCAGCTGAGGGCTACAGCTGCAGCTCCAGGACACAGAATCCAGCCCCCAGCACAGAATCCCAGAGTGGTTCAGGTTGCAAGGGACCACTGGGTGTCATCTCACAACCTCCCTGCTCAAGCAGAGTCCTCTGAGCACATCACACAGGGCTCTGTGTCCAGGTGGGCTCTGAATATCTCCAGGGAAGGAGATCCACAGCCACTCTGGGCAGCTTGTTACAGGCAATCCCACGGGAATTGCCTTCCCCTCCCGGTAGTCTCACTGCCCACCATACAGCACTCCTGGGCTTTGCCTGGTCCTTCTACATAAGCTAAGCCAACAAAGTCCTTCCTCTTCCTGGTAACTTCTATCCAATTTAACTCCTTTGATTTATTCTGGGGTCAGGCAAATGCCAAATGTGCCACTGGTGAGGAATACAAGAGAGGAGGAACAGACTTTTCGGCAGCAGTTGCTCCTCAGATTCCCCCAGCTGTAACATTTCAAGACCATTCTCCTGTTTTCTGAGGAACTGGGAGTCTGCCTTGCAAGCTCTGCCCCTTTTCTTATATTATAAGAAACAACCTTTAATTCTTACCTCTTCAACTCCTACCTGGATCCTTTCTCTCCCACCTTCCTTTTCTTCCCCTCCTTCACTCTCAGCTTGTTAAGACTACAAAAGCACCATCTAATCTATTCCATCAGCTGGTAAGAAATTATTTCCCTTTAAAAATATCTGCAAAAGCACCTACTTTGCCTGACAGCAGCAATTTGTACTGCACTGGGCAACCCAGAGGCCTCAGACAAGAATATGCAGAGCACAAGGGAAGGGCCTAAACACCTCACAATCAAAACACAAGGAGAACTAAGTGGATTGAAGTGGATCATAAGGGGGAAAGTAGGAGTTTCTCACTAAAACAGATTAAAGCTGTCCCAGGAAGGCCAAAAGGCAGTGAAAGGAGGCAAAATCCAGGGCAGTTTGTAGAAGCACTTTTAGGTGCAAGTGAAGCTTGTTGTCTTGTCTCTCCTTGTTAATTTGGTACATTAATTATAAACCACTCAGGTGTTTGGTCTTTGTCAGAATCAGCCACTCTCAGGTACAACTTACCAATGCAGCTGTGGTGAGGTGATCCACAGTCAGCAGGACAATAAGGACAGGACACCCAGGACGTTCAGCCCCCTACATCTCATCTCCCCCATGCTCTGCCTACATATTTGCTTTTTATTTTTTTAAGGCTCTGAGATTTCCCCTCAGCCTGAACTTTAGCAGGTTGTCAGCTCTGCAAGCATCTGAGGACAGCTGCTCACAATCTCCAGGACAAGAGTGGTCAGAATCCTCAGGAGTGAAATGAAAAGACCCAAATGAAACAAAATCAGGGTTGTCTGGTGCAAAGAGGAATAGCCTGGAGGGGACATGTGACACAAGCATCCAATACACAATAATCCATCATGTCACAGAATACCAGGATGGTTTGGGTTGGAAGAGACCTCAAAGCCCATCCTGTCTCATCCCCTGCCATGGGTAGGGACACATTCCACTGTCCCAGGTTGCTCCAAGTCCTGTCCAACCTGGCCTTGGACACTGCCAGGGATCCAAAGGCAGCCACAACAGAACCTTAGAAGCTCTAGTCATAGCATGGAACATTTGAGATAAAGCCCACAAAAATCCCTGTAAAAGCAAACATGAGAGTACTGATGGACATTGGGTACTAACAATAAGTTTGACAAAGACCTCCTGAACATTCACAGGCTGTTCCCCTGCTTTGGGGCAGAGTGACAAGTTCACATTTGTCAGAGGCCTCCCTCAGCTCTGCTACGCTGCTTTCAGCTGGGATAGAGTTCATTGTCTTCCCAGTAGCTGGCACAGGCTGCTTTTGGATTTAGGATGAGAAGAATGCTGGTAACACACTGATGCTTTGGTTGCTGCTATCCAGGGCTTACCCTAAATCAAGAGGTTTGCAGTTTCCCACGCTCTGCTAGCAAGGAGGTGCCGAAGAAGCCAGGGGGGAAGCTGACCCAAACTGGTCAGAGGGCTATCCCATTCCACAGAACATCACTCCCAGTATATGAACTGGGAAGTGTGGCTGGGAGGGGCCAATCACAACTTGGACATGGGATGGGAATCAGCAGGTGCTGAGCAACCATGCTGCTTTTGAGTTTATTGTCTCATTATAATTATTATTATCATTATGTTTTACTTCCCATGAGGTTTTTTTTTAACTTTCTTTTCTGATCCTCCTCCTCATCCCACTGGGATGGAACAGGGAAAAGCAGCAGCCCAGTACTTGGTAACCAGCTGGGGTCAAGCCATGACACCTGCGAGGCTGCTATTATTATTATTAAATTTAATCCATCAGCACTCAGCTATTTATCAGGGCCAGAACCCTACAGTGCTGGGGCACAGAACAGGCAGCAAAACCCACACTGCCCTGGATTTAGTTTGCTGTTTGAGCAAACCAGAAGGCAGAGAAAAAATAAACTTAGTATGAAAACTGATGCAAAAAGCACCTTAGAGCCACACTACAATAAATGGGAGGGGATTTGAGAAACAACCAGCCCCCAACACAGAACAAATCCAACACTGCCCATTAATCACCCTCAGCAGGCACTGCTCAATTCACCCTCTCACATCCCCTCTCACCAGCACAGGTGACATCCACACATGTCCTTCTGCCCAAAAATAGGGACACCCAAGGCAGCACAAGCATGGAGGCTGCTGGAGATTCCAGCTGAACCAGCAAACTGACAAGAGAGAGTCACAGAATATTCTAAGTGGGAAGAGACTCTCAGGGATCATCCAGCCCAGCTCCTGGCCCTGCACAGACACCCCCAACAATCCCACCTTGGGCATCCCTGAGATCATTGTCCAAACACTCCTGGAGCTCTGGCAGCCTCAGGGCTGTGCCCATTCCCTGGGGAGCCTGGGCAGTGCCAGCACCCTCTGGGGGAAGAACCTTTCCCAAAATCCAGCCTGCCCCTCCCTGGCCCAGCTCCAGCCGTTCCCTGCCCCTGTCCCAGAGATCGGAGCTGCCCCTCAGCCCCTGCTGAGCTCTGCCCTCAGCCTCCTTCTCCAGCTGAACAATCCAAGTGCCCTCAGCTGCTCCTCTGACCCTTTCCCATGCCCATGTCCCTCCTTTGGGCACTCTCCAACAGCTTCAGATCCTTCTGATATTGTGGTTTCTCCCAAGACTCGAGGTGAGGCCCCA
>VWZV01013693.1:309034-420494 GCA_013397155.1 Irena cyanogastra | reverse complement strand
GGACTACAACACCCAAGAGCCCCCGCGAAGCCGAGCCAATGGGAGGCGCCCGTGTGAGGGGCGGGGCGAAGGGCAGCCGATGGGATTGGGGCTGGCGACGGGCGGTTGTAGCGAGCAGCCCCCGAGGACGCGGCCCCGCAGTGCTGTCCCCGTCCCTCTGCTCGTCCCGGTGCCGTCGGTTCACTGTGCCCGCGGTCCGGCCTGGCCCGGCGCTGAGCGGGGCGCTGGGCGCCGTGAGTGAGGGCAGGGGAGCGGGGCGGGGCCGGGGCGCGGGAGCCGCGTTGCCATGGGGACGGTGCGCGTGCGCCGCGCGACCGCCATTGCGGGGCTGCGAGCGGGGTCCCTCAGGCGAGTCCCGTCCCTGTCCCGGTGCTGGGCCCGGGGCTGCCGCGGCTCAGTCCCGAAGCCAAGCTCTGTCTCCCACCATTGCGGGGATCCTCACCGCTAATCCTTCCCAGCAAACCTCAGTTCTGGTGACAAGGAGAAGCTCAGGGTTTCAGGTCTCAGTTAGAGTCATGGAGTCGTTAAGGCTGGAAAAGACCTCTAAGATCATCAAGTCCAACATTCGATCTACCACTTCCGTGCTCAAGCTCTACAGAAATACCTGCTGTGCTCCTGCTAACACGTGTTTGTTTTGGATACAGAGCACTGCTTGCTCCCACAGAGGATGCTGCATTAACTGACTGACAAGTCAGATCCAGTGCCCATCCATAACCTTGGGATATTTATCTCGGAATTTGGCACAGGGAGCCATACTAGGCAGTTTGTTTTATCCCCATCGGGCTCCTCTGACCCTTGGCAAGCTCTGCTCAGTGTCAGGCACTGTGCTCCAGCCATGAGGATTTCCTTCTTTTTTATCTAAGTGAAATTCAGGGGTTGTCTCACACCAACAAAACCACCATAGATGAGGTCTATAAAGTATCTACAGAGGCAATTTGCAGGTTATAAATTTCCCAGGGAGTAAGTTGAGTTTAACTTCACGTTTAGAGAGATGTTCCTGGCCAGTGCATATAACAGTGTCAGTGTGATCCCTTGAGCAGTTACTTCAGTCCTGAGCAACACACAGGCACCAACCTCACATGGTCCTTGTGGGCCTCTTCCAACCCTGGGTATTCTGTGAAAGCTCTGAAACAGAAATCATTTCCTGTCATGTTTGACTGCCCAGAAAACCATGTTATGTTAGCATAAAATGTAAAGGTTTTCTGTGAGGATGAATTATCTGACCTCTTAGTTCAGCTGCAGTTCCTAGTGTGCTGTCTCAGCTTCTCATGGACATCAAGGAACAGGAGGAAAGAATCCACTTTAGAAACACTTTGAGAGTTCAAAATCCATGAATGTGCCTATTTTTAACTATTGTAATAAAAATGCAGTGCAAACAAAAGTAAACCTGAATCTGGAAGGTTCTCTGCCCGTGGCAGGTGGGTAGAAAGAGAGAGTCTTTAACTCCATTCCAACCCAAACCATCATGAGATTCTATGACTTTGTGATCATTTTATCTGTCCTTTGAGTAGGGAGGAGGGGAATGTGAGAGAAATTGGGAAGAGGAGTCAGTCCAGCTGAGAGCAGAGGTGTCAGCCTGCCTTGGCTGTGCTCCTGTCCTGTCCCTGCAGGCAGAACACAGGAACATGCTTGGAGAGGACACAGTTACAGCACTCTGGCTAAGAATCCCCAAAAATACTTTATAGATGAGGGGCTAAACTGCCCCTGGGGTGTGTGTGGTGAGTAGAGCACCTTTCTGAACTCAGGTGGAAAGGAATTGCTCCAAAAATGCAGATTTTAACATTGCCTGCTGGAAGTGCTGGGAATTCCTCTGCCCTGAGCACACACACTTTGTCCTTGTTTTGGAGTGATGTTTTCTCATGTTTGGAGAGGTGTCCTTAAGCTCATCTTTCCTTTGCTTGAAGGGAAGCTGTCCCAATGGCCTCAGAAGCACAGAATGAGGATGCAGAACATGCAGCTGAGCCTCCTGCAGCTCCTGTGCAGAGGGACAGGACATTCCAGTGGGGAGCCATCCTTGCTGCAGTGAAAGACCAGCTCCCATCCCTTGACTCTGACTCCTCCACAGTAAGCACTGAAAATCTGCCTTTCTTCCCTCTGGATCATGGAAAAAAACTCTCAAAAGCAAGAACGGGTGACCTTATCAGGCATTCTGGGGTGGCTGGTGTGGTATCCTGCATGGGCTGACTATAAAACACTGTGTTAATCCACAGCCTTCTGGATTATCCTTAATTACAGAGTGTAATTGCCACCTCCTCTCCCTGTAGTCTTTGGATTCTGCCCCTCTGCTCAGCTCAGGTGTGACCCCACCTGCAGAGCTGCCTTCAGCCCTGGGACCCAGCACAGACTTGGAGCTGCTGGAGCAAGTCCAGAGGAGGCTCCAGGATGACCAGAGGGATGGAGCAGCTCTGCTGGGAGCCAGCCTGAGACAATTGGGATTGTTCAGCCTGGAAAAGAGAAGCTTCGAGGTGATCTCATTGTGGAGTTCCAATGCCTAAAGGGGCTCCAGGAGAGCTGGAGAGGGACTGGGGACAAGGGATGGAGAGACAGGACACAGGGAATGGCTTCCCACTGCCAGAGGGTAGGGTTAGATGGGATATTGGGCAGGAATTGTTCCCTGGGAGGGTGGGCAGGCCCTGGCACAGTATGCCCAGAGAAGCTGTGGCTGCCCCTGGATCCCTGGAAGTGCCCAAGGCCAGGTTGGGACAGGGCTTGGAGCAGCCTGGAACAGTGGAAGGTGTCCCTGCCTATGACAGGGGTGGGACAAGGTGGGCTTTGAGATCCCTTCCAACCCAAACCATGCTGGTATTCCATGATATTATGGATTATTATGTACTTGAGGCTGGTGTCACATGCCCTCTTCACAAGGCATCTTGCTTTTTTGTGCTTTTTACCTGCCAAAGAAGCATAATTGCAGAAACCTTTTCATATGAAGTGTGAGACTGAGAGGTGTTGTGCAGCATTCTTGACTGGCACAGGTTTTTCACTTGCTGGGTCTGGGCCAGGCTGTTCTCGGCTGCTGAACATCTCTGTTCACAGGACAGCATTGCTCTGGTGCTCCTCTCCAGTCCAAGATGCTCTGGCATGGACTTTTCTGAGGGGATAACGTGTGTCAATATTTGATTATTAGTGGCATTTTGTCCAAATCAGAACATTGTGTTAATTTTCAAACACATATAAACTCGACAAACACAGAGGATACATTTTCTCTCAACTTAGTGTAGCTATCAATAGTACAGGAGGAGTTTGTGAGATGTGAAAGAGCCAGAAATGCCTCTAGTGGGTATTTATTATTTATTATTTAATCAATGATCCAAAGCAGTGTGATCTGCTGGATAAAGTGTTGATGTGGATTTCATGACTTGGGTTCTGCACCTGGATCTCTCACCATCATGCTGGACAAGCCACATTCCCACTCAGTTCCCTCTACCTACACTGTTTTAATTATTTAGAACAACCCTTGTATGTTAACATGTGTCTCTGTAGTACAGAAGAAAGCCCAACACTGAAATTATTTGTAGGCTTTCTTGTTGAGTAAATTACAACCAGGCTATGCCAGAGGAGCAGCTCCAGATTTTGGTGCCAAACATCACTGAATAACCCCAAATCATGCTGAACTTTTTTCATTCTTTACAATCTCCAAATTCTCTGTTTCTATCGCACGTGGAAAAGATTTCCTGCAGAAAGAACTGAGGCAATCTGTGTGGCACTTCATTTGCATTCAGAAGATCTGGTTGTGTAATCCCTGTCCTGCTGAGGCTGCAGTTCCAGGGGGCTGCACCTTTGTCCGAGGAGTTTCCACGTGGGAAAGATCCATTTGTGCATCCGAGAGCTGTCACCTGAATGTGCTCTGCTCCCACCTCCAAAAATGGCACTCACAAATGTGTTTTATGCCCTGAAGCCTTTTCATTACCCTGATATGCAATTTATTAAGAGGAAAGATGTTCTGTTGCAGTTGGCTTTGTGTTAAGTTAATGACACCAAAGAGGATTCTCCGCAATGTGAATTCCCAAAAATCCACACTTGCAAAACAAAGGGACAAGCAGGAAAGCTGTGTCCTGACTGCTGAGGAGGTGCTTAATCTCCCTTTGGTGTCCATGCATAAGGATTCATCTCCAATGCAATCTGATGTTTAAAAAAGGGATTTTCAGAGCTATCTAAATGCTGCCCAACCAAACACAGATACTGTTTGCATTCTGAACAGGAATCAGGTTTCTGAGGGTAGTGAAAAGCCTTCATGGCCTTACCTGGCCTCATCTGGGGCTCCCAGCAGCTCTATTTGAGCTCAGCTCTGGCCCTCCACTCCCTCTCTGAGCTATGTTAGGGGAGTTTTGGTTTCTGGTTATGGTCCTGCCTGAGCCAGACTTTCACCTGTGAATTGACTTTCAGTCAGTCTCTGACCAGCCTCATCACTCCAATATTGCCCAGGGGTCTGGAGTTGTGCCTCAGTCTGGTTGCTCCCTCTGCTCTATCTTGCTTGTTCCTCTTGGGTGCTGTGGGACTGGGCTTTGCCTGGTGAGGCCTTTCCAGTCCATTCCTGTTCCTGAGAATCCCAGAATGATTTGGGTTGGAGGGATCTTAAAGCTTATCAAGTTCCACCCTGTGCCATGGGCAGGGACACCTTCCACCATCCCAGGTTGCTCCAAGCCCTCTCTAAGCTGGCCTTGGACACTTCCAGGGATCAGCTTCTCTGGGCAACCTGTGTCAGTGCCTGCCCACCCTGCCAGGGAAAAATCCCTTCCCAATATCCCATCTAACCCTGCCCTCTGGCAGTGAGAAGCCATTCCCTGTGTCCTGGCACTCCAGGCCCTTGTATATACTGAGCAGCTCTGCTCTTGCCTCTCTGATGGTGAATGAGGTATTGCAGAGAATCACTTGGGAGTTAGGGAACTTCCCACACTTTCCATTGCTTTTCTCAGCAGGATGTTTGTCACCAGCCTCCATGGGAATTTGATGTTCTACATGTTTTTTAGATTTGTAGCTTGCTGAAATGTGGGGTTGGTGACTCTTGGGCTACCAAACTGTTTAGTAAAGGTGTGACTGCAAGGAAACTTCTTGCCTCTGCACTTCAAGAGGTGCCAACATGGGAGTTGTCACTGCAAACCAGATATTCCAGTATCAGTGAGTATTGCAGTCTCCTGTTTAATTTATCTTTTTTTTTTTTTCTTTCTGTTTTCAGTCTGATTGTGAGAGTGATGAGGAGCTTTTCATCTTCCAGCGGGACCTGCCAAACTTAGTTCCGGACCTGTCGGAGGAACTGATGATGTTTTCCCTGGAAGACTCCCAGGAGCAGGTTGGGACTATTGTGTGTGGGCTGCACTGTCACCCCTCTCTTCTGGCTGTCCCCAGTGTGGGCAGCTGCTGATGTCTGACCTATTTGTCTGAACAGGAAAAGCTTAGTCCTCAGTATTTTCTCCCACTAGAAAACAGAACTTTTTTCTCTTCTTGCGGTGGCCCTTTAAAGTTTTCTCTGTTCTTGAGAATTTGGACCTTTTTTGTCCCATCTCTTGGCAGTTTTTATTGTCCCTTTACTGTTTTTCTTTCTTGTGCACTAATTAACACTGTGCAATTGTTTTATGTATCCAGAAAATGAATTAGGACAGGAAGGAGGAAAAGTATGAAGTTTATTCTTTGAACAGCTTTTCTGGGATAAAATAATCACATTGTTCCTTCAGTGATGAAGATAAATCCATGGAATCACAGAATAGTTTGGGTTGGAATAATGAGCACATGTAAGAAAAAGTAATTTAAAGGATGTTTAGCAGTTCCTGAAATTAAAGTTTCTGGAAAGTAAACAGTCTCACTGTTTTCCATGAGGGATATGGTGTGGGTTGTTCACATATGGTGTCTGAGTTGGAGCTGTTGCCTTCCAATCACTCTGTTTTGGTTTATTATCCACTTCCAAATCTGAGGGAGATTGGCTTTCTCTATGTTTGTGCCTTCTCGACCTGTAGCAAATCCAGAAGACAGAAAGACTTTCATGGGAGATCTGGAACAGAGACCTGGAAAGTTTTGACTTTCAGGAAAAAACAGATGGTGCCCAAATCATTGCAAAAGAAGACGTACAAATGATTAAAGATGAGGCTCCTGAACCTGCCAGCCAGACTGAAGAAATGCCAAGCCAAAAGAGAGCTGTTCTTGAAGACTCTCCCTCAGATTCCACAGATCACCTTGAGGAGAAAGAAATGGGCAGAGCACAAGCCAAGGAAAGAGAGAACTCCTGGCTTAACACAGTGTCTGTGGAAGAGCTGTACAGCAAAGAGGAGAGAAAAAAGCTGATAGAGACAAAGATACTCTCCAAGATCATTGTGGAGCCATCCCCAAAGCAGAATGTCAAGCCTCCCTCCCATGGCATCAACAATGGTCTAGGAAGACTTGCAAAGGAAGAAACCTCCTCAGCTGAGCATCTTGGAGAAGTGACCCATTTGTCATTGCAGGTAAGTGGCCCTAAAATAAAGCTTTGGGGGGTGCTGCAGGTGGGGTGGGGGCACAGTGCAGTGCCTGCATAATCCCACTGCATGAGGAACCAAAGTGCCCAGTTCTGACACACCACAGGGGCTGTGTGCTACACAAGTACCAAAAGCTGTCCCAGAGCTGTCAGTGCAAGTCCAAACTGTGGCAAAAGCCATGGATCAGCAGCAAGGTCCATGAACTGCTCAGGGAAGCCAACCATAGCATCTGTCCCTGGGAAGGCAAGGAGTTTTTCAGGTCCCAGGCAGACTTTGTATTAAAACATGGAGCTTTCTGGCCTTCCAGTGGAGTGCTGGAGGTGAGGAGGTGTTTAGGGTTGCTCCTGAAGTCCTAAATCTCCACCTAAGGCAGGTGGAATGAGCAGCTCAGTGTTAACTGGGGCGTGGTCCAGAGGGGGAGTGAGGTGGTTCTCTTCAGCACTAGGTTACAGATATGCCTGTATTGATTTTTAAGTTCATTAGGATTTAATCAGCACAGAACAGGTCCTGATCTTTCTGTTCAAAGCCTTCCACAGGTCAGAGTACAGATGTTTCCCTTCCCCTCTCATGTATTCACAGAAATGAACTTTTTGATGTTAGAGCTGTTCCAGTCCAGGCAAATCATGCAGCTGCTGGCCTGTGAGTTAAATTGTGCTGCATCATTGAGGACATCTTTTTCAAGTGAGTCTGGATGTAATTCCCAGCTCACCTCACAGAATTCAGTCTCTGTTAATTCAGGAGGCACTACTTGCCTTTCAGAACCTTTTTGATGTGACTTCAATGAGCTGAAGTCTGGTGCTTTGGGGTGAGTTCTGAGACCAGGCTCAGTGTGTTCTCACTTTCATTTGGAAGGGGGTTGTTGCTCCCCAGCTCAGCCAGGCACCTCAGTTTGTGTCAAGTTGTTAAACCTAATATACAGTTTCTTCTTGATTCCTATCAGTTCATTTGAACTATTTTTTTCCTTAAGTTCCTTTCTGTATTAGAAATGCATTTGTGCAAACCTACACTTTTATTTCTTCTGGACCTTCTGGAACTTAAACCAGTGCTGCAGTGTTAGAATAGATCTAATCAAGGTTCAGATATGTGTGAAGATTTATTGCTCAGGAAGGAGGGAGAACCTTCTCTTCAACAAGAGAGGCAGATGCTGGAGCTTTTACAAGGTGAAACTGCTGGGTTTGGAGGCTGCTTCTGCTTTTTTAAAGGCCATGAGTGGTTGTGTTAAATGCATGTTTGTGGCAGTGGTGTAATTGTCACAACTCAAAGCCTCCTTCCTTTCAATAAAACTGAAAAGCACTTCTAATTTCTGGTAATGATATTTCACATGGGTGTGGAGTCTTTTCATTAAAACTTCAATTTCAAATAATATTCAGAGGGGAAAGCAATGAGTGGTTTAAATGCATGTGGACTTTCATGGCAGCCTCTTATACCTGAGTCAGGTGAGTGTGCCCTCAGCCAGAGATTCAGAGCAAGGAAATGGATGATCCTCTCTTCAGGATGGGCTGAGCAGCTGTGAGATATCATCTGATACTGGCTGTACCCAGAGCAATGGGAATTTACCCTGCTCAGAAGTTGGAGGGGAAGGAAAGGGCTTACCTCAAAGAACTGGAGAGCCACAAGTCCTTCTCCTGTGCGTGCCAGTGAGAAGTTCTCACATTATTCAGGATCAGAATGCACATGCTTGGCCTTGTGTCAGGCCACTTTTTAATCTGTTCCACTGTCTCCAGTGATTTTTTGAAGTCTTATCAAAAGGGTTCATGATTCTCAGAGAAAAAGCCTCAGCAGAAGTAGCTGAAGCAGCTGGAGGGATGCAGTGTCTGAAGGGATGTAGTAAATGCATTCCTTTCCTTACAGCACTTCCTCTGGAATTGCTGAAAGCAAGCTGGCACTGAAATTAGGGGTGGTCTTTTGGGAGTAAACTTTCCATCACCTTTCTCTTGTCTTCTTTCAGAATATTGAGAAATGGGATGTAGACAAGAATCTTGAGGAGCTGGAGCAGCAGAGAAATAGAACTCATGCAGAAGTTGCTTTCTTCCCAGCAGATTATGGTAATGTCACAAGTTGAAAGTGCATAAAAATAAATAAAACTCAGGTTCCTGTCTTTAAGTTATTCCCCGCAGCATAATTTTGAATGCAGAAATCATAGTGGGTTTTTTAAATGCTTCGAAAACATGTTTAATTAGCTTCCCTCAAGATTTCATCTAGGTTTCTTAGCCTGAAGCCAGTGCTTCACAGCCTGCCATGGGCTAGACAAGCCAGTTACAGTATTATCTTTACCCTTCCCCTGCTGCCAGGCTGTAGGAGAAGGAACAATGTGAATATGGGGAATATTGGGTGATTCCATGGCAGAAGCCCACAGCTGATGATTATTTTGTTGCTCTTCCACAGAGACCTTCAGGAGGAAGTGTGAAGATGAGCTCATGGAAAGGCTGGGAGAGCTGTGTGCCAGGCAGTCCAGGGCAGTGTCCCCTCTCTGTGGGAGGCCATCAGCCAAGCTCTGCTCCTTCCAGGGACAGCAGGACAATAAGTGGGTCCTTTTCTGTCACATATCCCAGCTAATCCTGGCTGCCAGAATGGATACTGGGCAACTCCTGGTCTTCCATAGGGGTTTTTCTCTGCAGCCTTGCAGAAAGCTGGTATTGGAGTTGGAATACTCAGTCATTCATTTCCATTTGATGATAAACACCTTGGAATTCTCCATCAACCTTTGTCTAAACCTTACCAGACACTTAGGATAAATGAGAAAGGCAGGAAAATGAGGCTAAGCCAATTATCCTGCCCAGATTTTTTTGTCATCTAGGGTGCCAATTTCTCTTACTCAGTTGAGCAAAAATACACAGGCTGATTTTCTGTGGGTATCAGTGGAGATGTCAGTCCTTCTTGGAGGTTTCCGTGTGAAGGAAGAGCATTTTCAGGCTGTGCAGAGGGAACAACATCAATGGTGGCAGCACAGAGGAAACAATGAGTGAAAGAGTAGAGGGAAAGGTGGGAAATATCCTGCCAGAGCAGGGAGAGCCACTAGGATGATTTGCACTTTGTATGCCTGGGAAGATAAAATGGAATTGCCAGAAGAGGCAGAGAGGAAAGGGGAACTTGTTCTTACACTGAGATGTTAAAAGTTGTGATCTCTCTGGTGCCTGCCTTTGTTCTCCAGAACAATTTGGTGGTGTCACATTTTGAGAACTAAATATCCCTCTTCATCCTGCCTGTGATCTGTATTCCTGGGGGAAGCTGAATCCTTGAATTCTGATAGCAGGCAGAAGCAGAGTTGGAATCTGTGTGGTAGCCAAACACAAAGCTCCTTTCTCAGTCCAGTTTTGATCCTAACCCACTTCCTGCAGGATTCCTTGGGTGGATGAGGCAGAGGATATGCTGAGATGGTGTTTTCTGTGTGTAGGGATGTTGCCTTGCTGTCATCCCCACCAAGTTCTCTGAGGATGGGCAGGATGAGTTTCCAGGGCCTGCCAAAACCTGCCACTGTGTTCATAGACTTGAGAGATGCTGAGCCACAAAAGTCAGTGACAGTCCCTGAAGAGGAACAAAGGTAAATCCTGGCTTTATTGGGAATGAGAAATGAGTAATAAGTGAGAAACTTAAACCTTTCTGAATCTAATGCTTGTGACATGTAACTTTAAAAATGTTCTTTCACACCTCTATCAAAAGGAGAAACCTTGTAATTAATAAACAGCTGCTAGATAATAAACAGGTAAACATTTTGTTCTAGTTGCTTGAATATTTGAATTTTCTTTTTGCTAGAGTAATAGTGTGAAGAACTCTCCATAGCACCTGGAGATCTTCCCTGGAAGTATCTCTTCTTTTTTCCTAATTTTCTAAATTTGCATCCTAGAAATGAGCAAGAGCCAACACTCAGCTGGAACAGGGTTAATTAACATGGTCTGATTGTTTCACAGTGCAAGTGACAGCTCCTCCTCTGAAGAAGAAGAGACTGTGACAATTAAGGATGAAGCAGAAAGGAGAATGTAAGATTCCTTACCAGTACTGTGTTTCAAGTGATATGATGTTAATTTTTTCTGAAACTAAAATAATTGCCCTAACAGTGATCAGAGTGAAAGTTTGTGTACTTAAATATTTCCATTCCTGGTCTTCACAGAAAAAAAAAAAAACAAAAACAACAAAACAAAACAAAACAAAAACCAAAACAACAAAAAAAAGTGCTCTAGTAAACCCAGTAATGAAAGTGCTCCAGTGTGGCCCCAGGAGGTCACTCTTCTCCTGTTGCATGGTAAAGCTACCAAAGCTAGAGTGTTGTTGATCCTTGAGGCAATATTTGCACCTGTCCAGCTGCTTGGGACAACTCAAAACACAGCCAGAGGTGCCCTGGGGGCTGGAAAATGTGAGTTTTTCTCCAACTCTGAGTGAGTGGCACCAGAACTGTGTTTGACAAAACTCAGAACCAAACTTTGGAGCTGTTGTAGGGAGATGACTCAGGCAAACCTTTATTTTTATAAATAATAAAATAGGCTAGAATGGATAGAGATTTAAAGAGAATATTGACTACATTGTATGGGCAGAGACTCTCCCAATTCTCCTTAATTGAAGGGGAAAGAGGAGAGAGTGTGATGGTTGGGATCCTAAAGTGTAAATTCCTCAACATGCACAGATGTCAGCCTTGCCTTGCTAAACTCCTGGATTCATATCCATAGGTTGTTAGACATTTGTTTAATGTGAAGCAGAGGTGTCAGATTTAACCATCCTCCTGCACTCATGCTCTGGGTTCCATTTGGAATTCTGCAGCCTGGAAGTTCAAACCACAGCAGGGCAGGTGACAAGCAGAACATGTGTCTTCTTGTGCCAGCCACCTACACTTCTTTTAATGGTTTGGAAGAAGAAATGATTTGACAAGGAACCCAAACAGTGAGCCCAACAAGAAGCCCAAACAATGTAATTTAGAACATCTAATCCAAACCTAGTAAAAAGCAGGAACAAGGGGATGCTTGGGGAGCTCTTCATGGCACTGACACAAGTTCAGCTGTTCCATCAGTGTAAATCTGCAGTGATGAAGAGCAGAATTTGGATTTTGATTCACCTAAATGTTGCTAAAGAAAATGCACAAATTTTGCCTGGCAAATGCTGCTCAGTTCTGGTTGTAAATAAGAAATCCTCCTGGTCTCAGCAGGGCAGAATTCTGATCTCATTCACGAGGGGTTTATCCAGTTTCATTTTTATCTGGAACAAATTATTAAATAGGAATTATTTGTGCATGTAGATTATGTCATGACAGGACATTCTACTACCACAGTAATGTGCTTGCTGACAGTTTAGCAGTGTCATTGAGGAAATTAAGCCAAACATTCAAAAATTGTAATAATTATTAGAGAAACTTTTCATCTGCTTGTATTTGAACCCCAGCCCCTGTATGCAAAGGGGACAAAAATCTATAGGCTCTGATTTCCATGCTAACCATACATTTGTTCAGGGCTGTTCTGGTAGGTGTTTGTGTTGTGCCTGAATGCAGAAGAGGTAAATAAATTTCCAGGAAGATCAATTTTATGTTCTGGCTGTGCTTGTGTCACCTGAGTGCTGGTCTGCTGTCACACACAGTTATTGTACCTGTAGATGCCCAGTCCTTGTTTTGAGCTCTCATCATATGAGAAGTTCCTCGGAGATTGAGTTTATTCCTATAATGCTTTATCTTGATTAAATCAGGTTTTTATTTCCTTTGCAGGAGGAATTGCTCAGGGAAGAGCCTGTTACTGCAACAACTCCGAGCAGCCCGTAAGGAGGCCTTGGAGCTTCTTCATAAAGCATCTGTTCCAGCTGAGAAACTGCATCCAGAAAGGCTGGAGGACAGAGGTTCCTCTAATAAAAGTCAAAACCAATCTTGTAAAGTGAGGCAAGAGACAAATAAGGTAGTTCCCAGGAAACTGATGAGGTTGGAACCAGGCAAGGAAAGTCCCCTCTTTTCAAGCTGTGAGGGCAACAGAGCTGATGTAGAGAAAGAGAACAAAATGGAAGCTGAGAAGATTCAAAATGCAGGAAATGCTCCAGAGTGTCCTCTAATTACAGCAGAATTGCCAAGGTATCCCACAGCAAAAGTAATCAGTGGGTTTGGATGTGGCTTCTCTAATTGTCTAGGATTAAAGAAAATTGCTTACCTGGGCTGTGGGCTGGAGCAAGAGAGTGTCTGGTTTTGTTACCTGGCCAGAACAACACTCCTGGCAGCTACTGCTGGAAGGGTTAGAGGCAGCCTCAGTGGGGCCTGGCATTAGATGAGCTATGGCACTTCTGACATTGGAAATTGAGCCTTTTTCTTTAACAAGAGGATAACACAGTATTGATCTCCTTTAGGAACAACACCACTGAGATTTCCTAAGCACAGCTTCCTAGAAAATAGGTCTGGAAGGGTCAGTCTCCCTGTGCCAATAAAGAGGGAGGTAAAATCTAGTATCTCCTAGCAGATCTTTATAGAACTTGGTCTTGAAATCCTCAATGGTGAGGATTCCTTGACTCCCAGGTAGTACATTTTGCTGTTTAATTATCCTTAGAGTTGTAAAGCTTTTCATTAAGTCTAATTTAAATTATTCCCTCTCCAATTTAAGCTTATTTTTGTTGTGTTCCCAGAAGGAATGGAAAATGGTTTATTCTGTGTCTCAGTTTAAAACACCTTTTACAAACTGGAAGATGTATCAGTCTCCCTTTGTAGTTTTTTTCTTCCAAACAAAGGAATTCTGACTCTTTGGCAACAAGAAAAGTGCAAGATCTTGGAGTTACAAAGTACACCCGTGAGGAATGCCACAGGAATATCTTGGAAAGCTTTAAAAAATAGAAATAAGAGCAATGTCAGTTGAGGAAATTGCAGAGTTATTTGGGCCTCTGCCTCCCTGGGCTTAGTTAAATGTAGTGTATTCTGGAGAAGGTCTAATTTCAAAGTGAAATCATGTGGTTGCCTTGTGCACCTGCCCAGCTGTTTGGGAGAGCTCCATTATGCTGCCTTTTCAAAGGTTATATCCTGCTATTTTCAGAGTGAAATTTAACATTCTGACTTTGACATATGAGCCCTGGAAAGAATCAGGATCTGCCTGCTCTTGAGACTATTACTGTGTCAGAGTTAAACACTTGCCTGCCCTGCCACTTAGGCACCTCAGCTCCTGTGTACCTGCTTTAAATGGCAGGGGGTTGGTTGCAGGGTTTTTCCCCCTGGAATTCCTGACATTAGGCTCATTGCTTCCATCAGGAATACTAAACTCCATTTTGATTACCTGTTAGCCTGAGATTGCAGCCCATGGCCAGGCAAGAATGTGAGTTATGTATTGTCTCTGAGTGATAACTCAGTGATTTTAACTGATTTCAGTTTTCTTTCTTGCTATTCTAATTACTGCTGGGGCACCTGGGGCTGGAAGAATTCAGAAGAAATTGAACTTTGTGTTTGCTGTGGAAATGGCAGATGAAATCTTTCTGTGGGCATCCAGATGTAGAAAGATGAGAGGTCTTGGGGTCAGGGGAACTTTATCTCTGTCATATCCTATAGCAGATAGGAAAGGAAATGGGTCTAGACTGAGAATTTTGGTGTGGAGATGGGGAGTGACACATCACAAACACATCTCTGCTTAAAGGAGTTTGGATCTCCAGATGGATCATCACCACTTATCAGAAGTTTGATCTCTGCTCCCTTTCTTTGAGGTTTTTCTTCTTAGAGAGATGATTTCATCCATTGACAAATTCTTGTTCCATAAACACCAGAATTGCTTTCTAAATCTATTTTAGCCTTTCATGTCATGATTCCCCCTCAAATGTGTGGTGTAAATATGAGAAAAAAAGAAGTGCAACCAGGTAAAAAGTGGCTTTTTTTCCCCAAGTGAAAAGCTTAATCTGTGTGTTTTGCAGGAGAGAAGGAAGTGAAAGAGAGCTATCCCAAAAGGAAGAGGAGATGGAGGAGAGGCAGAGGAGATGCAGATTGCAGGAGCAGCTGGAGCAGTGGCAGCCTCAGCGCTCGGTGTGTGGGAAGCAGCCCATGGCAGAGAACACCCCGCTCCTGTTCCACACGGTCAGTGGCTCAGGGTGGGCTGGGCCTGCCAGGGTGTCTGGGTTTGACAANACAGCAGAGATCTCCTGGAGGGAGGATTGGTTGTGGAAGAGATAAAGAAAAAATGGCCCAATTAACAGAAGATAACTGTCCCACCTCTGACAGATGGGAAATAGAATACACACCCCCAGCCTAAGACACAGGGGCTCCCTGCCAGGGGCAACTGGGGGCAAAATGTCATTTTTATTAAATTGTTTCAAATCTGTTTGTTATGGAGCACCATGAGCTGAGGAGAGGAGCAGCCCTACAGCTCTTCTCTCACACTAAGGGAGAAGAATTCTCCACTTTCCTGTGCAGGGAGAGCTCCCCAGGCAGCTGCCCTCCAGTTCTGACCTGTCAGGGCTTGCTGGAATCAGTGGCCTCAGTGTCATCTACTTCACAGCAGCCAGAGCCTCCCACATGATTTTTCATAACTTTTCCTAAAAAGTGAAATATTTTTACTGTCTCTGCTGTGTCCTTCCTGTTGTCTGCCCCCAGCAGCTTTATAGTTCACTTTTGTGGATTAGTTTTGAGGATTGTGGGTTTAATGATAGGTTTTACTCCTGATTAAGGGGGTATGAAATGACCCTGATTTTAGGCAAAGCCTAACTGTGGATTGGAGGACAGGGCTGTTGTTACTCCTCAGAAGATTTGTCTCTGTCCCTGCCCTTAGCAGAGGGGCTGGAATGAGATGAGCTTCAGGATCACTCCCAACCCAACCCATTCCATGACTCTATGACAAGCATCCTGCTTCATCCATGCTTCATCCTGCTTCATCCACTGATTTTGCTGAACACAAGGCCAGGTGAGAAGGTGAGAGGAGATGAGAAACTGCAGAACCACCATGAATCCACCATAATGATTTATCTGGGCTAATGCCAATAACAAAGCTCTTTTGTCAACACAAAAGTTGGAAGACTTCACAACCCTAGATTTGGGGCTGGACCATTCAGGTTTGTTTTGTAAATTGATTGTTGTGGTTGTGGAGGTTTGAAAGCTCATTTTCTTTAGCACTGGGTTAGTCAGTGAGGAGGAGTGAAGGACTAAAAAGCTCCCAGCTGAGTTTCCCTCTGCCAGCCTGCTTTGAGAAGGACAGCACAGCACTCAGAGCTCTGCTTTGGAGTGTAAAGGTTGTGGATCCTTTGGATTTGCTCCTCCCTGGCTGCTGGCAGGTACCACCCACTTCCAGTTAGCCCTTATTAAGATGCAGATGCTTGCTCCTCAGAAATCCACGTGGGCCTTGCTCTCTCCTTCCTGACAATGCACCAGGCAATGCAGAATTACCCTGTGTTTGGTCATTTCCCATATTTGCTGTGCTTATGCCAATAAAATGAGGATGGGTTGGGTGATGTGCTTTGTCTGGAGCAGAGCTCAGGGTGGATCTGTGCTGGAGCTGGAGTTGTAAATATTCCCCTAAGGGATGGGATGATGTTCCAGTTGTGGCAGCAGGGACAGGGGCATTTCTCACCAGCCCAGGCTCCTGCTGCCTGTGCAAACTGCTCCCAGTGCCCAGAAAGAGCGAGAGGGATGTGTTACACAGTGACAGGACAAGAGAGGACAGAGGGCAGGGTTAAGGTGGGATTCTGGGGACAAATTTTTCCCTGGGAGGGTGGGGAGGCCCTGGCACGGGTGCCCAGAGAAGCTGTGGCTGCCCCTGGATGCCTGGCAGTGCCCAAGGCCAGGCTGGAGCAGCCTGGGATAGCAGAAGGTGTCCTTGCCCATGGCAGGGGGTGGGATGAGATGATCTTTATGGTCCTTCCCACCCAAACCATTCCATGACCCAAACTCAGTGCCAGCTGCTCCAGGGACTGCCCGACCTCCCAAGGCACCGATGGTAAAAAGAAATCAGCACAACCCATAATAACCATGGTGTCTGGGCAACTCTGCTCTTAGTTCTTATTCAGAAATATTTATTATTAAAATTAAAACTAAAAAATGTATCAACATCATCTATCAAATACAACAGTCCTTTATAAGATTACTTGAAATCTGCTTTGATAGCAGCACTTTTTCCCTTTGAATTTGAACAGGGTTTTATTTTCCTTCCTTTTTTATGAACACAGACAGAAAATTTTGACTGTTTTGACATTTAAAACCAAAAGCCCCTGTAATTTGGCAGCTATGTCTCAGTGAAAATATCTAATATCTATATATAAACACATATATTCAAAGGAGAAGCCCCAGTGTTTGACAGAGTAGCACACTTGCAAATTTGTTTTGTAAGTCTTTTGTTTTGGCAGTGATAGATGTTCAGATCTGGAACACTTGTCACAGTTTCCAGAATTCTTCTGACCATTTATAATGTACATAAATAATTGAATTGAATAATAATCAGAGGGAAAGTTTAGAAACTCTGCAATTACTGTAGCTGAGGTGCTGGGAAAGACTGGCAAAGGAAATTTAAAAAGCTGCATTAGGGTTACATTAGAGTTCTTGTCTAAAATGTAAAAGCAGATTTAATGTGCTGTCTCCTTTTTCTTAACCCAGTTCAGTCAAGCTCTGTCCTCAGCTTCACTCTGAGAGTCAGGGTTGGGGGAAGGTGACTTGAGAGACTGAGAATTCACTTCCAGGGGCACTTCAGCTGCTGAAGGGGCTGAGATCCAGTGGATTTTCAAGATATGCAGGTGCCAATTCCCTGAGAAATCAGCGGGTTCTTCCTAAGAATTCTGCCTGTCAAGTCCATGTCTGTAGGTGTCTGAATACTTGGGCAGTCTGGCTCACCTCCTAGTTTTAAAAATAAGAACCTGATTTTTTAATGCTATGTTTTGGTTTTGGTTTTTTTTTGTTTTTGTTTTTGGTTTTTTGTTTGTTTGGGTTTTTTTTGGTTTGGTTTTTTTTTGTTGTTGTTGTTTTTCTGTTCTGTTTTTTTTGTTTTGTTTTTTTTTTTCCTTCTCTGCACCATCCAAACTTTTGGTGAAATTTAAGACTGGCATGAGTTGATCTCTTCTGAAATTGGGCCCCCTAACCACATTTTAACCCTTGAATCTGGATCAGAACTGATGCAAGCACCTGGAGTTCTGTGAAAGCCAGCAGAGTGGTGCTGTGATCCTTGCTCTAGGGTCAGGATGAATTAGTAGTTTAGAGGAACAGCACAGGGTTTGTTTCATTATTTGAGCAGTGTTATTAATGAGAGAGACAGAAGGAATGCTCACAGGATGTAAAGCAGTTAAATGAAATGGGTTTGATCTGTCACTTCATTCATCCTGGTTGTTATGATAAGTAACTTAGTGCTGGTGTTGTTTTCTGTCCCATTCCCATTAGCTGGGATCCAGATAGTGGAGGTCACTTTTGCCAGACTCAGAGCTGAGTTTTATGTCAGGAGCAGCACAAGCAGGTTATTCTAAGGCTATCACAGGAACCCAGACTGGTCTGAGTGGGAAGGGAGCTTAAATCCCATCCTGTCCCACCTCCTGCCATGGGCAGGGACACCTCCCACTATCCCAGCCTGGCTTTGGACACTTCCAGGGATCCAGGGACAGCCGGTGCCAGGGCCTCCCCACCCTCACAGGGAACCATTTCTCCCCAGTATCCCATCTAACCCTGCCCTCTGGCACTGGGAAGCCTTTGGGAAGACAGAGCAGGATCTGCAGCTGAGAGCAAGGGAGGCAGCCAGCAGGGAGGGCAGTGCCACAGTCCCAAAGGAGCAGCAGAGCAGCTCCAATGAGGGTGGCCAGTTGGCAGATGTGTGGGAATGAGGAAGGTCCAAGATGAAGGGCAGAAAGCCAAAACAGGGACAGGACCCAGTGATCACCCAGGGGGTCTGGAGCGATGGAACAGGGCTGAGCTGGAGCCACAAAGTCAGAGCAGTGGCAGTGCAGGTGAGGGGCATGAGGCCAGGCAGAGGTACTGCAGCTTGTCCAGGACCAAGGGAAATGTCTCTGCTGAAAAAGCAGCTTCACAGAGCTCCTTTTGCAGCAGCCCCATGTGAAGTGAAACGCCTGAGCTTGTGTCAGACCTGGCCTTGAGCACTGCAGCCAAACCCCTGCATGGCCCATCCAGCCCTGGAATTCATTTAACACAGAACAACTAGAATTTAGCTTGTACTCATCTCTTTTATTATTGGGACAAAGTAGGTGTTTTCAGCAGGGCTTCAGCTTGATTCTGCATTTATTGCTTTATCTTGATATGGCAGAACAAGATAATGTTGTGGGAGAGCTATTAGGAGCCACCTTGTAACCAGCCCCTTAAAAACACAGTTTTATCTCCCTTACACAGCCAGAGCAGTTGGGAAATGAATGTGTTGACTCATACTGAGGCATCTCATTTTTCTTGGCATTCACAATCACTTGGGCTAACCTTGTATTAGTAATTATATTACCATGATCCTCATCTCATTGCTGCTTAGCCTTACAGCTGCCTTACAAAACAAAAACATCCAGGCACAACAGAGTCATTCTCCCTTAACAAATAGATGATGTGGGTACTTTCCTTTCCATCTTGTAAACACAGGCTCCATCACCTTTTTGTCAAAATCAGCAGGTTCTTTATGTTAACATGCTGTGGACTCAGTTCACTGGTGTCAGAGAGAATTCTCAACCACAAGATGTTTGACTTACATTGTCACAAAATTAGTTCTTTATAGAACTTGGTCTTGAAATGGTGATGATTCCTTGACTCCCAGGTAGTACATTTTGCTGTTTAATTGTCCTTAGAGTTGTAAAGCTTTTCATTAAGTCTAATTTAAATTACTCCCTCTCCAATTTAAGCTTATTTTTGTTGTGTTCCCAGAAGGAATGGAAAATGGTTTATTCTGTGTCTCAGTTTAAAACACCTTTTACAAACTGGAGGATAAAATTACTGGAAGATAAAATTACCAATATATTATGGTCAAATTCTTCCTTGCCCTTTGATGGCCTTGTTCTCTCTTTGATCTTATATTTCTTCAGTGGAAAATTCCTGACAAAATCCATATTTACCATCCAGAGTGGTGCTGAAGTGCTGTACATTCTGCTGCTGGGACAGTTACCCTGCATCAGCACGGTCTGCCTGAAAGTAGGGATTGATTTCCAAAACTTGTACAAGTGTTTTTAGTTCAGTTACTGGCCCCAGAAGTTATTTTTAAGTAGGAGGTGCCTTGATCTGCAAATTGTCAGTGAAATGCTTTTGATTCTTTACCTGTCTTCCTTAAATAGGTGCCTGTGATTGCCATTGCTGTTCCATGGGTGTTTTGATCTTTTTGAGGCAATGGTGCTGACATCAGCATTGGAAATTGCCCTTTTCTTCCATCTCTGGGTTGTTCAAGGACGTTGTGGATCCCGAGATCCCAACCCAGCACTTCACCTGCTGGGCCAGGGCACTTGGGCACCTCCCCAGCTCCACTGAAGCTGCTCACATGACTGCACTGAGACAATGGCCTCAGCACTATTTAAAAATACACCACTTTTATTGCTGGGTGGAAAATGGATAAAGGAAAAGGACTGTAAGAAAGTCAAATTAATGTCTCCACTTAAAGAATGGACAAAGGCCTGATTAACCACTCATGAAGGAATAGGTTTGGTGCCACTTCCTTACAAAAATGCCAATTTATCCCTCAAAATGTGGTGCAGTACATCTATTTGGAGAAGCTGAGGAAACCTATAAAATCTTTTATGATTATAAAGGTTTTGTTACACAGTGGTTGAATTTTTCTATATCTATGTTACTCCAAAGGTGATCCTGGTAATACAAATCACCTGTGATCAAATTTTCATTGACACTGGGCCAAAGCAACTGCATCTGTGTGAATGTAATTATAACAGCATTTAGCCCTTACTATTATTTTAATATAGCTTAAACCCCCATTAATTGTAAAAATCACTGAGTATTTCCTACAGTAATTTTTTTCAGACACCAGAGCTGAGTTTGGGTTTTGCTTGGCTCCAGGTGCTCTCCCTGTTGGGCTGATGCCAGGGTTGTGGCCAGCAGTGCCGTGCCCAACAGCCACCAGATGGCCCCTGAATTCCTCCTTTTTTTTTTCCTGCCAGGCATTTAATGAGTTCCTGAAACAAGATTAAAATCTCTTGTACTTAATGAACCCGCTGCCTCGACTCAAGAAAGGCTTAAAAATAAACTAAGGCAATTAGAGATGGAGTTAAACTTAGCACACAGAGACAGGAGGCCAAGATTCCTGTTTGTGCCACCAGCCCAGCACACAGCATTTGGAATAGATGGAAGATCCCAAGCAAATGTTTTTCTAGCCTGGGTGGCTGGCAGCTGGCACAGAGCCTGTGTTTCTGGCCTCCTCTTCATCTTCCCACATGGTGCCAGGGAAAGCAAACGGGGGGATTTGCTGGCACAGCACTTTGGTGGAGTAGCTGCTTCCTGCTGTCCTTGGCTGTGGGCACAAATCCCAGGAGCTGAGGCTCAGGATGGCATAGATCTGACCTGAGGATTTGCCTAAAAAGGCAAGCAGAGGGTCCAGGCCTTACCTGTCTGTGTTATAAACCCTCCCTCCACACAGGAGGGTGCTCTCTGTGTTCCCAGAGTCAGGAATGTTACGGAAGTGCCCAGGCACTCTTAGGGCAGGTTGTACTTCCCAGCCTCATGGCTCTTCTCCCCAGTTCTGCTCACACCACCAGAGCCGGTCCAAGAGTCACACAGTAAAGCTGCTTTCATAACCTTTGGCTGCTTTAAGAGGTTTTCCAGGCAAATTCTGTAGAAATGCTCAGAACCAGGAAATTCACCTGTGCTGAATGCAACGGGGTCACCAAAAAGCCGTGGAGAACCCCCCATGTAAACCTGGAGAGCCACTCTGATGGTTCCCAGGGGCTCCCACGTTTGTGCTTTTTCCAGCTGTGGAAGGAATTGAAGAACCAGGGCTTTACAAAGCAATGAGGTCTTGCAGTGCTGTTTCTCTGACTGCAGTTTGAAAAGGCCCAGGATAATGTGAGATATTTAATCCTTTATATTCCTCGGCATATCTTGGAAGTGATTAAAATGAGTTTAGGCTTATTCCTCAATACACTCCTGCCTGAGTTTGACAGATGGGAACATTGGTTGCTGTTGCTTAAGGGAAAGGTTAATACAAGGAAAAGAAGCAGAGTTTCCAGGATTCCATGCATGAGCTTGCTGCCAGTAGAGGTCCTGAATACTCCTCCATTCACATTAGCAGGATGTTCACATTAAACTTGAAGACAATAATGTAAAATGTCCGTGAGCCAAATTCTGTTTCTCATCCCAGAGAGGGCAGGAGGACACAAAACCATATCTGGGCTTTTTGTCTCCTCAGGTCCTGCTCCTGTGCTGGCAGCAGGAAGAGCTGCCCTGGGTTTGCAGTGGCTCTGAACAAGTGCCAGTCACGTTTAATTACACAGAGAAACAAACACTTTCTGCTGTGATTCTCTCTCTTGGAATCAAAATAAATTCCCAACTCCTGGCCTTACCTCAGGGCTGTGATCACTGATGCTATTTGTAGATGAAAGAAGGTTGAACCTGCCCCTCTGTTTTTCCAAGGGGATGTACAGGCTTGTCTGTTAAAGGAACTGCAGGATTTAAACTGCACTCCTGGTTTTCCTCATGTCTTCTTGTTCAGTGTTGACTTAGGCTGGGCTCGTGTTTCATATCTCAGCACACAGGGGAATAAGCTTGGTCACAACTTGTAAACACATTATTCCACAAATACTCATTATGGGGCATTATTCTCAGTGGCAGGGAATGGAATTCAGGGCTTTATCTGAGATTATGGAGTGGAAGAATCCTGCAGTTATTTTTATTTTGCAAACACAGAGCTCTGCCCAGCTCTGTGCCAAGCACCTGGAGTTCCCACCAGCTTCAGGGAGCACTGTAAGCACTCAGGAGTTCTCAGGATGACAAAGCCCCAAACTCACAGGTCTGAAGGGTTGTCTGGAGGGTGTTTTATAGCTGGAGGGGAGAGCACAGAGCCTGTGACAAACTGCATACAATCCATTTTAATTGGAAGCTGACAGTCTGTAGAACAAGCCACTTTAGCTCTGCTAAAACTTCCTGATAAAGCAGCTGAGCAGAGTTTCCTCCTCCAGACCCTTTATTTTCCTTTATTTCTTTGGGGATTTCCATAGACTATTGGGGAAATGCATGAAAAAAAATAGATGGGAAGAAAAAACTGAGGCTTTCCCCAGGTTGATAAATGTGTGGTGTATCATAGAACCAATCCCAAATGGTTTGGGTTGGAAGGGACCTTAAAGATTATCTTGTTCCAACCCCCTGGGAATCTCCTGGAGTATCCAAGTAGAGCCATTTTGGTAGGATTTAAACCCAGCTTGGAGCATGTGCCAAATGCCAGCCTAGATTTCAATAGCTGGGGACCAATTCCATGCTCTGTCCCAGCATTTCCAAATGACCACGTGCAATTCCCTTCCCTTGGGAGGATCTGGAAGTGCTGGCACATTTCATGTGTGAGGCAGGCTGGAATCCTTTGGAGAACAAGTGGTGGAAGATGCAGATAAGATCACGCTGAGGGGGGCTGAGAGGCCACCACACTTT
This sequence comes from Irena cyanogastra, assembly GCA_013397155.1. Lineage (NCBI taxonomy): Eukaryota > Metazoa > Chordata > Aves > Passeriformes > Irenidae > Irena > Irena cyanogastra. The sequence goes on along the minus strand of VWZV01013693.1, from coordinate 397,589 downwards.
CAGGAGCAGGAAAGGGAACAGAGGTTAATTTTGAAAGTTTGTTGATAATCTTACACTCTTCCTCTTCAGAGCACTTTACAGAGTCCTGATAATTAATCCAGCTAGACAGGGACCAGGATAAGGAAATATTATCCTCACTTTACAGTTCCACAGAGAAATACTTCATTCCAGAGCCAGGACTGAGGCACAAGTTCCCCATTCCCAGTCTTGTGCTCACATGAAATGTGTAAGTAATTAAACTTCCTTTACTCATTTCAGCTGCTTCTCATTAACCAGGAGTATAAACTCATTAGAGGAGGAACTTTTTGTTACATGTGCTCAGAACACCAGCACAATGAGGCTGGGAATCCTTCTGAGCCTCTCCAAGTGTTACTGGAGTGTAAACACCAATCATGGAAAAGGCACTTCTCATTTGTAATGATTATGGCTCAGAAAGCAAACAAACTCAAATAAGACTCAGTGTTACTTTGGTTTAAATTTTAATGCACTTCTCAGGTCAGTGTTTACCTGAGAAGTAAATTTTTTTGTCAGAAAATTTTCCCACTTTTAAAAAATAAAGAAGAAATTATATGTAAAAAAAAGCTGTCTTTTACCAGTTATTTTAATAGTTTTTTAAAACCATTTTTGTTGAATTTGGACCAAAAATATTTGGATGCTGTGTGATCCACAGCATCTCTCTGCTAACAAATCCTATGGATCAGATCCTTACCTTTCGTGGAAGAGGGTGTATCCACGTCTTTGATAGATGAGCCATTAACTCCAGTGCAGCAGCTGAGAATTCCCTTAGTGCACTTAAGAGGTTTTATTCTTCATACCCAAGACTAAGAATAATTGTCCAGAGCAAGAAAACTGTCAGCAAAGACATTTTGTTTATTATTATATTTTTAACTTAAACTCTCATGATCTGGAGTGCCCTAAGTGAATTGAAAACTATGGAGATCAGAGCGAATAATGTTCCATTACACAGCTCCCTGAATCCCTGCAACCTCCCTTGGCAGAGTTATCTGCTTTGGAGCATCATAATTCCTCCATTTGAGCAATCTGAGCCTTATCCACACCAGAAATTTCAATACCACCTTGCTCCCATCATGTTTTGCAGATCCATAACCTCAGCGTGATGCTCAGAAAGGCAGTGGTGCCACAGAGTGACTCTGGTACAGAAATGCATTTACAGAAAGACCATTCAGACCATGAAACATCAGTTGTACTCTCCTTTTTGTCAGGAAAAGTCAACTTACTAATTCCAGAGTGTTCTGCCAGTTGCATGCAGGAACTGCAGATCCTCTCCTCATTGTCACCCCTTGCTCCCACTTTGCAGTGATAAAGCAGTTTTTTGAATGGTTTCAGGGTTTATTCCACGCTTTAATGTGGAGTTTCAAATCATCTAACAGATGGCATTGTCATCATTTTTCCTTCCCCACAGAATGAAAATGAACAAACACTTGACATTTCCAATATGTCTTCATCTAATGCAAGAATTTTTAGAAGCTGTGGAATAGTGATAATCTGCTTTGCCTTAGATGGCCAAAATTGTTAAATGTGTCCTAAAAATCCTATATTTCCCACATGACTTTGTGGAAAATAGAGATATAACCACACAATCATCATGGCTGTGTCTTGTACCACGAGCTCTGTCCAGGGCAGAGCAGGAACATGGAACACCAGAGCAGCTGTGGAATGAGAGGGGAAGGTTCATTAGAGAAATTAGCTCGAGCTGCTCCAGCACTCAGAAATCAGCTCACATTTACAAACCCACAGCAGATGCATCCTTTGGCAAAAGAGTTCTGCAGTCAGTAATTTGCCATTCATCAGGGATTGCCTCTTAAATCTGGGATCCAAGCTAGGGTGCAGATGACATAGGAGGATAAATTTAGACAGGGCTGAAAACAATTATTTTGATTAAACCTCCAGCCAATGGGAGCGACAGTCTTCCTATTCCTCCCCTTCCCCCCCACTCACTCCTTTGTGGTGAAGGAGGAGATTGTGTGAGTTTAACCCCTCTCCCTTTTCCATGCAGGGGATGTTTGGATGGGGCTTTTGCTGCTGCAGAGTCTGTCCAGGGGAGTAGGGAGGGTATTGGGTGGAACATGCTGCCTTGCTTCCATGTTAGCCTTGGAAAAGGTGCTGGGAGGGAAATATTGGAGTTTTATTTACCTCAAAAGGAGAGACTGTATCTGTTAAAGTAAAAATTGGTTTTTCCTTGGCCTATCCTGCCACTGGGGCAACTCCTTGGACCAGATGAGTTGATTCTGCTGGGAAATCTTTGTGTAGTTGTTGCCTGGCTCCTAAACTTCTCCTTGGTCATTCCAGCTTCTCACAGCTTTGACATTAATGTTTCCCAGTCTTTGAAACTCTTTGTCCAATCTAACAGGGATGTGTAGGAAGAGTAATGCTAACTACTCTTTTAAAAAACATCAACAAAAGCATCATTTAACCACTCTGAGCTATTTTATTAGAAATTAAATGATCTTAATCTTGGCTGGCAATCTTGTGCCCACCAGGCCTTGGCTTGCTGTTATCATAAACAGCTCTGGTTTAAAATAATAATAATATGGAGGTAAATTGCCACTTTTTAAAATGAGTTTTTAATGAATAGTAGCTTCCTCTGGGGTGAGAGCCTGAAACCAGAGATGCAGGACTCCAGGCAGCTCTTCATAATGCTGTTTATTGTATCCAAATGTTACAGCAGTCACGGGTCCTGGGTGACAGAGCCACGCCTACAGCTGTCAGCTCCAGCTGTGGGCAAGCCTGAAGACCCTTTAATATTGGTTAAAATGCATTATATACTTTTCTTTGCTGAGCATCTTAATACAAAACAACTAATCTATACCTTTACTATTACCTGTAGCCTATCATAACTACTATAATTATCATATTATGGTCATTACTATCCAATCACATGAGTTAGTCTGTTACAGTTTAAGTTGTTTTTCAGTTTTCTTGCAGTGGAAAATTCTTAAACCTTTTTTCTACTTGCCACATTGACATGTCTTGTTTACCTGTGGTATCTTTCTGCTTGGTAAAAACATCTTTTTGTTTGTGGTCAGCTTATCCTTTGCTCTAAGTCATAAAATCTCTTTCCAACTCGACATAACCTTTGTTTTCTTAGTTATCCAGTAAGACTGGCTCAGCAATCCTGAATTTACACATCTATTATTCTTCTGTAGCAAAACTTGCTTCCATCTCTATTCCATTCTCAGGTTCTACATTCAGAGAGCTTTCTGCCAAGCACACTTATTTGTGAAACTTTCTTGTCAAACTTTCATCCCTCCCCACTCTTTGGGATTATCGTGGAATCACAGAATGGGTTGGGTTGGAAGAGACCTCAAAGCCCATCTTGTCCCACCCCTGCCATGGCAGGGACACCTTCCACTGTCCCAGGCTGCTCCAAGCCCTGTCCAGCCTGGCCTTGGGCACTGCCAGGGATCCAGGGGCAGCCACAGCTGCTCTGGGCACCCTGTGCCAGGGCCTGCCCACCCTCCCAGGGAGCAATTCCTACTTCTCAATATCCCCTCCATCCCTGCCTTCTCTCAGCCTAAGGCCATTGTGCCTTTGTGGAGGTTCAGCACCACTGTCACTGCAGGCTGGATTATGTGGCTGTCCTGAAGTTATCTTGTAATTCCTTTTCCCCCTTTCCCTGTGGTGTGGATTTGGGCAGAGGTCACTCCTGGGCTGCTCACTGTGGTTGCTGCTCCTCCTTGCACTGTTGTTATGTGAGAGTGGAGGAAAAAAGGCCAGAGCTGGGGATGGAGGGGGGTTGGGACACTGAGCTGAAGGGCTGGAACTTGTAATGACATAAACTATAATTGCAAAATAAAATAGCAAGAACTTGGGAATAGGAAATTTTATCTTATTTACTCTTTGGTAATTGTTGGCACTTGACTGCAATCAGCTGCAAGCCTATCTCTGAGTGACAGCACAATTCCAGCCAGAGCAACCAAAAATAGCCCAGCATTTGAGTAATTTTAGGCTTTTTATAACCTAATACAAATAAAAGCCAGTGTAACATGGGCAGATTGAACTCTCCTCTGCAGACTGGGGTAAATTGGGCAGTGCTGTGGGAAGCCATACCCAGAATGCACCAGTTGTAGCTTTCTTCAGCTATTCTTGCCCAGAATTAAACTGGATTAGCTCAGTTTTTGTTCATTATTCTTAATACTTCAGAAGTTATCCGAGTGCTACACTTAAATTCTTGTTGGGGTGAGGAGGCTGGCAGAGGGAGGAGAGGGAAGGTCCAACCTTCACCAAAACTTCGGGCAGAAAGAACCTTAATCAGTAAACTTAGCTGATTTTGGTCAGAAAACCCACTGAGCCTTCCCCTGCTGCTGGGCCAAGGAAGTTTGGAGTAGTTGGAGTTTTCCTGCTGCAACTTTACTTATAGATCCTGTTTATGTCATTAGCTGTTAAATTCCCTCCTCTCACTGATCCCCACACCCTTGTTGAGGGAGGAAGGAAGGATCCTTTCTCCACCACAGGATACAGGAGAAGGTCACTTTTCCTCATGGTCCCAGAGTTTCTCCCAGGGCCTCTTCCTCAGGGGATTTCAGTGGAGGGGTCAAAGCCCTGAGGAATTCTGATGGCACCCCAGGACTACAGTAACATGAATTAATACAAATCTGCAGCATCACACACATTTGTATGGCTGTTTTGCCTTTATTACTAATTGCAGTTTTATTTGGTACAAAACACTGGGTGACACAGTGGAGCTGCTCTCGTTTGATTCCTTATTAAATCATTTTAAGAAGTTGTCTGTTTTGAGGACCAGCACAAAAGTCAAGCTACATTAACTTGTCAAGTGGATTAGTCGTGAAACACCCTTTTGGACATTTTAATTCAGAATTAAAGTGACTGTAATTGGATTTAGCTTACTTTGCTTTCAGAGTAAATTCAGGTAAATCAAATTAAGGCTCATTCAGTGTAGAGGTGTGGGCAGAAATCCTCATTATGGGTTACATGGAGCAACTGAAAACATGAGGCCAGGTTTGATGGGGCTTGGGGCAGCCTGGTCCAGTGGAAGTTGTCCCTGCCTGTGGGAGGGGGTGGAAAAAGATGAGCTTTAAGGCCCCTTCCAAGCCAAACCCTTCCACGATTCTGTGATTGTAACTATTGAGGAGCAGTACTAGAGAATCTTTGGGATTTTGGGGACTTGCTGGTTAATTTACCAAAGAAATATCAGGGGCAGCAAGTTGAATGTAGATAGGAAGAAGAAGCCAGCCAATAATTGCAGCTGTAGCATCTGTGGAAGGACAAAAAACTGTAAGTCCACAGTTCAAGCTTGAAGTTGTGTCTTCAACAGTCCTCTTAAAGGAGAGGGAATTTGCATCCTAAATAACCAACTATCAATGCTGAAGTAAAGAAAGGAGGTGAGTTCCCTTAACTGTGACTTCATCTCTGAAATGAGGGATGTTAGGTGAAGCAGAAAATAATGAGTTTTCACACTATCAGGCTTGTTTGAGGGCTTTTCAGTGATTAAAAAAAAAAACCCCAAACACTGAGTCTTGAATACAGAATAAATTCAATCACACTTTTGCAGCTGTGACTGTGTAACCTTCCATTCACCAGGCAGTGTGTGACTAAATGAGGACCCAGGTGACAGCTGTCCAAGAAAACCTGCAGTGTTTAGGCAGGTGTCACTGATGGAACAACCTGGCTTTTATGGCTCATTCTGCTTCTTTGATAAATGCTCTCTGGGTGTTAAATGCCCCTCCTGTGATGGCAATGAATGTAATTAATTCCTGATGATGAATGCACTTCCAGTAATCCAAGTGACTTGCATTTTCATACTATCTTTTTTTGGACAGGAAGCCTCTTTTTTGCCAGCTATTGACATGTTGCCTGGATCCTACAGTGAGAAAAAGGAGGTGGTGCTGATGACCATTTGGCTGGCAAGTTGTGGCCAAGTGGCCACGGATCAGTGTGAGGGGCAGGTGCCTGACAAGGTGCTGGGAGCAGCCAACATCTACCAGGCCCTGGTGACGTGGCTGCTGTCCCTGGTGAGTGCAGTGACCTGGCACAAAAGGCTCTGGGTGGTGAGGGCTGTGTTTGGACCTCCACTGAATACATAATCACTCTTGAAATCTCCTTTTTCCCCCCAACAGCTACAAAACAGTGGCTGAGCAAAGTGGAAATTATGTTCTAATTCACCTCAGAGTCCCTAAATAAAAGTCTTGCTGGAGTCAGTGGAGCTAGGCTGTGTCTGTAGTTTATGAAGAAGTGAAAAATTGTTGAGCCGGATTTTCAGTTGTTGAAAGTGGCTGCTGGGTGTTAGGCTTTGTCCTTGGCAATGGACACAGGTTCCTGGCTTTCACCACTTGTTCTAGATAAGAACAGACCCTTCCTGATAGTCAAGAGTGCTGTGAACAAGTGAGGAGCTGCCTTAATTGTCCTTTGGTTCACATGTTTTTCTCCTCCGAAGAAACCACCCCATCCTCTCTCCTTCCCATCCATCTCACCCTTTATTCCCTAGGGAAAGCAGTGTATTTTCCTTCCCAATGTATATTTTTTCTTCCCACCCTGCTCAGTGGCCTTATTCTTTTCCCTGGGAAAGACTCTGGGATACCAATACAGTCAAGGTAGATTTCACCCTGAGCAGCCAGGCTTTTAAATCACTTAAACTCCACTTAAACACAATTAATTGTTAATGATGTTCGTGCTTGCATTAAAACATTGCTAACATTCTTTAGTGTTAGTTCAGTGCTAATGAAAATTGCCACTGGAACAGCCCTGGATCCTGAATTTTCCATTCAGACTCGTTGGCTTGTGACCAGCTGCAGTGTGAGCTCTCTTCTCTTCTGTTACTCCCATTAAAAAAAAAAAGAAACAACTGAGTTCTGACTTGTAGCAGTCCTCTCTGAGCCTAAAGGGTACCTCAGCTTCCAGGGCTGTGTCACTCTGCTGGCTCTAGGGTCAGATGTTCAGATGGACTTTGTGCCCAAGAAGAACTGGGGTAAAACCCACCAATTTATTCTGCACAGGCTCTGAAATGGCTGTTGGATTACAATGAAGAAGTTTGCATTTCTTTCACTGAAAGAATTGGAAATGTTGAGGCATTTTTAGACCAAATTCTCATCTGGTAATCCATGCAATTTCATGGACTGCCATGTGTAAATCAGCATATCCTTACTGATTCCATTGGAGATGTGCTGGATGCTGCCAGCTGGGAGCAGTGGTCCTCTGGATGGTGCAGAATTCCCCATGGGAATCCAGTGGAGGATTGGTGCTGGTGTTTTAAGTAATCCAGCTGAGCTATGCAGCAGTTCCAAAATCCAGCCTGGCCCTGTGTTAAAAACATGTTTTTAAAGGCCTTTATCTCCCTGTAAATGCAACAAATAGAGCTGATAATGCACCTAGAGACTGGTGGTGGTATAAACCAGGAGAACAAGACTTGGAGTTCCTGTATCCACCAGAGCCCTGGGAGGGAATTATGGTCCTGTAGCTCAGACTTGCCTTTCTCTCCATCCAGAGCATGTTCTGGAACAGGTTCATCTGCTTTTCCTTTCTCCTGGCTTTGCTGATTCCCTGTGTCTGGCCTTCCCAGAGTTTTCTGCCCCTTTTCACCAGTTGCCCTGGACATTTTGCAAGCATCCCAGTGCCTTCCCAGGCTGTTTCAAGTGTCTCTCCTCTCTGTTTTTTAACTTATGATCAAGATTTTAATGTATTCTGTATGTTAAAGTGGATTATGTTTTATCTGACTTTGAGCAACCTAAAGAGCCAGGGCATAGTCTGTCCTACTGGAACCTTCTCCCTGGATCTAAACTGATATTCACAATAATAATTTATGTCTTGGGGTTGCAGAAGTCACTTTTTACCCTTTCTGGTTTAAATCAGATCTATAACCTGGAAAATGGAATGTTTGCCTCCCATACACACATGCACAAAAAATTCCACGAAAAAGAAATCACCTCAGCCTAACTAAAAGGGGATTCACAGGATGGGGATTGATGGGGTTTGGGCTATTAGTGAAGGACTTCTTAGGGAAGCCTGCAGAAGCCCCTTGGGATGGCACCATCCCTTTGCATTGACTTATGAGCTGAGATTGGGTTGCTCTCACTGTCACTGATAAAGGCACACACAGTGCTGCTGTGACAGGAACGTTCTGGGCAACCTTGACAGGGGCTCTGTGCTCACCCCCTGCTGGACCAGGGAAATAATGTGAATTCCTGCTCCACAAAGTGAAACTGGTGGGAGTCAGTGCTTGCAAGTCCTCGTTGTGAAAATAAATCCTATGGCTTATCAAAAGCAATGTGCTATTCCTATTTAATTTGGTCTTTATTGATTTTTCTACTGACTAAACCACAGCTAATCTACTAATCAAAGCAGCGTTCTCCCTGGGTTGTTGTGGGGCTCTACTCAAAAGCAGCAGAGCAAGATAAAGGTTGTTTTTTTCAGTCCATCTAAAAATGGAATTGTGTTCCAATGGATTTCCAGGTGCCTCCTGTGAAGAGGAAGGATGGCCCCAAAGCTCCCTTTGAGGTGGTGGGGCTGCAGCAGGCCTGGAGCCAGGAAGGCTTGGCCCTGTATGCCTGCCTGGTGGCACCAGAGGAGCCTTCAGCCCAGAGCTGCCCCGAGACCTACGAGTCAGGAGTGAGTAGCAGCATTTACACCTGGTAGTTGTGCGAGCACTGCTCTGTACTGAGCACCTGGATGTGGCAATTCAAGCTCAAACTGCAGCAGGGCAGGACAGAGCAGTGGAAGGGCTGCTCAGATGGGGATGGGAATGGAGGAACAGCCCAGTGCTGTGGAACTGCAGGGTTGCTTACAGCTAATGGCCAGCCCAAGCTCTCCTCAGTTATGCTGCAGTTAGGTTATGGCATTTAGGCTTCTGATTGTGCTGGTGTGAGTTATAACATCTGTATTGTCTCACCCTTCACATGAGACTGAAAATAGAATAAAAGTTTTTAAAACACCTCTCAGTTGCCCCATCTCTGAGGCAGAAAAGGCCTTAATCCAACAATGCTGCAGTTAGGTTATGTGCAGAGCAGAAACCGGCTCTCTGTGGCACCTTTTTTGTCAATTGCTCATTAGCTGTACCTCACACTGCAGAAATTTAGCTGCATTTGGAGGGGACACATCTTTTGGCACCTATTATGGTTCTTCCTCCTTTATTTTAACCATGTGAAGAGTGTGGCACAGGAGGAGGAGTTATTTTTGTTTCACTGCCAGCAGCTGAGGCCTGGAAGCAGGACATAACCTTGTCCCTCAATTTTGGTGGGCCCCAGAGCCTGAGCTGTGCAATGAAACTGGAAGGTCTTGCACATAGGCTGGAAATTTAGCACATGTGATGTAAGACATGATATGAACACCTGTCCTGAACACAGCAGAGCTGTGAAATTGCAGCTCTGGGCTCTGCTGTGTTGGTTCTGTCTTTCACAAAGCTGATTTGATACAGGTTGAAGCATCTTGGATCTGTTTGTTTCTTGGAGACAGATTTTTAGGTAGTATTGCCACTCTTGCCTGGTGTAAATACCTATTTTACCTGAGCAGTGTGGCCAGGTGGATGTGGGGAGCAGCAGTCCCTGTGTCCCCCAGATCTTCTGAGAGCCACTTGCTTGAATATCTGTCCTGTGGCTGAGGAACCTTTGAGGTGCTGCCCTGTGCTCTGCTGAGGCTGCTGAGTTCCCCTCAGGTGGCTCAAAGCAACTTTTGTGGCTTCAGTGAGCTGGTAGTGGATTTTCTACTCTGGTTTTGCCTGCTTCATCCCCAGGTGTCTGTATTATACCTGCTGGCCACACCACGGGGAGCCAGAATGGAACAGGATGTGTGAACATGTTTTTAAAACACACTTCAGCATCCCCTTCACTTGCAGCTGCTGCCTGGCAGCAGCAAAGATTGAATTTCTCATGTTGTATCACAAAACCTGGAGTTTCACAGCAGTGGCTCCAGTGCTCCTGAAAATAAATAATGGATGCTGGCACCAAATGTCATGATTAAAACACCACCAAAAAAGCCCAGCCCAAAACAATGAGCAGCTTTTCCACTGGTGATTGGGCAGCCCTGAGTAGAGGCTGATGAGAACAGGCTCTGCTGGACTGGACAAGCACTTGCTGTTGGCTTCTGCCCAAGGCTACTGAACTCAAGGCGTTTCCTCTGTGGAGCAAAGTGAGTGGAGGGACAGAGCCTCACCTGCTCTCTGCTGATTCCATATATATATATAAAATAGTATATTATATATACTATATTATTATGCTCAAAGTATGTCCCAGGGTTACAGAACTGAATCAACTTTTGGAGCTGTGGGCTCAGGCTGCCCTGAGTGTTTGGCTGGAGCTGGGAAGGGTTAAATCACAACCTGCTGCAACAAACTGTGCAGTTTTTTCAGTCCTTATCATGGAATCACAGAATGGTTTAGATTGGAAGGGGCCATTCAAGGCCATCCAGCCAAAATGCCTGCAAGAAGTTGGGACATCTAATGTGAGAAATGAATTTGTAGAGAATTCTTAAAGCACCTTTTATCTAAAGGACATGTTTTATCTAAAGGACATTAGGCACTGGGCTAAAACTCTTAAAAGGCATTTCTCAGTATACAACTTGCTTATTTATATTCATTGGTAATGCAATAGCAATAGCTATTGTTGGTTTTGGTTGAATTACCATTGGAGCATAGTAAGTAAGAGCTAAAATCATCAGCTCTTCATTACAATTTGCTGAGATGATAGCTGGAAAAACTGAAAGCTAGGAATTCTATTACTGTCATTGTCTATAATTAGAAAGTGTTGTCTTTGTTGAGAATGCATTCATGGTAAAAGTCTTAAGAAAATATATTAATTTGGAAGTTGCCAGTTCACATCATGAACTAGCTTAATTTGACAACCTTCCACTGTCCCAGGCCGCTCCAAGCCCTGTCCAGCCTGGCTTTGGGCACTGCCAGGGATCCAGGGGCAGCCACAGCTTCTCTGGGCACCCTGTGCCAGGGCCTGCCCACCCTGATCATGAAAAACTTGTGGGCTCAGCTCCATTGCCCAGCAGTGACATTTCAGGTGTTGGGGCAGCTCTTCCAAGCAGGACTTAGGTTTCCTGTCCCTCGTTAGAGGCTCTTCATGGTAGCACTGACTTGTGTCAATCTTTCTTTCCTGAGGCCTTTGTAGAGCTGCTGCTTTCCCCAGCAGAGATCAGAGCTGGGAGGAACAACACAAGTTGGGATGTCAGCCCCAGCAGAAAATGACAGCAAGTCTCTCCCTGTTCTTGCCCTTGGGCAGCTTCAGCTACTGTGGAGAGAAATGTGGACTTAATTCTTCACAGCAGCCCTCAGTCTCTCACTGTCCTGTCAGTGTGCAAGTTTTCAGTGGCTGAATTGAAAAACAAAATCTTGTTGGGGCACTTACTGGTTCTTTTTCCAGTTGTCTCCTGTGGGCACAAAAAGACACTTTTCAGGGATTACCTTTAAAATGTGATTGGGTTTCCAGGTGCTTTTATTGCATCTGTTTGCTATAAGAATTTAGGGAGACCATAAGTTACTTTTTTTGGATTATGCAAAAAAGACCAAGTATCTGTAAATGTTAACCATGATGACAAATGATATTTTAATACTAATGTGTAGAGCCCAGAGTCCATTTCCAGTCCCAAAAGGGGGCTCTGAGCCATTAGTTTCTTAATTACTAGCCACTTCACTGTCATCTGTGTATCTTTTATTATTTATCACATTCTGCTTCTCTGCCCCAAGGTCTAATAGTTAAAAATAGAATTATAATAGTGGCTTCACCAGGCAAAAGCTCCTGTTCTTTGTACATCAAGAAGTCTTTTGGCTTATTCAACTGGGATGGCATCTATTCCTATATCCAGTGGTTCTGCTATATTTCCTCTCATTTTTATCTGGTTTTTTGGGGGCAGTTTAAGATGATTTTATTTCTGTCCTCCTCCAAACAGCTGCTAGCAGTGAGGCAGATTTCAACATCCTTGCCTGGTCTTGGTTTCTTGTTGTCAGAAGAAATGCTAAAACACTCACCTCCTGTAATCCCTGTGTGCTGATAGACAGGCTGCAGTTCCAGGCATGTCTGATGGGAATTAGATCTGTACAGCCCCTGCTCTCTGCCAGGCACTCCCAGTTATCCCAGTAGCACTGTGTGCAGCTCGGGGGCTCCTCTCTGTGCCATCACTTCATTCTCTGGAGGCTCAGAGGAGCTCCCAGTCTCTGTGCTTTGATTTGGGGTTTTCCTCCTTGAGCTTCACTTTTTAGGTGCAATAATCACAAAGGGATGGAATATCCTGAGCTGTTCAAGTTCTCCTGGAGCTCTGGCAGCCTTGGGGCCATGTCCATTCCCTGGGGAGCCTGGGCAGTGCCAGCACCCTCTGGGGGAAGAACCTTTCCCAAAATCCAGCCTGACCCTCCCTGGCCCAGCTCCAGCCGTTCCCTGTCCCAGAGATCGGAGCTGCCCCTCGGGAGGAGCTGCAGCCCCTGCTGAGCTCTGCCCTCAGCCTCCTTCTCCAGCTGAACAATCCAGGTGCCCTCAGCTGCTCCTCTGACCCTTCCCCATGCCCATGTCCCTCCTTTGGGCACTCTCCAACAGCTTCAGATCCTTCTGATATTGTGGTTGCTCCCAAGACTCGAGGTGAGGCCCCACCAGGGCAGAGCAGGACCCTTCGCTCCCCTCTGAGTAATGGGTGGAGAGAAGATGTTCTGCACAGTTGTTAAGTCTGTTAATTTCTAATTAGGTCTCCTTGAGGTTACTGGTTTTGGTCTCTGAAAGTCCTGCTAATCAATAATCAGCCTGAAGAACAATGAGGCTTAGAGGGGAGGTTAAGTGATGGAAAACTGTAGTTTAGCAGTGCAGTAGTCAATATTAATATATCAGTATTAATATTAGCCTCAATCTTTAAAAAACCACAGAATGGATTGGGTTGGAAGGGACCTTAAAGGTCGTCCAATTTCAACCCTCTGCCATGGGCCGGGACAGCTTGCACTAGGCCAGATTGCTCAGTGGTCTCTGCACCCTGGCATTGAACACTTCCAGGGATGGGGCACTAACAACTGTTTTCATTTATATCCCTAAGAAAGTCTTTGGAAGTTAATGTTTCATTGAATTGGGATGGTTTATGGTCCTGTTTATGAGCTTTTCTTCCCCTCTGAGTGTGGTGGGATGTGCTCTGGAGCAGGGTTTGTGAGCATGGGATGAAGGATGCAGTGGTTTGGGAGGTGCAGGGTGTCACACCAGGGCTTGGTTTGGAGAATCTGGGGGCAGCTGTGTGGAACTGAGGTCTGGGATGGCTGTGGACAGAGGAGGAGCTGCTGCAGGTGCCAGGTACAGAGTTTCTGAAACCATCACTAAAGCTTTTTAACCACTGGCTCTTTGCAGACTGCAGAACATCTCCAGGGAACATCCAGGTTTTACCAGAAGATTTCTACATTTCTGACCTCTACGTGGCTTCCAGATCTCATTTGGTGGAGAGATGAACTGGCCAGTCTCTTCCAAAACCAGCTGTGCCCACTTCTTCCTGGAATTCCCGCTGTCCTGCTCAGTGACATCACTGCTGTTAATCCTGACCCTCAGGTACTGTACAGAAATGCTTGGACTTCTGGTAATTTTTTTGATCAGGTCCAGTAAAAGTTGTTTTTCCAGTGTTAACAGATATTCTCATTTGCTTTAGCAAAGGATATAGACAGAGTTTGAAAACAAATGCTTCTAATATTAGAATACTCTGTGATTCAGTTCTGTGGTTTTCATATCTGTGGATTTCCAGGGAAGTATGTGAGCTACAAGGACACAGCACCTCTCCAAATCAAGTGCTTCCAATCTCTTGCCTGCCTGGAAACATCTGCAGGAGCACTCACTGCTGTCTAGAAGCAGAATAATAATTAACCTTTCACTTCTGTCAGATTAGCAAGTGCTCCATAACAAGTATTCCACCAAACGAAATGTTACAAGAATTCCTTATGCTAATTGGGGGATTTATTCTTTGAGGGCATCCAATGCTGCTTTTAGGCCTTTACCAACCTTTCCTACCTTGGTGTAAATATTTAGAGCGGGTTTTCAAAGCAGCACTTAATATGGCCAGATTTCTATACCTTTTCAAGGAATGTTTTGTTTATTTCTTTCCCACAACAGCACCAGGCTTTGGACACTTGTGGTCTTTTTCCAATATTTTTAGATGAACAAAACCCTTGAGACACAATTCCAGGGAATGGCAAAGCCTGCAATTCTTGTTCACAATGAAGTTTTAATTTTGAAAATGATGTAGCATGAGAACTTTTCTGCCATTTCAACCAGATTTGGGGATTACTATGACTCTATGAGAATCAATGCCATGAAAGCTTAGGGGTTTAGCAGTGCACTTAGCAATTTGCCTAAAGGTTTATCCCACTTGTGTGCAGGAAAAGGAGGCTTAGTGTTGTTGATTTGCAGTCACTGTGGCTTTCAAGCAGAAGCAAGAGCCATAAAGAGTCTGACGTACTCGTAAAAGATAAATCTGCTCTATGCTTTTAATGCATAAAATAAGGCATCATTTAAAACAGCCAGGGCTTTTATGCAAATCCCTTATTAGAGGAATTATAAATCATTAGGAATTGAACAGCAAGATAGCAGGCGCTTTCTGGGGGTGGATCTTTGCCTTGATGCCGTGGAAAACATGATGGCAATTTAAAAACCACATTCTCTTCCCAAGTTCAAGTGCTCTGTGCCCCCCAGTGCTCTGTGTGTTATGGCTTTTTCACAGAGTTATGGAATCACAGCGTGGTTTGGGTTGGGAGGGACTTTAAAGCCCATCCTGTTCCACCCCCTGCCATGGAAGGGACCCCTTCCACTGTCCCAGGCTGCTCCAAGCCCCATCCAGCCTGGCCTTGGACATTTCCAGGGTGGAACAGCCACATTTTCATAGCCAGCAAGGCTGATTTCCAAAGCAGGGCTCAATGAGCCACTCTCTCAGCAGGCAGCAGCTCACCCTGATGTCTGCCCTGGAGCTTTGCAAAGTGCTACGAACAGAGAATGTTCCCATGTGTCATTAAAATACAACCACAAAGTGCTGCATAGAAAACTCAGTATCATATTCTTTTAACTTCTTTAGGCTGAAGGTTTGGTACAAGGCCAGTGATCCATGCTTTGCTTTCTGTACATTTGTATTTGTTTTGAGGCAGTGTGTACAAAACTAAGCAGCCCAAAGAACCTGTGCCCACATGTTGGAGGAACATGCAGTGAACCCCTGCTTTTGCTCCAGGTAGATCAGAGTCTTAGAGAGAAATCCTGGCAGGATGGTGGAAAGAAATAGAGGGAGAGGGAATCTGTTGTGTACTGAGCAGCTCTGTGTGTGATCTGGGGAGCAATTGCCAGCAGTAATTGTAATAACCTTTATGCTTTTTGTTTGTTAGTGCATGAGCCAATGTCTTGTTTTCAGTCAATTTGTCTGCTGGATTTTCTGTCTGTTCTGGACCTCAAACAGATTGCTTTGCCTGTGCTGGCTTTTGGAGGCATTTTTATGAGTGCTGTGCAACGAGCCTATTAACCTGCAGCAATTCACTCCTGATAAAGCAGCTGCTCACAATGCAGTCATTAAAGCCCAGCTTGGGTTGGGAGTGACAACATCCCCGTGGAAGCTGTTAGCTGCAAGGTCCCCTGTCAGCAGAAAGAGGATTTCTTCATTTTAGCATAAAATAAAAGTACTTCTGCTGCTAAGCCTCAGGATGCAAACATTCACCTTAGGGATACAGACAACACACACAGAGCAAGTGTTGATGCTGCTTTCCCTCAGCCTGTTTGGCTGGAGTTCTTTTCCTCTCCCTCAGTTCTTCTTGACATTGGACATTTGCCTTTGATGGTCATCTTCCAGAGCATCTTCTTGAACTCCCAAGCTGTGCAGGTGCCTGCCAGGACAGAGGAGTCAGGGCACAGCAGCATTTCCAGGGAGCTTTTAAGGAAGAAGGGGAACCTCCATCCCTCCTCCTCTGTCCACAGACATCCCAAAGTCAAAGTGGAGGAGATTTTTTATTTTAAGTTCCAGAAAATTGATTTTGTTGCACCTCCTGGTGATCAGTTCCCCTCCTGCTGCTCCTTTAGTAGCTTCCCTGCTCTGACACAAAGTTTGTGTGGGTTTTTCAAATAGTAATGATTAAGAGCAGGTCTATGCAAAATTTCCTCCTTACTTTTTGCTCCATTTTTTAGTTTTTATTTTTATCTGGCTAATTGTAGATAAGAATCCCAGAACTGGGTCCAAGGAGCTGAATTTGCCCCGATATTGTAACCCAGGCCTGCTGAAAATGCCCAGCAGCACAGACTGACCTAACAGCAAGGCTGATGTGTGGCAGGGGGCTGGCAGAAAGTAGAGCAGTTCTTTCATGTGGAATTTCAGATTTCTGGGCTTTCCCTGCTGGAGCTGATGTTAACTGTGTTGCCATAGGAGCTCTCACACGCAAAAGCTTTGAAAGTTGCATACTTTATTTCAAATCTGAAATAACTGTGTTGGCTCTGTGAAGAGCTGCACATTGCTGCTGAAATTTGAAATCCCTGTGGAAAGCAGGCCTGGATGCAGCACTTGTTGCTCTGTGCACTTGAGGCACGGATTTAGAGGTGAGATTCCCAAGCTCTGTGTGTAGCCTCTGAAGAGGGAGTGGGAGGCACTTGCAGAGCATCTTTCAGGTCTGTGAGTCTGTGTTTCAGCATGAGCTGAGTGAGAACGCTCTGAGCTCTCTGAGTTGAGGCTCTGAGTGCTGTGACATTATTTCATTGACAAGCACCGGGGCCTTGGCCCTGCTGAGTTGCCTTCAGCATCTTCCACTGTCTTTTGCTGTAACTTCTTTTAATTTCAGTGCTGAGGGAGGTGTGCTCAGGGAACTGCTGGTCATTGCCACATCAGCCTTTCCCCCAGCTCTCCAGGCCCGTGGCTGTGTGGGCACTGCTTTTCACACATCCCACACTGCAGCAACTGGGCTTTGCTGTGCCTCAGTGCCTGAGCTGGTGGCAGTTATGGTTTGATTTGGGGTTATTGCCCCATGTGTTCTTTCTCATTTCATGCTGTGTGAGCAGCACCCAAGCTGGGCCATGTTTTGGGATGGAGATGCTGCCTGAGCTCCCTGGAGAGCAGCACAATTTGCTCAGCTCCCAGACCTGAGCCCCACATTGCTGTGAGCTCCTAGATGTAGCTCACAACCCAGGGCGGTGCTTTCCTTCTCCAAAGCTTGAAAGATCTGATTGTTGTGCAGCTGAACTGGGCATTAGGGAGGGATGAAATGCCCAGGACAGCTCCTCCACATGGGCTCACCCAAAGCAGACCTGGCAGGATGAGTCCTGCAGCATTGGCAGTGCCAGCCATGGAGCCCAGCACTCGGCTCTGGGACATCCAGGCTGAAGCTGGAAAGCAGGAGGTTCAAAAGGACAGGTTCATCCTGCCCTTGGCTTTCAAACCTTGCCTGTGGCTTGTCTTTCTCTGAGTTAGTGAAAAGGCTCAGGTCTTGCCTGGCTGGCAGCCTGAGTCTGCTGTGCAGCCAGCTCATGTTGTACTAGCAGCCTGGGTGAGGGCACATCTGGCTGCTGATTCCACATGGATAAGGCTTGTCTGGGGCAGAAGTGTTTGTCCTGGGAGTTCATCTATTTACATTTATAGAAAAAAAATTCTATAGCTGCAGCCCAGAATAGCTGCATGGCTGTATCTTCAGGAGGCAGAAGGTGACATCCTGGCCCTGGCTGAATCCTGCTAGAGTCTGGCATTTATTTTCATAGAGCCAGGAGTTGAGGCAGCCACTGGCATTTGTAAATAAAAAAACCCTAACCTTTAGAAGGAGGAAGGACTACACTGATGTCTACCAGAGCTGGCACAAAGATGAAGGCACAGCTTGGAGAGGAATAAAACATTAGAGGTTTTAATTCTTCCCAAAATTTGACAGCTCACATTTAGATTGTGTCCATCACTCATTATTCCTGAAAAGAGCAGCTTTAAAGAACTCTGGAGCTGCTGTGCTTTGCCATGGTGGGCACAAAGGCTGGGAGCTACTATCTCATTCTGTCTTCTGTGGTTTAAATCTCCCTTTCCCAGTGCAGAAGGGGAACAAGGGGAAGTGAGATCCATTTCAAGCTGCCTGAAATACAGTCACCAGAACTGCATGTCTTCCTTGATGAGCCCTCTCTATCCCAGACTTTTTGCTGCCTGGGCTCTTCCTGTGGTGCCTTCACTTCCCTGTACTGAATTCTGCAGCCATCTGAAGAGAACATGCCCAGTGGGGAGGGAAGATGTGCAGGGAACACACTCAGCATTATGTTCATCTGGATTCTGCCAGGAAAACTGTGCTCCTGCACACGGCAGCAGGGAGAGGAGAGAGTTTGAGGGTGATGCTGCCTCATTCAGGGGCAGGATTTGGAAAATGCCATCAGACATGAGCCTTGCTGAGTGAGAGAGAGAGAGAGGGAAGTGCTTTCTCTGCTGCCTGATATGCTCAGCAGGGCTGGCAGGGAGAGGTTATCTCAGCACAGAAGTCTCACCTGGCTCTGCGGGGACTGGAAGTGCAGCATCCTTCTCCAAGGGGTTTGGTGTTGTCTCACAGAGATAATGGCTGAGCAGATCTTTGCCTTATGTGTGAGGAGATGAGATTGTGGAGTACATGGGGATGCTTCCTGCAGTTTCTGTTTTCCTGCTGGGACTGGGAACAGCCTGGAAGACTCCTTGCAACTGAAAAGACTCTCTCAGATCACCTGACAGCAAAAGCTCTTCCTTTGTTGTCAGAATGGGAACAGAAAACACTGTAAGCACAAAGAGGGGATCACAGGCTTGGTCATATTTCTGTGTGACAGTTAAATATTCATGGCTTTGCTGCAGCTCCAGTCTCCTCTGAAATGTCCTTATTCTTCTTTCTGCTGAGGATTTTACAGCATGTTTTTGTTCTCCTGTGAGTTTCCTTCCTGGAACTGTCTGCCTTCGTCTGGGTAATATTATCTGAAACTAAGCAGGAGCTTAGGATTTCTTTTAAATGCTTTTGGAAAAACTGCTGTGTGTTCAATCCTAGCTGTGGCACAAAGTGGTCTTTTCCAGTGTCTTAAGGTGGCAGAAGCTGGAATTTGTCACCCTAACCAAATAAGGATAAATTGGCAAAAAGAAATAACTAAAACCAGGAGTTTATGGATGCACCCTCCCTCCCTGCTCATCCTGATCATGGCAGTGTGGATGGAGAGGATGTCAGTGCTGTAAGAATCCCTGGAGACACACATGGGGATGGTTATGGTTCCATGAGTCTGGGTTTTGAAACCTGTCACAGCAGAAGTCAGAGTATCCCTGGGGCTGTGCAGCTGCTGCTGGCTGGGTGCAGGGAACCTTCCTCCCTGGGAGAAGGCTTTTCCCAGGAGATGGGAGGCTGGTGCAGGGCTCAGAGCCTCACTGGAGACGTGTTTTCAGGTAGGGATCAAAGGCTGGGCTGCCTCTTCACCATTCTGCAGAGTTTGGGGAGCCTCCTCTCCTCCCACCAGGGGCAGGTCAGCACTCAGAGCTGATGCTTCCACAGCCCTGGGAAAGGATTTACAGCTGCTGTGATGCTGGAGGAGTGACAGGAACCAGCCCTGAGGTGAAACGAACACAATTCTCACACCCACCCTTTTGTGGAACATTAAAAGTAGCACTAAAGTATCATAAACAGAAATAGTGTCCAAGTTCTTGCAGTAGGAGAAGGCTCCTGCAGCTGCCTGCAGAGGGTCCCTCTCTCTTTTTGTGTCCAAAAGGGTTCAGCTCAGTATTAGAACAACTGGCTCCATGCAATTCTCTCCTCCATCACAGGGAAAGTGACTTTCTGCCTGTTTTTTCCTGTTGATGGCACAGGAAGGCTGTGTCAGGAGCTGTCCACTGGGATGTTACAGCCAGGCTGGGCAAAGCAGGGTGCTCATCCTGCAGCCATCTCTCTGTTTTCTAATGCACGGGGAGAAGGATTTTCTGGGAGAAATAATACTTTTCAAGCTCTGTTTTCTGTTGGTTTGTGAGCTCCCATTCAGGTTGGCTGCTGGAAAACAGATGGGACAGATGACAGGAACAATTCTCACAGGCCTTGCTTCCCAGGTGTGGCCACACCCCTGCTGTGGCCTTGGAGCAGCATCCTGGGATCACCATGGATCCACAGCTTACTCCAGGGTGCTCCCCTTGGATTTTCCACCCTGTGTCCTGGAGCTGGATGATTATCCTGAAGATTTCTATGGAAATAGAGGCTGGTGCTGGTTTGAGCACATTTGTCCCTTCTTTTCCATCTGGAACATTCACAGACATGAGGTTTGTTCAAGGAACAGCTGGAAGAAATAGGGAACTGGGATTTTGCTGCATTCCCACTCTGTAGGGCTTGTCTGGGCTCATTGCACTGTGCCACTGTTGCAGATAGGAGCTGGCATCGTGCACTGGAAATGGGGAAGATCTCTTTCCTTAAATCTACTTTTCCTCTGATGATATTTTCCACAGCAACCAAGTGCAGTATCAGCAGTGGAGGCTTGGGGATTGATGGATTGCAGGACAGAATGGACAGATCCACTGGGAGATGCTTGGTTTGGTGCAGTTGACTTGACTGAAACAGGGTGAAAAGTGTAATGCCCAGCTCTGATTTCAGGCAAATATCTCATGAAGCACAGGAAACAGAGGAAGGAGACAACACTAAAGGTTACTGAAGTGGAAAGGCAGTTGTCAGAGGGGTTTTAATATTCAAATGAGTTTCATTTTCTGGTTGTTACTTTGAAACATTTGTGGAATGCTCTGAAGTGCCTATCATTTGCCAAGCAGCACACCCGAAATCTCTCAGGTGATTACACAATTAAACAGCATTATATGGAGCTCATAAAGCAGAGTGGATGCTTCTCCATGCAGGGTTAGCCCCTTTTCTCTCCATCATAAAAGTCCTGATGAGAACATGTTGAAAATTAATTTCTTTTTCTGTTTTTGAAAAGGTCACTCCACATAAGCTGAGGACAAATTAACACCTGCTGTAAATCAAAGTTGAGCCTTTAAAAGTATTGAAGCCTCTTTGAGCCACACCTGAGCCTGTGTTTTAAAAGTGACTATTATTTTTTTTCTTCATCCCTGGAATGATTCCTGCCCGCTGTGAACTCTGCCTAAATGCATCTGTATTTCTGGAATGTTCAAACCAGAAGCTGACAAAGGTGACTTTCAGGGGTTGCCTTTGTCCCTGGACTGTGGCCTTGCTTACAGAGCGTGCAGTCACAGCACATTCTCCTGAGTGACACATCCTTACACTTGCACTCGTACAAGTTGCTTGCTTGGCTGCCCAGAAAATGGATGAGAAACAAAATAAGGTGCTGAGCCTGGGAAATGCTGTGCTTGTGTCGAGCTGTGACCTAAATGCCAGTTTTTTGCCTATCCATGAGGATGTGGCACGATGAGAATAACAGATATGTGTCACTTGTGGTGACATGAGCACAGGAGAAATGTGCTCTTTTGGCTACAGGCATGTAGAAGTTCATGCAATCCCCTCCCTACCCTTCCATTTGATTGGTTAATTAGAGCATTGCTTTCACAAAGCCCTTTTCTGCTGAGTGCTCAGCACAGTCATGGAGAATTGAGGTCTCAGCTGATGGATGCAGCTCCTGGTGATGTCCGTGGTGCTCTGCGTGTTGGGGAGTCACTGGCTTGGACTCTGGGAATGCTCAGGCTCTTGGGAAGCAGTTGCAGATTCACATTCTTGGGATATCACTTAAATGGAGCTACTGAAATAGCTGCAAGAAAGCAAATTACATAAATTAACAACACTGGGCTGAGTTTAATGCACCAGCTGCATCCTCGTGTGCTCTGTGGCTGTAAGATCCTGATTTTCCTGCTTTATTTTAAGGGACCAAGATAACATGGAAGTGAGAGCTGTCCTTTGTGCATTTCAGGCAGTGGAGAAGGCATTTGCAGTGCCAAAGGGATTTTACTGGCAGACAGTTGAGAGTGATGACAAACACTTCCCTGACAGCAGTGCCATGGAGGCTTGCAGAGACACAGACACCGAGGTAAAGAACAACAAACAGCTCCCTCCTTCCTCACCTGGGACCTAAGGGGGGACACTGAGACACAATTAAGTGCCCTGGAATATTTCAATCTAGAGCTTTGATACAAATACTGATCTTGAAGTATTTTTCACTCAGGCCTAAATATATCAGCTGAGTATTTTATGTCATCAGTATTGATGTGCTGATTGCTCTGAGCCACAGAAGATTAAACTTTGAAATGTGTGGGTTGGAGAAATTGCTACCAACCAAGTGCAAATCTGTAAGAGTAGACAAAATTTTGATAACCTGAAACCACTTGACTGTAAGTCAGTAAACAGCACAACTGTGATTAAACTCAGGCTCAGAAACATTCCAAGAAATTTCTGAAGGTTCTGGTACTGCCTGACCTTGAGTAACCGTGTGTGTTGTATGAAGAAGTAGGGAGTATTTGTACTGATTCCACCCCAGGAGAAGGGAAGGTTGAAGTGATTTCAATTAGCTCTTGGTTAGGAGTGCAGCACAAAATGTTCAGGACCTCACCCATGTGAAATGAGTTGTCATTGAGAAGGGCAGGGCAGGGCCAGCAGCAGTAACAGGGATCAGCTGGGGGTCACAAAGCCAGGGTGGGAGGGGCCTCAAAGCCCATCCAGTGCCACCCCTGCCATGGCAGTGACACCTTCCACTGTCCAGACTGCTCCAAGCCCCATCCAGCCTGGGCACTGCCAGGGATCCAGGGGCAGCCACAGCTGCTCTGGGCACCCTGTGCCAGGGCCTCCCCACCCTCCCAGGGAACAATTCCTTCCCAATATCCCATCCATCCCTGCCCTCTGGCAGTGGAAGCCGTTCCCTGTGTCCTATCCCTCCATCCCTTGTCCCCAGTCCCTCTCCAGCTCTCCTGGAGCCCCTTTAGGCCCTGGCAGGGGCTCTGAGGTGTCTCTGGAGCCTTCTCCTCTCCAGGTGAGCACCCCCAGCTCTCCCAGCCTGGCTCCAGAGCAGAGGGGCTCCAGCCCTTGGAGCATCTCCGTGGGCTCCTCTGGACTTGCTCCAATAGGCCAACATCTCCCTTGTGTTGGTGGCCCCAGAACTGGGCACAGCACTGCATGTGGGAGCCCCCAGTGATGAAGCCAGGGCAAAGAGCCCAGGGGTCAGACAGTGGCCAGAGCTGGTGCTGTCCTAGACCAGGCCAGGCACAACTCAACCAAGCTGCAATGGAGAGCAAGGCCAAGTGCCAAGCTCCTGAGGAAAGGGGACACTGGCACTTCCTGAGGCTTCCCTGGGCTAGATGGCTCCGTTATCACAGCTGGCCCCAAGCCCAGGCAGCCCCAGGGACTCAGAGCAACTACAGGAAAATTCTTCCTTACTGGCTGCTGTGAGTACTGGGTTAATAGCAGGAGAGCTTCAGCTAGACAAACATAAAGAAATGGAGCTTTTATTCCTAATTAGAGCACTTTTATATGATTTGAGTAAATTTCTATCTTAATTTATCATGGTGGTAAAGCCTCATAATGTCTTTATGGGGCAGTAGCATTTCATTTTAAGTGTCCAGTAGTGATGGATTCATTTGGTGTTTGCTGCAGCCATAGACCTTGAGCTGGGGAAATCCTTGAGCTGTTCAGCATCCAGGAGAACCATGCTCAAATTTGGGGCCAGAAAATCAGCTTGTCTGATCCCCAGCTAGACAATTTATTATCCACAGAACCACACAACTCCCTGTTGTAAAGGCTTTTTAAAACAATTTGTTTCTCTGATGGGGAAAATAATAATAATAATTTGCTTCCCTTTTGGGTATAAACATTCAGAATGAGTTGGTGTGAGTCTTTCTACATGCCAGGATGGGCTGAAACGGATTGGGCTGGTAAAGAAGACTCTGAAATGTAAATCTGGAACAGTACCAGTGATGTGTTTGCCTTTTGATATTTTTTAGTGTTGATTTTGGTGCTGTTAAAGGTATAGAGACACAACCAGTTGGTCTATTATTATTTAATCATCCAAAGATGGGCAAATGGTACTGCACAAAGTTAACAGCAGAAGGGATGCACTGTGGGCTCTGCCCCAGAGCTCTTGAAGTTTTTTACTAGTGGGTTTATGTGACAAAAGGCAAAGTTATATCAGCAGATAGATTAAATTATAATTATTGATAGTTGTGATTTAGCCCAAAGCCAAGAGCCTTCTGTGTGAGCTGTGCATAAACAGAAACCAAACCCAAGCCTCTCTGTAGCTCTGGCAGTGCAGATCCATCCTGGGAACTACAGGTGAGCAGCAGGGCTGCAGCTCTGAGGTTCTGGTGGGTTTGGGAGCATTTCCTTGATTTTTCCTTGTTTTTCCTCTGGCTGTCCAGGTTGCCATGGTGCTGCTGTTTGAGGCTCTCTTCCGAAGTCCCCTGGAGACCCATCAGACTCTGCAGCTGCTGCTGGGCTCTGGGCTGGACGTGTGCGGCCTCCGCCTGCTCTACCCCGGGCAGGACCTGCTGCTCTCCAGCTCAGGTGGGCTCTGCTTCCCCTCCAGAGCTCCCATCATGCTGAGCAGGGCACAGATCTGTAAATGCACTGAAGTGAAGGGTGATGAGAGTCAGAGTTGAACGTGAGTTCCTGTATCTTTCCCAAAAGAAATTACAGAATAGCTTTGACTTTTTCTTTCTTTCTGCTCCCACTGTTGAATATCCATGAGCTGCATTTTTAACCCTTCATCCATTTTTGGGTGTCAAACTTTAGCTGTTTTTCCTTTGCAGTGAGCTTTCACACATTTCAGTGCCCTGAGCTCCAGGGATAGGCTCATGTGAGTTAAATATAATAATTTAGTTCCCCACTGATACTCCTGAAGGTTTTAGCTGCAGAAAATCCAGTGTCCCTTTTCCACAATTCCCCCATCTCATTGCCTGTGGGACTTCAGGAGTGCTGATTTATCTGGCCTGTAATTGCATTGGCTGATAAACCATCACCAAAATGTCACATTTGAGAATCCCATCTGAGGTGGGAGACCAGCAGGATAAGGTAAGTAAACATGATGTGGAGCTCTGACCTCAAATCACAAAGTCTTGAACATCAGACACCAACGTATCAAATACTGGCATGTACCACTCAAGTCTATTTTCTCACATTTGAGAAGCAGAGATGATGAAGCCTGTCTCAAAGCATTATGGAATATTATTGGTTGCTACTGCAGCACAACTCCAGAGCAACAGGTGTGCCCTTAGCTGCAGAGTTTAGAGATTGCTTGTGTCTTGTGCTTCCTTTTAAGCCAGGAAGTTCTTCTGGAAGTTTCAGATGTGCCACAGACAATGCATTTCTCTTGGGAAAGGCACAGGCAGGCTGAAAGGGAGAGAAATGGGCTTCCTTCTCCTCTGACAGAAGGGGAATGAAGACCAGCTTAAGCAGAGAAAATTCCCCAGTCTCCTCACTCCCTTTTTGCATTTGAAAGCAATAGGAGCAGACTGCCTTAGGAATGAGATTGCAGTTGCAGCTGTCTGGGTGCTGTGCACAGAACACATTCCTGGTGAGAGCTGGAGAAATGGAGGAGGGCTCCAGAAATGAATAAGAAAACCATAAAACTAGCAGTCATTAGGAGCTGACAGGCAGCAGATCTGCTTCAATGCTCTGTACCATGCACCATTATTTAAGAACATTTCGTATGAAGAGACAATTCATTTGAGCTGAGAACTGCTGTGCAAGTTTGTAAATTAGATTTTTACCCTTAGCTTGATAACTCTAAAATTATTATTTTAAATATTTACAGCCAGTTGCTCCATTATCTACCTGCTCTGGAGATTTGTGTTCTGCCTTCTGATTCTTATGCAAGAAATGATACATTTCAATATGTTTTTAAACCTAAGGGAAGAAAATTACACAGCTTGCTGCATTTTCTGACATCTGCAGTAAGAACTGGAAAGGAGGCAAATTTGCTTCTTCTGGGGTTACTTCCTGGGCCCCAATTGTGCTGGAGAAAGGTTTGCCAGAGTGATAGGAAAGAGTTGTTAAAAGAAATAAGGGAAGTCAGGGTTCAAATCCTGGCAGAAAATTAAAGGTGGCAAATCAAATATTTGCCTAGACCTTACAGCATTGTACAAGGTCTGTATTTAATCCAGAAGGACATAATGTAAAAAAGAAGCCTCCAGATTTCCAGTTTGTGGTCTCCTTCAAAAACATCCCTTTCTTCAGGCCCCTGTTCTTGTCCTGTACTTCAATCCTTCAGCCTTGCTTGTGCTCATGAACAAGAGGAACTTGAAGTGCTGGCTTAGAGTCACAGTTTGGGCTGAAAAGACCCTAAAGACCACCAAGTTCCAGCCGCTGCCACAGGCAGGGACACTTCCAGTGCACCACCTGCTCTGTGATAACTTTTCACAGCAAACATGAGGCAGCCAATTCCTCTTTCTTCAACAGACTGCCTTGAATAACCTCAGGTTTGCTATTGAGTAAACACACGCAGGTCCTGCCAGCATCTCTCCCCCAGTGCAGGTAACCAGGTGATGGGTTCCCAGGGCAGGTAACCAGGTGATGGGTTCCCAAGGCAGGTAACCAGGTGGTTCTTCTGTTGAAGTCTGGCTCTGGCAGATCTGAAAAGAGCCCTTGAGTGGAGTGAATGACTTTGGGGTGGGTTGTTCCATGTTTTACTCACACATGTGTTTGTTTCCACAGAAAAGCTGCCTTCCTCCTACACTTCAGAGCCTGGCAAGGTGTCCCCAGTACTGGCATTAGGTGTGAGAGGGCCCAAAGCCCATGGCATCCTGCAGGACATCACCCGAGGCTCTGCCAGGGCCCGGAGCCAAGTGGAGCCTCTCGTGTCCCTGCCCCTGCCCAGCCGGGTGCACAGGGAGCTGTGCCTCTGGTTTGGAGGGAGAGCTGCTGGAATCCTGCCCCCGCCTTCCAGGTGATGGCCCCGGATGGTTTGGAGCTGTTGTTCCACAGGCAGAGAGCCCTGGAGGCAGCAGGCACTCAGAGATCCCTGTGTCAGCCTTCCAAGGGTCCTGCAGCATGGGAGTGCAGGGGCAGCAATCCCTCTACTGTTGTATTTCCAAGCCAGTTATGCAGTCTGCAGAAATCCTTCTCTCTTCTGCAGCAGATCATAGAATCATGGAATATCCTGAGTGGGAAGGGACCCACAGGGATCATCCAGTCCAGCTCCTGGCCCTGCCCAGACCCCCCAACAATCCCACCCTGGCATCCCTGAGATCATTGTCCAAATGCTCCTGGAGCTCTGGCAGCCCCAGGGCCGTGCCCATTCCCTGGGGAGCCTGGGCAGTGCCAGCATTCTCTGGGGGAAGAAGCTTTTCCTAAAATCCAACCTAAATCTCCCCTGGCACAGCTCCAGCTCCTGTTCTCTCAGTTCCTGGATGTGTCAGGCATGGGACAGTTGCAGTTGCTTCCCATTCCTCGTTCCCTGGTATCCAATTCACACTCTTGCTGCAAGATTTGAAAACCTGGTGCTGGAGAAGAGCTGCAAGGCTGTGTGCCAGTCAGTGACCCTCTCCTAGGAAACCTCTGGCTTTGCCTTCTATTTCAACTGATAGAGGGATTCAGTAGGAAAAGGTTCTTTGGAGGATGATGAGACAAGTGTGTGAAAATGAAGGGTAGCTTATAAACCTTTAACTGCATGAGAAACTCTGCTGCAGAAAGCTCAGACCTGCAGGTTCTGAAGAGGCTTTTAGGGATCCTGCCTGATCCTGGGGGCAGGGTGGCACAGTCAGAGGCAGCAGGCTGGAGGTGAGATTCTCTGTACTGCTGTCAGTGCTTTCTGTGAGTGGCAAAGCTCAGGCATGTGGAATTAACCTGTGGATTGCTGTGGAGGATTATGTGTCAGAGTTCAGCTCTGCTCTCAGCCACAACCAGCAACTCTCACCATTTTTATGTTTAAGATGTCAAAAAAATCAATTTGGTCAAGTTTCATTCTCTTTATTTGTTTATTTTCCTCAGGGATGCCTTCTTCCTCTTACAAAGATGATGAATTCTGCTCCTCTGGTATAACTCAGTCCGGAGCAGTGCTACATCCTAAATAATGCACTTGTCTCTCTCCTAATGCTGGTAATTTGGTCTGTTGGGAGACAGGAATACAAACTGCAGCTCAGATTGACCTTTTCAGATTAGACTTGCAAATGCTGTGGGCTCCTGGGAGTGAGCAAGCAGGATGTGTTCCAGCCAGCTCCGTGGTGGTGGCAAGGGATGAGGCAAGTTTGCCTGAGCAGCCTGAGCTCACAGTCCCAGCCAAAACTGTTCCCAGACAGTCCCTGGCTTTCAACCACACCTTCTGTTCACCCTGCCCTGATTGGGTCCTTTTGGATGTGCAGGAATGTTGTGGAAGTTTCACTGGCAAGAGCATCCCTGCCAGACTGGATTGTGCTTGTTGCCTAACACGAACCCTTCAAACTGGTTAAACTCAGCCTAAAGAACCCGAAGTGAAGAGCAACTAGGATGTGTCTGTGGGTGGGAAAAGCTCTGCTAGTGCAGCCTGACATATTTCTTGATTCCCAGATTTCTTTGCCAAGCTGACTACTTTGCATTACCTACTTTTAATTGAACACAGAGAACCTCAGGGGGAGTAACATGAAAAGATGTTCAGTCAGAGAGACCTTGATGCAGCTCATGTTATGGACAAGGGATTGAAATGGCTTTTCCAGTAAAGCAGTTTTACCAGAGAAGCTTCTGTGGCCTTGGATTTGTCACAGAAAGTAGGTTTGAGTCAGAACCTTTTAATATTATTCATTTAATATTTACTGTTTTTCTGCAGCTCTCAGAGACCTTCATCAGCTGGGGCAGGAGCAGATGAAGAAAAAGTTGACCTCCAAGGCTTGGTGCTGCCTCGACCTCCAGCCATGCTTGTCTCAGCTACCAAAGGTCAGTGTTAGGAAATGAAATTTGAGGGTTTACAGTTCTCCTTCACTGATAACATCACTTTACTCCAGCCTACCTGAGGCAATTCTGCCTCTCTGGATTGCTCAGGGCTGTGACCTGGCCAGTTCTGGAGCCAGGAATGAATTTCTAGTGGGCCACTGTTGCCTGAAATGAAGCAGCAGAGAAGTGGCACCATCTCATGCTCCTCATAGGAGCAGCTGCTGGAGTCCTGGGGGCTGCTTAGATGTCACTGAAGGGGGAAAAAAGAAACAAAAAACACTTCACAGGAAATCTCTGCACAGAGGGCCCTGTTCATCAAAGCAGTCACATGAAGACCTAGCAGAGTCCTTAAACTGCTTGTTTATTGATCAGAAATCATCTGCCTCTCCTGCTGAAGACTGAATATTATAATCAGGGGAATTAAATGGTTAAGGCTTCGTTTAGGGCAGGAGTGACCACAGTCAGAAAGGAGAGCATTTTATGGGACTAATATCAGCAGGCTATCACCTGCTTCCACTGAGATCCCCATTTTCCCTTTGTAGGAGCAGTGCTCAGCCCCTGAATTTGTACCTAACCAGCAGCAAACTGTGTCCAAGGAGCACCTGCCAAGGCCCTGCCTGGCTAAAAGGTGTTGGGGTCCTGCTGTAAAGGCCAGCATCCCCTGGAGTGGGCCTGGAACAGCAAATCTGGGGTGCAGGGGGCTTTTGGACAGTGCTCTTGGAGCTCTTGGCTGGTTTCTGCTGGCCCAGTTGAAGGTGGGAATTTCATTCACAGGCATGAAGCCTGAAGGGAGCAGAAGTTCAGCAGCTGTCAGGGAGGAGATGGCAGAAGGAAAGCAGGACTAGAGTGACAGAGAAAGAAGGCATAGGGAATTACATTGCCAAAGAAAAGAATCCATGAGAAAAGGATGAAAGCATAAGGCAGAAAGATGAAAAAGGAGTAGAAGGGAAGGAAAATAGAGAAGGGAGAAAGGAAAAAGCCAAATTTGAGACAGTTTTTCATCTTTTGGCTCATGTTAACTCAGGTAGTTTGGCAGCCAGCCCTTGGCTCTGTTATTTGGGATTGGGATTGATGGCAGCTGGTGGCTACTGATGGAATGAGTCACATTTGCTGCCTCCCCTTCCTTTTATGGCCGTTAATGATTCACATTTGCTGTGGGCTGCTGAGTTCCACCACACCACGTTCAATCTGCACTGAGCCTCAGAAGTCCCTGTCATAACTTTGCTCTGGTGAGAGAAGCTGAAACTCTGCTCTGGGAGCAGACACCCTTGGGGTTTTCAGGAAAAGGAACATTCACTGACTCCTTCCCTCTGGTCTCCAGCAGCTCCTGTTGGAGACAGGAATATTTACCCATGCAGAGCAGAGGTACTGCAGCTAGCTAGACCTGTCCCTTCTCAGTAATCAGAGTCTTGCTGACCCAAGCAGATATTCTTGTTGATTTGGGATATGTGTGTGCAAAAAAATGTTTTTTAAAGTGTTATCAACTGGAGTGGAACCAAAATCTTCCCACCAACAATCTTAGATTTTGACAGTTCCCATATCAAGTATATGGCTAAAAGCCAGTGTTAAAGCCATAAAGCCAAACAGAGATTTTAGGCAAAGAACCATCCTGCCTGTCCCATCCTTAGTGATAAATACCACAAGGTTTCCCTTGTTTTGGTGCTGTTGCTTCGAACTAGCAGGCTGAGCCTTGGCAGGACAGATGTCCATATCACACAGTTTAGAATAAAGAGAAATATTCACTGTCCTGCCTTCAGAATCAACTGGGACACAATGAAAAATCCTCCAATCTCATTAAATTGGTTGGTTAAAGCTATGAGAAATTACTGAGGCAGCATAGAGGAAACCCATGTAGAAGTGGTACTGAGGATTTGTCTTCAGAGCTCACTCTTGGCAGCTTATGGAGATCTGAATATACAGTGTGAGGGATAAAAGAGCTGTGTTAGAATTGAGAAAGTGTAATAATGGAGGTCATGGTAAAAACAGGGAGCTCAGGTAATAGAGGCTTCAGGGAAAAGTCTTGAGCTTGTCTCACAGTGCTTTAGATGTGGGGGCTGCTCAGGGGGCCTTGGGGGCTCTTTCTCCTGAGCTTGCTCAAGGTTGGCAGAGAGCCTGGGATTCAGCTTGGAGAACAGGAGTCTGAAAACCCAAAGTTCTAACCCAAGGTAAATTCCAGTTGTGTCTACAACTGAATGTACTGAGATGAGGGATTCAAGGAGAGCTCGAGCAGCCAGACCTGCTGGGAGAGGATCAGGTAGGACAAGGCAGGCTGGTACCATTACCTTGATGGAAAAGGAGCCTGTGAGGCCCCAGCGGGTACCAAACCAAAGGTGAGATCACAGGTGGTCCAGAGCTTCAGGAGCTTGTGCCACAATACAGGTCTGGGATGAAGGTTAAAGGCAGGAACAAAGGAGGGACAAGAGGAAGCAGAAGGGGGTGCTGAGCAGGATTGCTGAGATCACCAGTAACAGCAGAGAGGAATGAGAGCAGAGAGGAATGGCCAGAGCTGCTTCATGCTCTTTGGAGTGGACAAATTGATCAAGAACAAGTAGTTCTTGTTGCCCTGTGTGGTCTCTCAGAGTGTGGTCAGGCCTACAAGGCCTCAGCCCTGCCCTGAGTGCTGGGGGTGCACGAGGACAACTCCCACAGCCCGGCCAGCACCGCCACACTGCCTGTGAGCAGCTCCCAGACCTGGGGAGACAGGCTGGCTCATCTCATCTGATGATTCACAAAGATATTACTGATGATGCCATAAGCTTTCCCACTCTGGGCTGGCCTTGGGTTGCAGTCACGATGAGCTGGATGCAGCAAACAAACCGTAAAACACAGGGGCGCTGCTCGGGATGCAGCTGTTTGCTTCAAGGTGGAGACAGCTGCTGTGAGAGCTGCCTTGCGTTGATACCACAGCTCCTGTGACAATAATACACTGGTTTTGTTGCCCTTTCTTTGATCTAGGGGACATCATTCTGCTGGTGTCACCTGCGGTACCTCCACGTGCCTATGGGGCTGTGCTGTCGACCTGTGCCCGCCGGGGCTTTGTGCTGCAAGGACTGCGGCAGCTGCAGCTCTCAGCACAGCAAGGCCTTGTGCTGGGCATGACAGCAGGGCAGGTACTGTGCCCTTTGTGCCCTGGCTTACCCCTTGCTCTGCAGCTAATTGTGCCAGCACTCCTCCAGTGAGTGCTCGAGGACACCCAGTCTCTGTTTTCCAGCTCTCCATGTTCCTGTGAGTGCTGCTGTGGCTGCTTTCAGTGCTGGCTTTTTCCCTAGTAGGAAAATCCCACAAAGCCTTGGCCTCTCATGGAGAACAAGAGTCTAAATTCATCATCCTGCTCCTACTTAAACAAATGTGAATTTTGCCATTGACGTCAGAATAAGCAAGAGCTGGCAGTAGCCCCATGAGCCAAAATACTGATCTGCAAAGGTGGTTCAGGAGAAGAGTCTTCACTAACAGACTAATATTTGGTGATGTACTTCACAGTCCCTCTGGTGATGTACTTCACAGTCCCTCTTTCAGCATGAAGTCCCCTACTTCAGTGCATCCCAGATGGGTTTCAACAAGAGCTTTCAAAAGTAACTTTTTTTTCTTTGAGGCTCTGCCTAACATGGTGATAGGTTTGAGGTAAAGTGCACTTGGCATTTTGATAAGTCAGCCTAGGAAACAGCAATAATCACAAATGTAAGGTTGCAGTCAAACATAACATATGCAAGAAGTCCACTGCTGTGCTTCTTCAAATCATCATGCTGAGGGTTCTTTGCTATGTCAGTCAGGAAATGCATAATTTTGCAAATCAAACTCTACGAATCCCCTCTTTTCTGCTTGTTCTGTGATCAAGTCTAAGGAATAACAATGTCCCTGCCCATAATATTTTGTAGAATGAATATAACTTATTTATGGAATACTACAGCCCAGATAGTCAGATATTTGGAACATGCTGCTAAGTGACCATTAAGGAGTTAACAGCAGCAGCCGTTGCTCAAATGTGCTGCTTGGAGCTAAAATTTCTGAAATTCATCCCTTCATTTGGGACTCCAGATAATCTTAGAGTGACTTATGGTATATCCACTTATGGTAGATGGTACCACCTATCAGCTGAGTTAAAACTGCTGTGGTTTCAGCCCAGCCCAGCTGCAGGGCAGAATGATTTTGTGTTAAGCCTCTTCCCTGAGTTTAAATTAAGTTTCTCTGTCTCAGGAAAAGATGACGCAGAACACCCAGATATTGGAGTTCCTATGGCTCAGTGGTGAGCTGTATCTTGTTATGCCATTGTAATTTATCTATTTGCTTGAGCCCTATAGTAATTACATCTGGATTTAGCAGTCTAATCTGCCCCTCACTATTTCAGATTGCTGTCTTTTGCCCTGGCAAGAGTTCAAGCCCACCTGCTGGTGCTGCAGGAGCAGAAGTCCCTGGTGGGCCCCGCAGGCACTGCCTGGTGCTGCTGCTGAGGAAGGAGAACGCCAGACATCACATCCCTGCCTTGCTGACAGGTAATGCCTGCCCTGCCCAGCAGCCTGGGAGGGAGGGCTTGCATTTCAGTGTGTGTGAGTTCCACATTAGCAGTCCAACCACAGCTGTACAGTGCAGGGAATATTTATTGGGAATATCAAGGCCTGCTCATGTTGCTGTAGGAATCTCCAGACCAACGTGTGAATCAGTCACTACTACACATCCAACAGAGCTGCCTGACCTTTGCCAGTTGTTTGATCTTTAGCTCTGGAGTCCTCTTGAACTTAGAATCACCGAGTAGTTCCTCTTGGAAGGGGCCTCAGAAGGCCTCTCATCCAACATCCTGTTCAGCAGAGCATCAGCAATGAATTCCCTCTGAATGCTCAGGCCTTTTTTTTCTGTCAGGTCTTGAAAATCTACAAGGACAGAGATTCTTCTGCCTCCCTGGGCCTTTGTTCCATCATTATGGGAAATGTTTTTCCTTTAAGTTGTAACCTCCTGTTTGGATTTGTGAGCCTTGTCCCTGGACACTTCAAAGTTGGGCCTGGCTTTAGCATCTCACACCCAACACATGGAGGTGTCGTTGGGGCTGTCCTGTTCAGGGCCAGCAGTTGGATTCCAGGGATCCTTGTGGGTCCCTCCCAGCTCAGGACTTGCTGGGATTTATGGCCTCAGTCACCTCCTCTCAGAAACTCTTTCTGCCTGGAGAGGTAGGGTAGCCAAAATCCAGCTATGCCACTGAGCCTGAGGGCACCATCTGATCCTATCAACCTCAGCTTCGAGTCCTGCATCCTTGTGACTTCCAAGCACCCCAAAGGTAACTAATTTTCTATGTAGGGACTGCCAAAACCCAGCCAAGTTGCTGCCTTAAATCTTCTTTCTTGAGTTTCTGTTTTCTTAAGGATCAGTTGACATCGACCTCAAGTGGGGAAGATCAGAGGCAACAGCAGTGGTCGGGAGGGAACAGAAATCCTGCCCTGCTTAACCAGGGCTCTTCCCAAGAAGGGGTCACTGTGGGTGACCCTTCCATTAACACCGTCCCACACAGCCCATGATGGAGACATTCATCCCCAGCCCAATTGCTTCCTTTCGTTTATCCACAATAGGAAAGAACATTTAGAGGTTTGGGGTTGGGGTGGGGGGGAAAGAACAATGACAATTCAAATAGTCCTGGGCTTTTTCTCCTGAGACTATCACAGAATGTTCTGAAAACATGTGCAGACACAGAGGATTAATCATGGCACAGTAATTACAGCCCCGTGTCACCTGCTGCCTCTGCACCCAGGGAAAGTTGCTCATTAAAATGTGCAGTTTCTGCAGCTTCCCTCAGTGCCACAGATGATGTTTTGTGTTCATGTTTTGCATGGGGAAATTTCCACTAGAAATACATAGGGGGGGCTGAATGAAGGGAATGAAGGGTAGTCTGAAAAGGTAAAATATTTTCCCCTCATGCTAGAGAACTCAGGGCTTTTCCCTTTGTTTGTGGCAGATTTTACAAATGCCTTTTTCCGTGGGTTCTGTGCTATTTTCATCCTGTACTGCAGAAAGACACCTTAGTCCATATTCCAGAGCCATGGAGAGGGGAAGCTGATATTCTTTCCACATAAGCTTTGGATTGGCCTCTGGGAAGTGCAGAATAGCACTAAGATTGGAGTAGGGTAAATACCTCACTAAGAAGTTTTGCATTTGTAATCAATGTGAAAAGCAGTTGCCCCTTCAAGGTCTTGGATGCTGTTCAATTTTCAAAGCAAGTGAAAATTTGACAAATACTCCTGAAACAGAGCAGATAAATAGGTGGGTAAGGATCTCTATCCTGAGGTCCAAACACCATACATTTTTGTCCAAGCTTTACTTTCTGCCATGCCCTGGGTTTGAATAAACAACAGGCAATACTGCTGGGACAGTGATGGTGCCTCAAGCCTTTTGAATTTTGAGGAGCAGGTGATTGTCAGTGGTACATTTGACATCCAAACTTTGCCATCAGCCTCTAACACCAATAATTCATCTCCCATGCTCCACTACAGTGAATTTTTGACAGGCATGTATAGTAGGAAGCAATCAAATGTGTACAAAGTCATTTAAAAAATAACAAGCCTTTAAAACTGTGGCCTGAAACATTATTACAGAAGGCTGAACTAATTGTTGTGGAAATGTACTGTATGCAACACCTTAATGCACTGCCTGTGCACAGCCCAGCTCTTTGCAGGGAGAATGGGAACTGAGAGATTGTGGCTTTAAGCACTTAGTGTCTGTAAAAGTGGCGTGGAATGGGATATTTTCCAGGCTGGAAATCACAGGAGCAGAACATGATGTCTCTGTTCAGGTCTGTCACCCCAGCAATACCTCCTTGCCCACGAGGGCCCTGTGGGATGCAGGACTTTGGCCTCATGCCTAGAAGTGTGAGACACCTTGAGGGCCTCTATGTGAGCACTGGGCTCAGATTTGGGACTCTTCCTAGTGGACACCACCTTGTTTAAGATAATTATTCAAATTCAGGAGCTCTGTGGCAGCATCTGTGCACTTGTTCCACATTTCAGTTCCCAGCAGGAGTTAGAAGGGGACAGAAACAACTGGGTGCTGCTGAAAAAGCCAGAGTAAGCTGTGGGCCAGCTTCAGTTTTCAAGAGCTCCTTGCCCCTGTTTAAGTGGTGCATGTGATTTTGGGGAGAGGGGATGGTTCAGTTGGTTTGGCATCTCGGGTAAGCTCAATCTGCTGAGGAGCCGTGGCCAGTGACTCAAACATTTGACAGCAGAGTGTTTTCATGTCAGGCTGAGCAGAGCTCTGCATCCCTCACATCTCCTGCTGTTCTGAGCACAGGGCTGCTGGAGGAGCTGGCAGAGGCAGGCCGTGGCAGTGGGCACAGCTTCCCCCCTGCAGCTGCTGGAGAGGACCTGTCCCTCTGCTTCCACGGGGCTCCGTACGCCGCGGCCGCGCTGCACTGCCTGGGTAGGTCACGGTGGGCCCTGCTCTGGCCTGCCTTCTACAGGATCACACACCCAGGGAATGCTTTGGGTTGGGAGGGACCTCAAACTCATCTCATTCCCCCCCTGCCCTGGGCAGGGACACCTATCCCAGGTTGCTCCAAGCCTCATCCAGCCTGGCCTTGGGCACTTGCAGATGGAGCAGCCACACTAAAAAGGGATTTTCCTGAATGAAACCATTAGGAATATGCTTTTTCTCTGCAGTATCTCATTTACTGTTCTGCTGCCAGTCAATCACACTAACTCTCATGGAAGACTCAATGGAAATCAAAATGAAAATACCTTTTTAAAGTAAATTAAAAGATACACGCAAAAAGAAATTACTGAAATGTGGCATGGTAACATCTAATTAAGCCTGATTTAAGATAATTAGAAGATTAATAGCCAATCAATACGTATTTATTGCCATAGTTTCAAGAGAAGTCAAAATATTAAAATGAGATAAATTGGTGGTTGTGTGTAAAACTGGAATGTGCTGAAGTGATAAATGCTGGCAGCTATAGTTCTGTAGGTGCAGAAAAGGCACTTTCCAATTTCATTTCACTCAGATATTCTAAATTTCAGTTTGTACAGTTGTATTCGCTTTGGTAACTCATTCATTCAAAGCTGGGAGATTGATAGGATTTCAAACAGCAAGGAAATGGGTTTTCTGTTCTTAGTCTATGACTCACATGGGTGAGTCTTAAATCTCCTAGTTCTGTTCACTTGGAGTAAAAAAAATCCGATGTTTATTTCACTAACTACGTGTTGGGAGTTTTTATGTGTTCAGCAAGTTAATTTAGTTTAATTCAATTTAATAGTTTGAAAATTTGGATGCCAGGACTTTGAGTTAAATATATTGCTCTCCAAAACCAAACTGACACTAAATCCTAAGGAAAAATGAAAATTTAATGCATGTCATTCACCATTCTCTAGCACTATGAAATGTTATGATGTAGGAAGAAGTAAGTAAATAAATGTTTATTGACACAATTGCTTAAATAATCATGTAGTGAATCAGTATGGAACAAACAGGGATTTCGGATGGGCCAGGGATTCTCCAGGCTCTGCTGTTCCCAACAGGACTGTGGAAATAAGCACAGTGTTACAGCAGTCCCCAGATTAGCTCCCAATTGTGTGCCCTGCAATGTCCTAGAAAGCAAAATGAGGTATTGATTTAATGTGAAGTCAGTCATTAGTTATCAACCCAAAACTGGTGCCTTAAATCATTTTGGTACAGATCCATCAACGCTGCCTAATGGTGTGAATAAGGATATCAAAATTACAAGGGAATGTATTTGCTTTACACGGCAAAATGTAATTCCAGGGAAGGACTGGGACTAATTAGAGGGAGTTTGCTGTGTTAATATTCCTCATTCAGGAGGCTTTTCCTGAGCTGCAGTGTGAGGACACTGGTTGGGATTTATGCAATTCCTTCACAGCAAAAAGACTGAGATCTGTTGTCACGGGGTAACAGTTTTGTTTTGATGCTCTCCCTGGGCAGGAGGAAACCTCAGTGCGGTGCCAGAGCCCCATCACATCCCTCTGGATTTTCTGTGCCACCGAGCTTACGCTGCTGAGCCCGGCATGGAGCAAGTGGTGATGCTGACAGTGGTGGGGATGCAGGCTCTGAAGAGTGCTGGAGAGCTCCTCCAGCAGATCCTGCTGCCCGGCCTCAGGGATCAGTCTCGGAGTGCAGGTGATCCCAGCTCTGGGGCAGGGCTGGAGACCTTGGGCAGGGAAACTTATCCTGGGTAGCTCTTTTTAGCACAACAGGAACATCATGGAAAATGTGGTGAAGGGGTCTCAGGAAGAACGGGTTTCTTTGTTACCCCCCTAGAAAGCTGAAGAATTTATCTTGGTTTGTTATGGGCAATCACAACAGCTCAGGTGGGCATAATTTGCTTCAGAGAGCATCAAATAAGTTCCAAGTAGTGCTTGGGCTTGCCGAGCTTTTATGTAACACAGAGCATTGTGTCCCTTCCTGAGCACTGGGAGGTAAGGCTGGGCTGGAAGTGGGACAGGAATTTGGGAGTCACAGGCTCAGTTCTGTCCAGTGACAGCCTTGGTGAGCAGAACCAAGGCCCCTCACGGCCTCACACTCCGGTTCCCCTGCGGGAGGAGCAGCGAGGCCGTCCCCACGCTGGCTGCTCACATGTGCATGAAAAGGGCTGTCAAGCCCTAGGCAGGACAGGGAGTTTATGTAATTTCATGTGCAGGTTGCACTCAAGTGTGATAACATAGGAGCTGTAGGCACAAAGGGTACAAGTCTGCCTGTCTTACACTGTGTTGTACCTGACTCTCCCAAAAGTGTGTTGAAATACTACTTGAAATCCTATGAAGTTCTGTATCTGAGATCTGAGCCAACAGAAACTTCCAGCACTCGTAGATTGAGCCCTAAATACCTTCCTACATAGTCAGAAGACAACTTTACAAACCCAACAACATTGAAACTACTTTAGAGACAAGTCAGCATTCTGCTGTAGTTTGTTAGTGTGCTGAACATTGCTTGAAGTGTTATGAGAGGTGCTAAAGGATCCATAATTATGGATTATGCTGTGCCAAGGCACATTGTTATCAGTGTACTCTCAGTGATTCCCTTTCAACTCTCCTCCATTAGCTGTGCTCTCTAATCAAATCATGGCACTTGCTCCCTGTGGCTCCCTGTTGATTTCCCAGATAGCCCTTTTTTTGTTCTTCGCTGTAATGGCATTTCTTAGAATTTGCATCTGGTGGGTTTTCCCAGTATATTCCTATATTTGCATTACAGTCCATTCTGGATTAAACAGAAGATAGAACAGCATTGGAACTTGTGCAGGGAAAAAATAAATGTGAAAGAAAATGTTTGTGTCCAAAAGAAGGCACAGCTTCTACGAAACACAAGCTGTTGTCTGGTGCTAAAAACATTTTTCTTGACTTGCAGCAGAGCCTGATTCAGGATTTGAGCTCCTGGCCCTGAAGTGGCTGCCCCATCTGACTCGGTGTCAGGCCAGGGAAATAACCCCTTTTGAGGCTGGAGACACTCACTGGCAGAGGAGCCTGGACACGCTGACGTCCAACCCCGTCCTGGTGTGCGCGCTCCGGGCCATCGACGCCTTCCGAGCCCTGGGAGCTGCCCTGAAGGGATGGACACAGGGCAGGGACAGGCTCAGCATGGGTGACAGCCTCCCACAGGCACTAATGGCCCTGACCCCAGAGGTCACCTTCAGACAGGCCATCCTCTTCTTCACAGAGGCAGATTTGGTAACTGGTAAGGCACGTTTTTACTGCTTGTGTTATCCTCAGCTATAGGGAATTGATTGAACTTGGACAAAGGAATCCAGTGCTTGGGGTTTTCTCAGGCACAGAAAAACGTAATAATGTGAGGGTAAATTCTTTGCTTGGCTGGATTAAGATGAGGCAATGAAACCAGCAGGAGCCAGCTGAGGTCATCTACAAGGTGGTTTATTTAATTGATGTGGCTGTGTTTGGCCTGGTGCCCTTTCTGATGATCTTGAGGTAGTCCATAAGTACTAATTAGATATCAGAGCAATTGGCAGGATCAGTAAATAAAATCATGCATTTTAAACCCTCTCTATAAGAGAAACTGAAGAATAGAGCCCAAGAGCTCTTGCACCTAAATGTGGGTCCCTAATTGTGGTGCCAGACTTTCAGCTTGATGCCTCAACCTTGCACTGTGCTCAGGGAGATGAAGGTGTGACCAATCTGTAAGAGCTGAAGAAAACAGATTTCTTGAGAATTTCTTTTTATCCTGGAGGAGAATGAAGAGAGGAATGGAGACCTTTGCTGTCAAAAGCTTCTCAGAGTTCAGTGATGTGTGCCAGCATTGATTTTTCAGCACAGTAAATTTGATAGTTTCCTCCTGTAGCAGGAAATGTATAGCCATGCCTCTTAAAACTAAATCACTGTGCAGACTGTGGGGTTATTGATACTGGATGGTTTAGAGCAGCAGACTACAAGCTCCCACTGTTTTCTTTTAATGTGAAATATTCAGAGAAGAATTGGGGCTGCCTGACTCCTCACACCCAGAGAGAACCAGTTCTGAGCCCTGACAGTTTCTGGCAGGGAGTTGGAACAAGATGGTCCCTTCCAACCCAAGCCATTGTGGGATTTTATGATTATTCAGAAGCAGAGAGAAATCAAAGATTGTGGTAACACCATGTATCAACTGAGGAGGAGTGATGCAGTCCCATAAGTGCATTCGTGCTTTGAATTTCCAGCCCTTCCTTTATCTTTCCTTGGGGAAGAAAAGTCCTTTGTCATCAACACAAACTTAGCCACTTGTGTCAAACCCACTGTGCCTGTGTAGTGTGCAGTAACAAATTGACTTTGCTGAATACCACGAAGAAAGATTTGTCTGGGAAAAGAACCTGAGTTTAGGCTCACAGCAAGTTTTATTTGTCAGTGAACTATGGGGGTGTTCTCTGTGAGACTGGTGAGCAAGAGGAGGAGGCATCAGACATCCCAAAGTGATGTCTAAAACTCTAAGAGTTCATGCACTGCAGCCCTTAATTAAAGTTATCTTGAGATGGAAAGGCAGGATAAGAGGAAAGCAGAGCTGTGAGCTCAGTTTACTGAGGGAAGTTGTAATGGCAGTGCCAGCCTTTTGCACCAAAGCCACTGTGAGGAGCAAAAGAGCACAGCAAAAGAGGCCAAACTTCAGCATCCTGCACTATCTCTTTTATAAGGTAATTCCATTTTTTTCTTGTGTTTTTATTGTTGTGGGAGGAATGGAGAGACCTCCATGCTCAAGAACAGCTCTTCAATATTTTGTAGCAGGTTGAACATCTGCCCTGCTAAATAAAATGACCTTTGTCACCCTCCAGCCCCAGACAGTGAAGGTTTCCCATCTGGGAATCCATAAAAATACCTGTCCTTCCTTTTCCAGATGCAGAACACCGTCCTGCTGGGAAATACCTGCCACCACCTGGCAGGAGCTCCAGGACTGAAGGGAACACCACAGGTAAGCACCAGTTGCCTCTTGGGAAAAAAAAAAGAAAAGTTATTTTAGACTCTTAAAGAGATTGAAGAAAACTGTGTGTCCTCTGTCAGAGCCATTGAAATGGGATCAGTAAACCTTTGGTTAGCCATCCTCATCCCAGGCAGCTGGGAAGGAAAGGCCAGCTGGGTCCACCCAGTGCTGGGCAAGGTGTGAGTATTGTCACATCATTTCCTCTCCACAGCCTTGAGAACCACCTGCTGAGGGATGCTGTGCAAAGCCAGCTGGAAAAGTAATTAATGTCCGCTCTTTAGTAGCTTTTTTCAGGTGTAGATCCCAGAAATGATGATTTTCATGATGTTTTAGAGAGGTGAAGTCAGAGCAGAAGGTGCATTTCCTATGTCTGTCGTTTACATCCCAGTGCTGCCCAGGTCACCATGGGATTCACAGATCCTGGAAGTCCTTTCAGATCACCCCAGCAGTAAGGAAAAAAGCTGGTGCTGGGAGGATGAGCTAAAAAGTTCTGAGACAAGGCAAGGACCTTAGGGCTAGTTCCACCTACTATTTGTGCTCTTATTATTGCAACAAACATAAAACCCCACAAAAACAAAACAAAACAAACAACAACAACAACAACAAAAACCAACAAAAAAATACCTTCCAGATGCATAACCATGGAAAATAGATAGACATGGATTTTGGACAGTAATACCAAAAAAAAAAGTAATTCTGTTTTAACAAATAGATTTTAGTTGTTTATTATCTACCTTGCATGTCACAGTGGCTAAACTTGCCACTGGAAAAGGAAGTCTTTCATCAGTCTGATGCAGGATTCCCCTTGCTGTGCCCTGGATCTCGATAACTTCTCAGTTCTCATGTGCCTGAAGTGCCTTGATTTTCCTCATCTCCAGGTCACTGCAGGTTTTACATTAGACTGAAGGGAACATTCTTCTGTAGGCTTTTGTCCTAAGTTCCGATTCCCTAGACTCCTTTCATCCTGCTCTGCTCTCCTGAAGAACCACTGGAGCAGCCACTTCTGGCTGGTTGGGGAATTGCCAGGGAGGTTTTATCAGGATCCACAGCACCTCTTTGTTTCTGAGAGAACATCAAACAAAACACCTGAGCTCTGGGAACACCAGAAACAGGGCAGCATCTGACTTGACTGTGGAGTACAGATAGGTTTAAAACCACTGTTAACCACTCCCTGAAATCCCAGAAGAGGTAACCAAGATCCAACATGATTTAGGACTTGCAGTCCTGATCAGCCTGTGCTCCTGGGATTACCAGAAAAAGGGGAAGTGTGACCCCTGCCAGGGTGTCCCAGGATATCTGAAATCAATGCATCCAGGTCCCAGTGTAGCACCCTAAGATATCAGTGTGTCACTGTAATATTGGCTGCTTTATGTAGAGATGGTAGCACAATTCTCAGAGTGTCTCAGAACACACAAAACTCACTCAAATCTGCTTCTCTCCTGTAGGGGGTGAGAGCTGGAGGTGCCGAGCAGAATCCCTGTTTTCCTACCTGCAAGCAGGTGAGAGAAGAGCAAATGGAAAAATGTCCTTTGACAAGGACTTGGTGGAACTAAAACATCTGGATGTACCAGGCCAAAATAAGCAAAAAAAGGATTGTACCAACATTTTCCTTAGGCTGGAATCCAGGCAGTGATGCACTCTGAGCATGCCAGGAGATGTGGTATCTGCTTGAGTTCCCACTTATTTGAAGTCATACCTATCTGAACTATTATCTATAAATAGCATATAAACTAAACTCTATTTTCAGTTAGGCTATGAAACCAAAACCTATGTAATAATTTTTTGGGGAGGCAAAAAGGAAAGGATTGTGAGGATTGGATCTAAAAATATTACAAAGTACAGAAAGGTAATAAAGACCAGGAAAGGCTCTGAGCAGCCAGAACTGGA
This sequence comes from Irena cyanogastra, assembly GCA_013397155.1. Taxonomy (NCBI): domain Eukaryota; kingdom Metazoa; phylum Chordata; class Aves; order Passeriformes; family Irenidae; genus Irena; species Irena cyanogastra. The sequence continues at coordinate 354,637 of VWZV01013693.1, read as the reverse complement.
GATCAGGCAGGTTTGAGCATTGCCAGACAGGTACCTCTGCTAATTCATGATCAGCAGAGATTGTTCCATTGGTAATTGGTGGTATTTTCTCTAGTTCTTGTTACTTATAATTGCTGAGGAGAGAAAGCCAGCTCTGGGTGACAAGGTGTCTTTGACCAAACCAAGCTGGCAATGCTCCTGAAGTGTCTGAAGTCCCTAAAGATGCAGCAGGTAGTGACTCACACAGCAGAAGAATGAGAATATCTGCCCAAAAACGTAGCAGATGGAGAGGAAAACATCTGGAGGCCACTGAGTGCTTACATAACACACATGGGTGAGGTTGCTGAGGTGGAGCCCAGCAGCTTCCTGCACTTCCTGGCTGTTGCTATGGAACCTTTCTGTTCAGGAATGATGTGAGGAAAACAGCACATCTGTAACAGGAGGGCTCCCTGCAGCACAAGGGTTAAGTTTCCATATCAAGTGGGGAGGAAATAATCTTGGTTTTTATTTTTGATCCTGTGTTCCTGTGCCATGTCCTGTTTGTCACCTGGAAGTAACAGCATTAAGTTCGAGGTAGCCTTGTTGATGCTTTGCTGCATTGACATCTGTATAATTAGTCCTGGGGTGTACAGGAAGCAGAAAATGACATTTTTTGTACCCAAACAGATCAGCTTGGATCAGTTTTAGCAGCCTGTAGGATGTTCCCCTGTGCTCGTGCTGATTGATGTGGTTCAGCACCAGCAATTCCTGGGCCTCACAGACTGGTTCTGACACTGTGCTTGCCAATAAATCTCCAAAAGATGTTATAAGGATAAAATATTAACTATGCTCTTAGTAGCAAGTACTTCAGCAAGACTAAAAATTTGAAAATGCTGTCATTTAAAAACGGAATTTATGTATTTTCTGCCTTTAAATCCAATTTCATCAGACAGCAAAGCTTTCTTGGTCTGGTTTGTTGTCTGCTCCTCATAGTGCTGCACCTTCCTGCCAGCTCTGCTGGGAGAGCTGTGTCAGAAGCGGAAGGTTTTTTCTGAAATGTCAATTTTGGTAAAGACAATTCAATTAATTATTGGTTTATGACATTAATTGGGACCTGTCAGGGTTGTTAGTGCCTCTCTGAAACAGAAGTCTAAAATATACAGAACACCAGAGTAAGAATGTAATAGCTGCTCAAGGATCCCATCACATAATCACCGTGGTTCACATGAAAAATGTAAAAGGGAATATTTTATCTCTCTTAAAACATTAATCTGTAATATAAAGGTTTGAGTCTTATCCAACAGAGCTGCCACAAAAACTTTAAGGACCTGGAGCAGATTTCCTTGATGGAGAAACCTCCAAGCTTAGACTGTGGCAGATACATTTTTAATCTGAAAACCCAACAAAGCGAACCCAAATAAATCAATGATCCTATATGCCCAGGATTTTATGGACTCGTTTTGTTGGTATTTTTGTGAACTTCCTGCCAGTTTTCCGCTGCCCCCCGTGCCCAGGGTAGTAGACAAACCCTTCTTTGTTTCACCGAGCGCTGTGTTCCAGGGGCACAGGTTCTCTGCACGGTGCTGCTCATCAAACCCGGTGTGTGGAGCCGCAGGCTGCCGAGGATCCTCCGCGATCTGCACCTGGAACAATTCGGCGTGGTCGGAATGAAACACCTGGAGCTGGGAGCGGCCGCTGCCGCCGCGCTCCTGCCCCGCGAGGTGCAGCAGGTGGGTGACGGGAGCGGCAGCTCCGTGCTACCTGCGGGGGAAGGGGACGAGCTGTGCATAATCCATTCCTGGAAACCCTGGAAACCCCGGCAGTTCCCACCCGGCATTTCGGAGCTGTATGGAGCGAGCTGTATGGAACAATAAGATCTGTGCCTCATCAGCACAAAGAGAGCTGAGGGATTCTTTTATCACATGCCATAAAGACAGCCCTGCTTTCTCCCAAACGAAACTTTGGGGAGGATATGGGCGATACAGACCTCGCAGGAATCTGTTCAGCTCTGCCAAACAGGTGTCCTCTGGTCCTTCCCCCGGGTCATTCCAGGTAGGGCACATCCAGGGAGCACGTGTGGCCGGGTTTATTCCATGTGGTTAGAGCTGGGAAAGCCTCCTGCCTGTCGGGGAATGCACATCTCTGGGGTGCTGTTACCTGAGATTGCATTGCAGACATTGCTGAACCCTGGGAGCCAGTCTGTAAAAATCCCCTGCAAGGAGAGGAAATTGTCCTTGCTCATGTCTAATAGGCAATAAAGAGGGTTCTTACATCTTAGGGCATTGTGGGGTTGATTAGCTAAAAATAGATGTTTGTTCCTGCTCTTTGATGGCATTAGAAACCTTTTCTTTCCTCAATGTGATGTACCCTGAGTGTAAGGATACTGTGAAAGCCGGGGAACTGAACTCTGGGCATTTGGGAAGAGTTGGATTATTATTTTTTTACTTCTCTTGGGGAAAAACAATCTCTGTTATTTGATTGCTTTCCTGAAGACATTCAACCACTTGACTTTATAAAAAACAAACGTTTATAATTGATATTGCACTTGGGTTAAGTTTGGGAAGTTTATAACATTGTCTCCTAGAAATTCTTGGTAGAGACTTCCAGAAGAAAACAGGCACATGCCAAGGCAGTGCTCTGGAACAATTAATACCTTGTGCATGGTAGCAGTGAGCACAGGCATCTGAGTTTTAAATATTTACACTGGCAAGAGAGATATAGTGGCCATTAGGGTTGATAGGGAGTGCTTCTCAATGTTATTTAATCACAGACCTAAATACAAAATGCCCTTTCGATCATTTGAAACAGAAAACATCTTAAAAGCCCCAAATTTCCTCAGGAAGCAATGCAGATGCCTGTGGAGTAAATGTGAGGAGAGGTTGTTTCCTGAAAATTTCCTTGTTTTTGGAGTTCTCCAACACACCAGAGCAGCTGTTGAGCATTGATTCAGTTGCCTTGAAGAGCTGGTGACTAATGAGGATAAAAATTACAGACTGTTCATGAGGAAAAAAGCAGGGTTTGAAAGTGAGGAAGCAAAGAGAACAATCTGCCTTTGCTGAAGGGGAGCAAACAGTGAGAAATGCTTTCTGCTGTCCAGGGGCCCCTGCTCCTTTTCAGAACAGCAGGAATGGCTCTCACTGGGGAGGGCTGGGAAAGGCTGAGCTCCCAAGATAAGCAGGGAGATTTTGAAAAAGCCTCAGCAGGCTCCAGGGACTGGGTTATTTGGAAAATCCAGAGGGTAAGTGGCTCAATGGCAGCCATGGGGGCAGGGCTGCTTTCCCCAGCTGAATTCCATGTACAGCTTTTGGATGGGAGGAATGGTCGTGATGGATCTGCTCCTCCTGTGGCACAAAGGGGTGCAATGGTGGGCTTCAAATGAGGCTCCTAATATGGGGGCAAATTGCTGCCATTTGGCAGGTCACAGAATCCCAGCTGGGATAATCCCAGCTGAGTTTGGAAGTGACCTCTGGAGATCATCCAGTCCAACCCCCCTGCCAGGGCAGGGTCACCTGGAGCAGGTGACACAGGGATGTATCCAAGTGGGTTTGGGATGTCTCCAGAGAGGGAGAATCCAAGCCCTCCCTGGGCCAGCTGTTCCACAGCTCTGCCACCCTCAGTGGAAGGAAGTTCTTCCTCAGGTGGAGGTGGAATTTCTTGTGTTTAAGTTTCTGGCCATTACTGCTTGTCCTGTTGCTGGGCGCTGTTGGAATGGGCCTGGCACTTTCCCCTGACACCCTTGGAGGTATTTATATGGATTGATAAGATCCATGATGAAATGCTCTGCTGGAAAAGATGGAGCCAGTGTGTCTGTCCCTTCTAGAAGTTCTGTCCAGGGCTTTTTCTCACTTTACCTGGAGCATGCTCCAAAATCCATCTCTAGAGAACCCCCAAGCACCCCCAGGTGCTGGTTTGTTGTGTGTACATAGCACTTGAGAGCAAATCTGGGTTTATTCACTGCAAGCAAGACAACCTCCCATCTCCTTTTCCTTTCTAATGTATTATTTACATACACTTGACAAATATCCTTGGCAGCAGGAGCTCAGCTCCGTGGTTGCTTTTCCAACTGAAATAGTCCCCCCGAGCTCGGAGCGGCGTGTGGCCTTTGGAGCACAAGAAAAAACACCTGCTCTGCTCTTTGCTGAGGTTATCGAGTCACAGGAGCCATAACAAGATGTTTTATCTGCAGTTTAATAATGAGTATAGACAATAAAGGTGATGTAAATAGAGCTGACATTGTCTCCCCAGCTTTCAGCCTGACCTGGTGGTGTTCAGCCAGTGAGGAGTGCTTGTTCCCAGGGGATTTTGCCCAGGGATGCTGTTGGAGTTCTAGATGCTGGGAATTTTAGATTTTCTGTACAGACAGACTGACTCCCAGGAGAACACTGCATATGACCTGAGGCCATAGAACAGGCTTCCAAAATTGATTGATAGCACTAAGATTACAGGTATGTAATTAGTTAGAAGTGTGTAACATCACAGGGTGGAAAACTTAGAGTTTAAGGTTTTAGAATATAGTAATAAATATGAAGCAAGACAGAAGTTTTAAGGCAGAAGCAAGTTGTTCTTTTTTACCTTCTTCCTTCTTCTTCATGGGTTTGGGTGGTATTTTGTAATTAGACAGAAACGTCTGCAGTGTGGACTTTGAAAGATTAGTTAGTGAGTTAAAAGTGAAAATAATTTAGGTATCATTTCTTAATTAGATAGTTTAGCTTTAAAAAACCTTATAACAAGAGATAGTTAACCATTTTATACCTTGTTAATAAAAGACTGCAGAACTCACTGCTGTGAAACTGTAACATTGATAAGAAATAATTAATGCCTAAGTCTAAACGTGAACTGTTGTCTCAAGCACCTTCAAGCCCAACCTCGACAGAGGCAGAAAAAAGAAACCAAAACCCAGCAGGAGGCTGGATCTCCCTTCAGTGCCCATCCGGCAGATCCAGCCCTGTGCAGATTGGCAGTTTGGGCTTTTTTTTCCCCGTGGTGTTGTATTCTCTGGGGGAATGATTTCTTCCCCCCAGGACCCCTGGATCTGTAACCACATAGTCTGACCCTTCCTTCCTATCTTGACCCCATTGGCTGGGTCCAGTTATCTTTCCCCGAGCAGAAGACTATACAATCCCCTCTTCTTCCTGACTTGCTCTCTTTCCTGGACACCTGAAAGATGAAACCCTTGGGAACCCCTGGAGAAGGGCCTCTTTTGAATTCTTTTCCCCTGTCCCTGGAATCCCCTTCCAAAGCCCTCAAGGAACCGGGCTAGCCGGTGCCCTGGGGGCGGGCAGGAGGGGTATTCATTATACCGTGGAGGCTGATCTGGCTGTGAGGGATTACCTGGTGTGATTGCCTGCAGTAGCAGGTCACTGGACTCAGTAACCCCACGGCTCCCTCCAGCCCCATCTTGTGCTCCCAGCGGTAAAGGCAGCCGGAGAATGGCGCTGCTCTTTAATCCCCTCAGTCCTGCCTGGATCGCAGGCAGCTGCACAGGGGCGGCCCCGGCACAGCTGCACAGGGAGGGGCAGGCAGGGTGGGAAGGGAGGGAATGAAGGCAGCGTCTGGAGTGGTGTGAGGAGTGAGAGGAGCTGCCAGAAGCTCCCTGACACCATCAGTAACCATTAGAAACAACATCATCTTCAACCCCAAGTCCAAGGATTTAATGGGAAAGACAGAAGAGTTTTGTTGTTTGGATCTAAAATCACTGGTTAGGAGCTCTGGAACAAAATACTTTCATTTATTCTGGTCTGTTTCATGTTTTCTTTGCAGCTGTTTCCAACCTGGATGAGTATTGATATGTTTTACCAGTCCTTTTGAAAGTCATCATGAAAAATATCACTGTTTTTTCATTGCCCAAAGAGAAACCCCATAATAAAAGTGGATTAAATCCATTTTTTTAACTAACAAAAATTTTCAAGCAGGAAGGGATTATTTTGTATTATACAGAACTGAATGAATGTCACCATTTCTCAGTGCACTGTGACAAGCTGAAATTCTTCATCCTCCTGCAAGCAGAGCTGTTGTCACCAGAGAGCCTGAGTGACACGCTGTGACCCTGTGCCCACGGGGCAGGAGCATTGACAAACACCACACCCAACCCCTAAATACCTCACCAATTTAAGCACTGAGGGGTTTGCTCATTGAATATTTTGCCTTTGCAAATAGAGGAGGGAATATCAGGCTTGAGCCCGTGGTTGTCAATTCATAACCTACTTCTCAGAAATGCAATTTAGGAGGCAGACGAGTGCGAGAAGATTTGGGTCAAAGGCAGTGAATGGTTTCACGTGACAGAAAAGCAGAGAGGCCTTGAAGTGTTTTATCTCCATATTTTTAAATGAAATGATAGGATTTGCTTTTGGAAATGTTTTATCTAGAGAATTGCTATCCTCTGCTGCTTTTAGAAGATTAAAAAATAGAGGAATTAAAACCTCTGTGAATGACGTGATTCAGCTGAATCAAATGGTGGTTTTTTTTCCCTCTTGTTTTTTTTTTCCTCAAAAACTGGGAAAAAAGTAAATAGCCATGGGTTGATTCTGGCAGGGAGCTGGAAATGCCCTTGTTTTCTAAGCTGGAGAGAACATCCAGCCCTGGCTGCTGCACTGTGGGGTGCAGGGAGGCACAGCTGGATGTTCCTGCCACCCTGTTCAGATGGAGGGGCAGGAGGAGGCACAGCTGGATGTTCCTGCCACCCTGTTCAGATGGAGGGGCAGGAGGAGGCACAGCTGGATGTTCCTGCCACATTATTCAGCTGGAAGGACAGGAAGAGGCAGAACTGGCTGCTCCTGCCATGTTGTTCAGATGGAGAAGCAGGAGGAGGCAGAGCTGCAGCTGCTGTGGGCACCCTGACCTTGTGCCCAGCCCCAGACATCTGCAGCAGGCCTGCCTTGCCAAGGCTTTCCTTGATTGCAGCAGGCAGCAAGGCCAGAGAGCTCTGCCACCCGCCTGCCCCCAGCTCTGCTGCCTGTCCCAGTGTGAGAAATGATACTCACTTGCAAAAAATGTAAAAGGTTTATTAAAACCTTATCAAAAATACAACAGAAGACTGAATAGAGAAAATATTACAGCACAGGGAGCAGAGGATTTTTCCCACCATGTGCTCATCCACGCAATGGAGGTTTTGCCTTTTAACCCCTTAGCCTCTCCCAAAATTCTGTCCATCCACTCCTTCTTTGCTGTCCAGGGGTGGAGATCACTTCCTTAAATCTTGATTGGAGGTCAGGTGCTGCCATAGTAACAAACCAACCCTCCCAAATGTCCCAAACCCAGGGCACCCCTGATAACAATGCAAAGGGGGCAAAACATAACTACAAATCCATAAAACTTCTCTTAACACATACACATGATATTTGCCTTTTAATTGTGAGAGTCAGCCATGACATTACTCATCTCTCACACCAGGGTCAGTCTGTCTGTCCCCAGCCCTCAGAACAGCCTCTCCTCACCAGTGCAGTGGTTCTTCTTGTGATTTCATCTCATCTTTCCTCAATGTACAATCCCAGGGTGTTGTGACCTCCACAGCTCACATGCTCAGGAGTGGGCATGGGCTGAACTGACTGTGCTTGGAAAAGAAACAAAGGTGGAGAAATTTGCTGTGGAGCAAAGGGCATCAGACAAGGCCAGGAGAACAAACTGATTTCTTGTAGCCCCTGGTCTGACCCTCCTACTTTTAATCAGGACTTGTAGTCCTGATCCTAACTAGTGTCTGGAATTCACTCTTCAGGAGAAGCAGGGTGGGGGGGTCTGCCTTTTGTGAATTCAAAAAGCAAAGCTCTGGTATTTGTGATCCATCATTTTATATCAGCTGAAGAATTAAATGTGGCTCCTCATCCCAGAGTATTTATGACCCCGTTGTTCTTGCTTGTTCCTGTGCTTCCTCCTGATCCAGATGTCCCCCTGAAGGAACAGCCCTCCTGTGACCTGCTGCATGTCACAGGAACCGCTTGGTGTCTGAGCTCTGCATTCTGGAATCTTTAGTACACCAGCAGTGTGTTAAAGAGGAGAGAAAACAAGGAGCAACAGCAGATTTGCTTACTCACAACTTTCCTTCCTAGCCAAAGGAAAGCTGGGATGTTCCCAGTGCCCGCCAGCCCCTCATAACCTGTTCCATCTGTGATTTCTTCTCAGGATCCAGCTGCTGTGGCAGCTCACTGTGCCTACCTGACCTCGGGCACTGCCCTCGTGCTGTGCCTGCAGAGGCCCAATGCTGTGAAGAAGCTGATGGATCTCCTGGGACCAGAGGATCCTCAACTGGCCCAAGCACTGGATCCATCCTTCTGGAGGGCTCAGTATGGCACCAGCACAGTCCAGAATGGATTTTATGGTAGGTTTTTGTAAAACAAAAGTCCAAAGGCTCAGATACACAAATAGACAATGTTAGATATTGTTCCCTCCTGCAGTGTCACTACAGATCCAGCCTTGGCAGGCACTGCAGGCCGTTATTCCCTAGAAAGCTTTCCCTGGGTTCTTGGTGGCTGAGCTGAGTGACTCAAACAGTGAGATATTCTCCCAGAATGTATGTTCCAAAAGGGTTCCTCCCAGAGCAGCCCTAGCTCTGGTTTTATCAGAACAAGTTTCCTTTGATCCCTTCCTTGCTTGGTCATTTTGTACTTTTAGCTTGGTTATTTTGGAATTATTCCCAAGAACCCATCTGTCTTCCCTGCCTGTGTGTCCCTTCCTGATGTCTCCATTACCCATTGGCCAACTCCAAGATTTCAAAAAGACTCCAGGACCCCGAGTTCCTGTAACATCTCACAATGCTGATGGCTGGCAGGAGAGAGGTGATCCAAACCTGCTGAGACAAGCAGGGAAACTCAGCTGCTTCCCATCTGGAAAAGCTCTTTCCAGCTGGCACATGGGCAGAGGCACAGGGCAAGTCAGCATCCTTGGAATGCTGACCCATCCCAGCTCCTCTGGCAGCAGGGAGGCACTGGGATGTTGCAGTGTGTGGGGGGTGGGTAAAAGATGGGAAAATGGGAAGTATCCCTGTGGAGAGGCCAACATTATTGCCACAAGGAGGGAGGGATGTCATTCCAAAATTCACGTGGAATTAAGCATGGTTAGCTCCCTGCCTGTGCTTCTCCTCAGTGTTGCACTGATTTTGCTCTAATACTTAAAGGAATATAAAACTAATAAAGCAATAATGTCTGGAAACTCAGGTGAGCTGGCAGGCACTGTGTGCCCTCAAGTCCCAGAGGAACTTTCCTGATAAGATCCATTGGATCATTTGGCTCTTCCCATTGTATCTGGGCTGTGAAGTCACTCCCTCTTTCCATCCATGTCAAGTGGGCTTGACAGCTGGCAGGGAGTGAAGGAGCCACAGCTTGGGAAAGAGAGCCAAGCTCTTGCTGCAGAACCTTCTTTAACTCTGAGAACTTGGACTCAGCCAGGAGAGATCCCACAGGATTTGTGGGAGTGATTGAAGAGCAGGATCTACTTATACAAAAAAAAATGTGGTCAGGGCTCTCCAACCAATACTTTTCCATTGTCAGCTCCTGCTTCTCTTGTTCTTGAGATGAATGAATGGATTGTGTATCCAGATTGCTGTGCAACTCCTCAGGCATGGCTAAGAATGGGTAACATACATCCCAAATTTCAGATGTTGGTTACAGTTGGAGCATCCCCAGCAGAACTCAGTAAAAACAAGCAAGGGAAGCTGAATCTCATCCCATTTTTGTTGGGAGTTACAGTGAGCTCCCTGTGTGAGAGATCCTTGGATGTTCTGACTCCCTTCAGACCCCTAGGCTGGGATCTGAAGTTGCTCTTGAGATGTGGGCTGAGCCAGAGCTGGCCCTGCCCTCTGTGCCCAGTGCACACCCAAAGCCCTCCCTGCACACATTCCAGGAACAGGGATGCAGCTGGAGCTAACTCTGGTGGATCTGGCCCAGCTGCTGTGCCCTGGAGCCATCTATCCATGAGGAAAGGAGTGTTCCTAACCCCCTGCACCTCCCAGAGGTTTTCCTCCAACACAGGTGAAACATTTACCTACAAGTTAAGCTGGAAGAACCTTCAGTGAGTAACTGGGGGACAGGGCAAGCCCATCCTCCTTTCCTAGCCGGGAATACTAGGCTTTCCTAATTTTGCTCCAGCTGAGAAAGAACTTCAGTTAATGCCTGAAGCAGAGCAAACTCCTACAATTTCCTCCCAAAGTGACATAGGAAATGCAATTGAGATGAAGATGGGGTTCCAGGGAGAATGGTGAGGCAAGGAATGCAGCTTTAACCCTGTAGGGCTCAGCTGCAGGGGTGAACCTGTACCCTCCCATCTCCTCTGGGCTTGGAAAGTCATTGAACTGTGGGGTTTTTTTGCATCCAAAGAGCTCTTACATGTGCACCCTGCACTGTCTTGTACCTTGAGCAAGGTGAGAGTAGAAGGCTCATTTGGGAGCGTTTGTGTTCTCTGGAATGCCACCAGTGGTGGAAGCACAGGAGGTTTGGTGTGGAGTATGGAAAGGATCCAGCCCAGCTCATACACTGGCACTTACACAACCTCAGGATTGTAAACTGCTGCCTTAAGGGCTCTGGCCATACAAAACCTGGAATTATGGTGCTCCAACAGGGCTGAGTGCTCTCAGGTGGGATCTTTTGAATGGGCAGCCTCAAAGGTGGTAACATTTCAGAGGATATTTGTATCCCAGGACCACGGATCTGTGCCAGCACATCAACAATCTATCTAAACTCCAATAGAAATAGCTTTTCCCTCTCTAATATTTTCCATCCACAGATCTCCAAACATTCTGAGTAATGCTTTATAACATTGTTGCTTTATAGGGAAATATTCAGCTGCTGAGCCTGGAGGGACCTCTGGAGTCACTGGGTTCAGTTAATTCCCTCACAGACAGCCCCCTCACGTTTTCCCTTCCATAAGCACCCACCCCAACTGGATGGATGTCACAGAGCTTTGAGAGCTAAAAATCTTCTTACATTTTCAAACTTAAATATAGCCACATATACTTTGTGCCCATTTCTTCCTGTGCCATTATCTGGACTTTATTTTAAGTAGCTCTTTTTACACCTCTGACCTTTCCTACCCTGAAGTGTTTACCAGAAATCAGATTTCTTTCTCAGCTTTGGGTCATGTTGGGTCAAATGAGCCGAGGTCTGGTTTAACTCTTTAGATGATTCTCCATTTCCCCAGTCATTCTCATGTCATTTCTCTGACTGTTCTAGTCTCAATTTACCTTTCTTGACCAGAGGTGAACAGAAAAATGTACTTCCATCAGCAGTGCCTCATGCTAATTCTGATTTCCTTGGTCAGTCAGAATTCCCAGTGTATTTGGGACCTACATTTTTGTTACTAAGTACATTTGTTTTACTAACCAGTAGCTCTTCCCCTTCAGTAAGGGCAGCCTGGTGTGATCCAGAAGCAAGGGAACAACAGGATTTAGAGCTGGAATTGAAAGGTTTCACAGTCTCCTTAACATGATTCTCTCAGCTCCACTGTTAGGAAATAGAAGGAGTCTTGTTTACACGAGGAAGCTGCTGAGTGATAGCAGGACAGAATCAAAATACCAAGGAGGCAATGGAACTATTCTAAATATAATGGTTTAAAATGTTTGCTATTACTGTACAGAACAGCTGGCCTTTAAAGCAATTACTGCAGTGAGTTGCACATCATCAATCTCTCCAAAAGATGAGTGTGAGTCTAGAGAATGTTTAATTCATGGCCTGAGAGAATCTTCTCATTGTATTTCTCTCTCAGGCTCCAGATCCTATGCAAAGGCAGTCCGGGATGTGAAGTGGTTTTTCCCAGAGGGGCTGTGCTGGGCCCAGTGTCAGACAGAGCAGGAGCAAGAGGTAGGAATCTTCCCTTTCCTGAGCTTATCCTGCTGTGCCAGAGCAGCAGCTTTGGCCCTGCTATCCCGTGCCTTCTCTGCTGTTATGCTGTGAATAATGCAGCTCTGGATGTGTTTCCTGAGCTGCCAGGCTCTCCTGCTCCTGGGGATGTTCCTTCCTCTGCCTGACCCCAGCAGCCTCGGTGGGGAAGAGCTGCTGCAGATCTGTTTGTTCAGCAAGCTCTGCTGTGGTTCTGGGAGGGCTCAGGCCTTGTGCTCCCAAGTGATCCACACTGCTTTGGAAGCAGGGACAGCAGCCTCACCCTTACTGCTGAGCACACTTGACCCAGGAGCTGGTTTTTTACCAGCTTTGGGATGGCTGATGATGTGAAAATGACTGAGATGTGCTCAACCAAGGGATGGAAATGTTTGAGCTTTGCTGTGGCTCAGAGTGATCCAGCTGAGATGGTCCTCGCAGGACATGAGCTCTGGAAATGCCACATCTGTAAAAGGCTTCACTTATGTGGGTGTGCAGCTCAGTGCAGGGCACCCTGACTGTGCCAGTTCATTCAGGGACAGAGGGAGCTGCTACACCCCAGTGTGGCACGGGGTGAAGCTGTCAGACTCCCACAGGTTTTGTTTGAGCTCCTGGCCTTGAAAAGCTGGGAGTAGAGACTTTAGAATGATGGCTGGATATGGGACCTTGAAAAGGATGATGAGATGCTGCATTGAATTAAGCCTCAATTAAAAAGAAGAATGCATGCAAAATGTTCTTGTATCTCCAGACAAGCAGGTGTTTTCTAGGCTGGCAATTACAGAAGTACATCACAGCAACAAAAGCTTCACAGCTTGCCTGAATCAATTCTTGAGGAGTGTTATCCCTCCTCATTAGGTAATGTGTTCACATTACTTGCTTCTCCCTCCCTCCCTGCCTTCCCTCCTGCAGATCCATAACCTGGAACACGACCCCATCCTCAGCCTGGGAATCAGGAAGCAGCACAAGATCCTAACCCGTGACCTGGGAAGACATCCCAGTGTCCTGGGCTCTGAGCAGCCAGGCAGTCCTGGTAAGGAAATGTAACTCCTCTTATAGATTGGGACTGCTATTGATTAATTGGACAGCAAGACAAACCATCTGGTGGCAGCAAGATTGGGTATTGATGTCCTTTCAGAAGGGAGAGACAGCTCTGAGCTGCAGAGAACAGCTCCAGGGGAGTCCAGCCTTTAACTGTTCACCTGCCAGCACTTCAGGGGCTTACAGACAGAGCTGTCCACAAGGGCTGACCTTAACAGCAGCAGCAGAACAGGCACTGACAACACAGCTGGTGTCAGAGCAGCATATGTTCCTCTCTGAAGCCTTCCCAGGTGTCTCAGCACAACCCTGGTGGTTTGTGTCCATTCAGAGCCTCCCCTGGCGAGGCAGCAGGGCTGGGCAGTGTGAGCTGCTCTGTGCTGGGAGTAGATAAATATCAGTTGGTGCAGGGAGTGCTGCTGGCAGCATGGCCAGAGGCCTCTCCAGAGCTGGGCTGAGAGCTCATTCAGCTCCCACTGCTGCTGAGCAGCTGCCAGCTCCAAATGACTCCCAGCTACAGCCAGGCTGACTTTGATTGGGAGCTGAAGCCTCAGCCAGGCTGACACTTCCTGGGATGCAGCAGCTTCTCAGGGCCTTTCCTGCTGATTTGACTTGATAGTCATGTGTAAACACAGCTGTGCTGCAGGGGCAGGAGGGGGCACTGGCACGAGGGATGCTCCCACCTTGAGGTGCTGTGGATTGGTCCCAAGCCTTTCTAAACAAGCAAGGACCAGGTGAAGCATCCCTGTGGTGGTCCCTGGGGAACAGAATTGTTTAGAACAATTATTCCCATTCCTGTAGCTTCAGTTCTGATGTGACTGACGTGGGCAGCTCAGAAAATGTTCCTGTGCTACGCCTGAGCACTGCAGTCCTCAATCCCAGCAGTGGAACCACAGCATTGCTGGGGATGGGAGAGGAGCAGGATGAAAAAGTGACAGAATCACAGCCCAGCCCTGCCTGACCCAGGACTTTGAAGGGACATTGCTCACATACCAGCAGGTGCAGAAGTGCAAGGGGGGTGATGATAAACCAAGTCCTCTGCTCCTGAGGTGAACACCAAGTCATTTTTGTGCAAGGGGTCTCTGAAGGAGGATTTGTCCCAAGATATTTGGGAAGGGTGTTTTCCCCATCATCTTAGTGCACAATGGGAAAGGAGCAGGTTCGCTGTGACCAAATCACTTGATTTGTAAAAGAGATTGCATAAAATAAAATAATAAAACAGCTTGTTGTGGAGAAAGCACAGGTATTCTGCAGGCTTTGCACAGCTCAGTGTCGGGAGCTAATCTCAAAATACATGCCCCTAATTTCCTGCTGCATGAGGATATCTTAGCTTTTAAGATGCCTAAGCAGGGTAAAAGAGAAAGCAGTGTATAGCCCTGATGTGTTTGTGTCTCAGAAAATGTATTTCAAAGAGTTACTGCCCTGGAAAAGCAAGTCCACGTGATCTCTGAACTGTCAGGCACGATCTCGTAAGTGCCTCCAGCAAAGCAGACACATCACTCACGTTCTGGGCTCATCTTGGACACTAGAGGAAGCTCTTGCACACAAGGAAACCTCCTTCCAGCAAATAATTATCACCAAGCTGCTGCCTAATGGACAGACGGATTTATCATGAGGAAAATATGAAATACATTAAGCCTCACGTATGCTGAGCAGAATTACATTTGGGATTATAAAAGCAGCTGGATTAGCAGCTTTCTCTGCTTGGAAAAAATGAAAATGGAATAGTATCTCCTGTAGCAAACCAGCAGTTGTCCTTGTCTGACTCCTGAAATGGGGTCACTCCTGCTGTCTTGTCATCTCCAGACAGGGACACAAAGGCATGCAGCAGCTCGGGATGAGCATCCCAGGGCACATCCCAGGATATTCCAGAGCACATCCCCGGGCACATCCCCGGGCACATCCCAGGATATTCCAGGGCTCATCCCCGGGCACATCCCAGGGCACATCCCTGGGCACATCCCAGGATATTCCAGGGCTCATCCCAGGATATTCCAGAGCACATCCCCGGGCACATCCCAGGGCACATCCCAGGATATCCCAGAGCACATCCCAGGGCACATCCCCTGGCACATCCCAGGATATTCCAGGGCTCATCCTAGGGCACATCCCAGGGCTCATCCCAGGATATCCCAGGGCACATCCCAGGCACATCCCAGGACGTGCCAACACCACGGTGCCTCCAGCTGCCACGGATGCATCTGTGCCTAGGCAGGGGCACTGAGAGGGCTCAGAGGTGCTGAGGGGAGAGACCAAATAAATGTTTTGCTCCTTTCCCATCAGGTCAGGCATTGCTGGAGCAGCTCTGCCACAGCACCTGCCTGGTGCTGCCCGGGATAATCCTGCGGGGCTCGGAGCCGCCCCCGTACGTGGCGCTGCTGGAGGAGCTCGTGGGCGGCGGCTTTGTGGTGACCGGAGCTCGCCTGGCCGTGCTGGACTCGCCTCAGGCTCTCTGCATCTCCCAGATGCTCAGCAGGGCCAAGGGCAGTGTTGCAGCAAAGGTATGGAACAGCTGGAGCTGGGCTTTGCTTCCTTGGCACAAAAGAAGAGCCTTGTAATGCCTTGCTCTGATGCGCTGCCCCGAGGCTTTGGTGGCACTATTGCAACACTGCCTCTGAGCCCTGGCACCTCTGGTGAGTAATGTGGGCACTGGGGACACTTCCTGATGTTCCTGCATCCCCGGGAGCCCTCGGCACCATCCCCTCTGAACGTAGCCCTCATGGCAATGGCCCATCCAGCACTCATTTACTGAATGTTTCATTGCAGTCAGCCATCACCCTGTTCTGTGTGCTCTGCTGCTGTCTCCCCTCTTGTTTCTCCATATAAATACAGTTTCTATTTCCCTCTCTGTAATCACACCCCATTAATCCTCCTCTACAACCTTTCTTCTTCTTGGACTGTGCCCTGGATCCTGAGCCAGAGATTTTTCCACCTGGAGTGTTGCCTCCAGCTCTGGGGCTCCCAGCACAGAAAGGACCTGGAGCTGCTGCAGCCAGTGCAGAGGAGGCACCAGGATGATCACAGGGATGGAGCAGCTCTGCTAGGAGAAAAAGCTGAGGGAATTGGGATTGTTCACCTGGAGAAGAAAAGGCTTTGGGGTGACCTAACTGTGCCCCTCCAGTATTTGAAGGAGGTACAAGAAAGATGGAGAGAGACTATTTACAAGGGCCTGGAGGGACAGGACACAGGGAATGGCTTCCCACTGCCAGAGGGCAAGGTTAGGTGGGATCTTGGGAAAGAATTCTTCCCTGGGAAGGTGGGCAGGCCCTGGCACAGGATGCCCAGAGAGCTGTGGCTGCCCCTGGATCCCTGGCAGTGCCCAAGGCCAGGCTGGATGGGGAACCTGGGATAGTGGAAGGTGTCCCTGCCCATGGCAGGGGGTGGGACAAGGTGGACTTTGAGATCTCTTCCAAGCCAGGCCATTCTGTGGCTCTCAGTAGGTCCAGCCCAGCCTGGGGTGTGGACACAGGATGTGCTGCTGGGCTGAGCTGACATTGCTCCACAGCAACAGAATCCCAGGCCCAGACTGTTTTCCTCTGGGTGTAGGAGAAGCCCACCCAGCCAGGAACCTCTCCTGGGCCAAGCTGGAAGGTGAAATGAGCAGCAAAGTGCTGTCAGCAGCAGAGAGTAAACAAAGTAATTACAGTGCCAGTAGCAAACCAACAATCACCCAAGGGCTCTCAGACCACAGCAAGCCCTTCACAAAACACAAACATTTGGGCTTCCAGCTCTCAGTTCTAAGTCTTGGGTGTTATCTGTAACAGGAGCATGTAAGATCTTTTCAGGTTGTGCTTTTTAAAACTGACAGCATCCCTTTGAAGTACATCTGTATGGAACAGCAATTACATCTAGCAGCCAATTAGCGTAAGCACTGCTTGCCTGTGCCCTGAGTCCCCCGAGGATCCATCCCTCTGCACAGCTCTCTAGGAAGGACAGATCAGCATTGGAGGAGCAGAGCCATCCCTCCCTCCTCCTGTCAGAGATAAATGGCCCTGGGCAGAGCTGGTGTGTTTCCAGAAGGATCTGTCACTGCTGAGCCAAAGGTGAATGTTACAGCCTTTGCTCTCCTTCTCTAGGAGGGAGATGGACTGCTTCAAGTAATGGCTGTGGCTGCTACAATATCTCAATATTTACCTGTCTCGGTGTTCCTGCTGCCAGCAGAGGTAGGGACTGAGTAACACACCCAGACACTCTGCTGTTTTCACTCAGAGAGGGCAACAGGAATACTGGTGGGCTGTGGGGATCACCAACGGCTCAGACATGGCACTGGCTCTGCCTGGAAGGATCTGTTGCTCTGTAGCTCCTGTTCCTCACCCATCAGCCAGACTTAGAGACTTGTTCAAGCTCTGTTCCTCCCTCTCTTGCAGTGCTCCTTGCTGAAGGACGGGTTGTGCCTGGTGCTGGCAGCACAGTGGGACAGCGCTGTCACCTCCCTGGGCTCCCTGCTGGACAGGTAAGGAGGAGCTGCTGCCCTGGGGGAGGGCACCTCTCTTCTGTGCTTCTGCCACCCAAGGGCAGCCTGTTCTGCACCTTGTCATGGTCAGTCACTGGGTCATGGAATTAAGGTTGGAAAAGGTCACATCCACCCAGGGACCCAAACCACCAGTTCACCATTAAACCAGGCCCTCAAGTGCCACAGCCACACATTTTAACACTTTCAGAGATGGTGACTCCACCACTGCCCTGGGCAGCTGTGCCAGTGCCTGACCACCCTTCCCATGAGGAAATGTTCCCAATATCCGGTTTGAACCTGCCCTGGAACAGCCTGAGGCTGTTTCCCCTTGTCCTGTCCCTGTTCCCTGGGAGCAAAGCCCAAGCCCCCCGGCTGTCCCCTCCTGTCAGGAGTTGTGCAGAGCCACAAGGTCCCCCCTGAGCCTCCTTTTCTCCAGGCTGAGCCCCTTTCCCAGCTCCCTCAGCCTTTCCTGGTGCTCCAGTCCCTCCCCAGCTCCATTCCCTTCTCTGGACATGCTCCAGCCCCTCAGTGTCTCCTGTCATGAGGGACTCAATACCTGAGAGTGTCCCCCAGTTTCCAAGTCACGTGTCCTCTACTCAGAACCTTTAAAAACCGAGTTATGTCCTTTGTTAAGGACCTGCAGTGTCCATAAGGCTTGGCAGCATGATTCCTTGAATGCACCATATCCTCTGAAATTAGGACTCACATTGGGAATAGACCTACTGAATCAATAAAATTCCTAGGAGAAATATCTCAGCAGATNGGAAAAAAATCTCAGAAGATTTTATGTTTTCTGTAAAAAAAAAAAAAAAAAAAAAAACAAAAAAACCCCCAGAAAACCAAACCTTAAAATAAATGCCAGAAAGCAAAATCAAAAATTAGCCTCTTAAATATTCTCCAGAAATGCTGGGTAGAGGATGCATAAGCCTGGAAAAACAAACAGAACCCCTCTGCAGGGACTGATTAGTGAAACAGAGTGATTAGCAGGGCAATTAACCCTGTGTTCCCCAAAGAGAAGGCTCCCTGCATGGGGCTGCTATTTGGCACTGGCATGTGCAGCTCTCACGCATGGCTCCTCTGGCACAGGAACCAAAGTCAGGTTTGTGCCACATCCCATGTAGAGCAGCCCAGCAGCCAGGCCAAAAACCCCATCCTGATTTTGGCTATACCCTCTGGAGGACTTCCAGAAAGTTCTGTCAGTGGGACAGGAGTCAGGGATTCAGGGATGGCACCAAGGGATCAAAGCTGAATATCCACATTGCTGCACCTCAGAGTTCTCATTCCAGGGCCACACCTGGGAGGAATGATTGGAACAGATTTCATTGGTAACTTTACAAAAATGTTTTTAAGCTACTGACAGCATTTTGACTTTGCTTCCATTCATTTAAAATCACACCCTTGGGAGCCACATCCCAAACCTTCCGCTCTGCAAGGGGAGAGAAGCAGCAAGCTAGCCAAGAGCTTTGTGTGAGATTTCTCCCAGCTCTCTCTGGTCTACAATGAAAAAAAAGTGAACTTCTGGGAACCCTGGAGGTCACGGCTGAAGGCAGTTCTGGGAGAGTCACTCGAGATCCCCATATCTCATTTTCCCCAGAACCACAGTGGGTTATTCATGGGTGCTGCTTAACAGGATGGGCTGCAGCCCAGCACTTCCCTCTCCTTCAGGCTGGATGGGATTCCAGGGGCCAGGCCCAAGGCAGCCCCTCCAGAGACATCTCCCGTGGCTCCTCCTGGCTTTCAGAGCCCCAAGAGGCTGAGCAGGAATAGGTGCCAAGCTCTGCACCTTCAGCCCCCCTCCTGCTCTGTTCAAAGGATGAACTTCTGTGCTGAACTCCAAAATACCCGTGCATAACTTATGGGGGTCAGGAGGCACTTCCAAAGGGTAAGATCTACCCTCAAACTGCAGGATCTACCCCCAGAGAGCAGGATCTACCCCCAAACTGCAGGATCTACCCCCAAAATGCATGGTCCACTCTGCCTCTCCCCCCAGTGCCAGAACCACTGATCACAGAGCCTTTTCAAACCAGCTCTACCAAAACAAAACAAACAAGAACAACAAAATTTTTTGCCTTCATGATGGAAAATGCCTGTGGAAGGGAGAGGCAGCGAGGTGTGCCCGAGGGTGGGAGGAGGGAGGGCTCTGATCCTCAGGGAGATCAGGAGCTCACAACCTTACTGTCTCTCAAGCCGTGGAACTTTTTAAAATGAGCCTGACTTCACTGGTGCCTCCCAAGGACACTTCATGCCAAGACATCTTCAATTTAACTAACACCAGAGGTTAATTACTCTTACAGCTCCATCAGCCCTTTCTGTCCTGGATAAATCACTGGATATTTAGCTCCCTCTCTGTGCCAGGGCCCAGGATTCCAATACCTGCATTTCAGCTGCACTGCTGAAGCCTCACCGCGGTGAAGGGATTATTTTCCAGCCCTGGGACTTGAGTCCCAGCTGAGCCACATTTCTCTGGCTTTGTGCCACGGGGAGGGACGTTCCCATCGGTATGGGAGCCTGGCTGTGATGTCAGAGATGGGCTGGGATAAAGAGGAATCAGGCCTTCAGAGGAACAATGTGGGCTCTGCCAGTGTAGCTGCTCCTAGTCCTGAGCCTGTTAAAGCTTTCCTAAGCCAGCTCTGTCCAGGACAGACATTCAGATCCTGGGGGGTTTGAGGACAGCCCCAGACCCTCCTTGCTGTGGTTGTTGAGCAGCAGGGCTCACTCTGGCTGCTCTCTGGATTTCCAGGGCATTATTTCTGCACCAAAAAGCACTGAGCACAGCAAAAGGGACACGGACAGTGCAGGTGTGGGCACAAAAGCAGCCTGGCAGTTTGGTTTCCTGCCAAAAGTGGAGCCAGAGCAGGAATCTGGGCAAGCCTGGGAGCGTGCCAAGGGGAGATCCCAGGGCAGAGGGAGGTGAGGGAGCAGTGGGGACCCCAGAGAGGGAAGTGACACCATCCTATCCAGAGACAAGGGAAAACCATGTGGGACTTCCCTTTCTTGCTCCCTCAGCATCTGGATAAAGCATCTGAATTTTCCCTGTCATAACTTGTTTTCACAGCCACGTTTCCTGGCTGCAGGGTGGCAGAGGCAAGAATTTACAGCAGTAGATTCAAAGCAACTCCTGGAAGGAAGGCATGCTCTGCTTTTTATGCATGACAAACCAGATTTAGCTGCCTTAAGAGGTGATGCTGGTTCCACAGTGATTACTCCTCTATGGTTGAAGCATTTAAAAAGCACTTTAAGATTGTCAGGGCCTGTGTTGTGCATGGACTTAGCAGCTCACCTGGTTAACCCAGCTCAGTAGGCAGGGTTTGGCTAAAGCACCCCCAAAACCGAGCTGCAGCAGGGAAAAAATAGAGTTTAGGCCAGGCTTTGTGCCTTCCTGCCTTGAAACGAGGTACAGTAATCAGAGGAGAAGCCAAGGGCTGAGGAACTTAGCTGGATGTTTCTCTGTCTGATGAAACATTCTTACCAAGTGTTAATTGCTGCTAGCAGGGAGCGATGTTATCCCTATAGGAAACTCATCGCGGGGAGCTTTGGAGGGGAAGGAGGTGTAGAAATTAAAAAAAAAAAAAAAAAGAGAGAGAGCGAGAGAGAGAGAGAGAAAATGAACACATGGGGTGTAAAACCTCGGAGTTGTTGAAAACCAGTGAAGGGAAAACTGTTGCCAAGCACGATACCTGGATGTGGGGGCAGGGAGCAGGGAGTGGTTTCCAAAGCCTCGGGAGAGTTTTCAGGCCTGAGGCTCCGAGCGTGGCTGAGTCCGTTCAAAAGGCACTTCTGAGACTGGGACCTTGCCTTTCCCTTTCTCTGGAATACATTTTGTGGTCAGTTGTGTGTGGAGGGCCAGAGCAAAACCAGGACTGGTGAGGCAGTGCCTGCTGCTCCAGGCAGTTTAGTAGATCCTGGGACTGGGGGCAAACACCCAGAATTTCTCAGTGGAGAAAAAGCCCCTTGCCCAAGTACCCACATTTATGTGCATTTCCCACTGCCACAGAACCACCCTTATGCAACTGGACGTGGCTTGTCCAGTTTGTATTTAAAGTTTGTTTGAAGGTTTGTATTTAAATAGTGCAAAGCCATTTACACAAAGCTTTGTAAAAGCCAGGATTTAGCTGTGCAAAGAGGAGCAGTAGCAGATGCCCGTGGCTGGAGCTGCTGGCACGGAGCTCAGACCTCCCCAGGGCTGGGTTATCTCCCTCTCTCCCAGCTGACATGGCAAACTAACCCTGCTTCCCTTTCTCTTTGCCCCCAGTGCCTGCTGGCAGAACCAGTCGGTCCTGGACACTGCAGAGCATCTCCTTTACCCCCAAAATGAGAATCAGGCAAGTAGAGAAGTTTATGGTATGGATATGTGTTCTTTGTGCTCCTGTGATGTAGGAAACTTGTTAATATTGGTTGAAATTCCAAAGAAAATGGTAACTCCTATGAGTCAGAGGTGGTGACAGCCCCAAGCCTTGGCTTAGGCTGAGAGCCCAGAACATGGGGAAAGTGGGACCAAAACCCTGTCAAACTGTCTCCCACATTACAGTAGTGACACAGTTTTGAATCAAAACATTTGGAGATATTGATAAAGGTTCTATACTTTCCACAAAAATTCTGTTACTTATTGTGAAAAATCATCACTGAGAAAAATATCATGGAATTGTGGAATGGTTTGGGTTGGAAGGACCTCAAAGCCCATCCAGTGCCATCCCCTGCCATGGGCAGGGACACCTTTCACTGTCCCAGGCTGCTCCAAGCCCTGTCCAGCCTGGCTGTGGGCACTGCCAGGGATCCAGGGGCAGCCACAGCTGCTCTGGGCACCCTGTGCCAGGGCCTGCCCACCCTCCCAGGGAAGAATTTCAAGTGTCTGTGATAGTTGTCAAAAATAGTGACAAGAAATGTTCATTCAGCCCTATGGCCAAGCTGGCACAGGTCCTGTGTTCTGGAAGCTGCATTTCAGAACCCAAATGCAAGTGGAAGAGGAGGAGTGAAGCCATTAGCCATTCCAGGGATGGTCTAGCTGAATATTTTCTCAGTAATTCATCCCAAGAAAGGAAACACTGAGCTCCAGACATGTGGGCAGCTAATGGGAATAAACTGCATAAATACATTCAAAATTCGAGCTGTAATCATCAAAGTTTAGTTCAAAACAAATGAGAGGCTTGGAGAGAGGAGGCAGAGCCTGAGGAGTTGGGATCAGGAGATAAAGTCCTGGTGGAGGTGTCCCTGCCCATGCCAGGGGGGTGGAGTGACTGAGCTTTAAGGTCCCTTCCAGCCCAAGCCATTCTGTGATTCTGTGATAAAAGACTTGTGCAGAGTGAGAAATGGTAGCAAGTGGACAAACCTCTCCTCTGGATCCCTTTTTCTTCCCAATAAAAGCCCAGCAGGAGAGTGAGATGTGTTTGTAACCTCATCTAACACATCAGAGCTGCTGCCTTCAAGCACCAGCGCTCTAAGGATTGAGCCTTAAAAGACCCCGAGCCCTCTTTGAAGTGCGCATTCCCGCTTTTAGCGCGCACAAACCACCCCGAGCTCCCGAAGTGGCCGAGCTGCCGCTCGCAGCCTTTCCCCGGCGCTCTGCGGGGCTGTCACAACCTGCCAGGGTGCCAGGCTGTTGCCAAGGAATGTGACAGGGCAGCAAGTCCAGGCTGTCTCCTGATTTGCTTTGAAAGGACGTTACATCGCTGTGCCTGACATAAAATCCCTTCTGCTTCCCGGCGCTGGGGAGCGAGCCTATCAGGGAGAGGCTTAGAGGGCTTTTTGTGCGAGAGAGGAGAAAAAGCAAATGTGCTCAGCCCTTCTCCCTGCTCCTGGCAGCCTGGGATGTGCAGTCTAATCCCTCTGGGAGCAGGAGCTCAGAATTTCCAGCAGGAATGCGGTCCTGGGACAGCAGCACTTCTCCCTGGGGGTACAAGCAGCACAGCAGCAGCTCCTGGGCCTTTTCCTCCCAAGTTCAGGGCAGGTTCAGGAGTCAGAGTGAGATCTGAGGAGCAAACGCACCGGGGAATCTGTTCCTCAAAGGATGGCCCCAGGAATGATGTTTGAGCCTCTGATCTCCTGCTAATGAGTTTATGAAATGTCAGCCAGGCTTTGCAGGGCCAAGCTAATGAGCAACAAGACGATATCAGGCAAAGTTCAGGAGGGTTAAATGAACATGGGTTTCAAATCCTCATGGTCTGAGCAGAGCTGCAGCCTTTCCTGGTGGAGCGGAGCCATGGAAGTGGAATGGAATATCATCCCCACTCCCAGTGTGATTTGGGATTAGGCAATAGGATGAGGAATCAGCTTTCCAAATGTGCCCTGGTGCAGTGCTGACATCTGTGCCTCGGCTGATCATCTGCCAGCTTCTGCTGCATTCCTGGAGCCCCTTCACCTGCCCTGGGTGAAGCACCTGCCTTAGGAGCAGACAGACCCAGGCTCTGGGAGTTCCTTGTTCTCCCCAGAGACCCTGCAGGCGCCAGGCACACTCAGCACAGCTCCCATTTGGAAGTGACAGAGCCATGGTTTGTTGGTGCCACCATCAGGGGCTGGTGACCTTCCACAGGGGTGTCCCAGGTGTCCCTGCAGCTGGTCCACGCCCAAACTGGGATGTCTCCAGTGCTAAGGGAGTGGTCAGGGAGTGCTGTGCTCAGCCTGGGGACTGGGATGTGCTGGGGCTGGACACTTCCCCTCACTGCAGCACTGACTGTGGCTGGGATGGGGCTGTGAGGGCAGAGTGGCTGTCCCTCGGTGACATCTCTGACCTGCCACCATCAGCACTGGGGTGACACTGTCCCTCAGTGAGAGCCCATGGGAGTAGCCCAGCCTCCCCTGGCAGCACCAATCCCTCCACTCTGCCTGGATCCACCCTCCCTGCAGACACCTGAAACGTGGAACTGGAGCACAGCAACCCAGGGAAACACCTGCCAGCCCCTCCTGGCGTCATCCTCTCCCTCAGCAGCAGGCAGAGGGGCTGCAGCCCCATGGAAGAGGCTAAAAAGCTGTGAGGAGAGGCAGGGCTGGCAGGAGAGCCCCAGGGCTGTGTGGGGTGGGTGGCAGCACGGCATCCCCGGTGCTTTGGCACAGCCGGGACGGCAGCTGGGCTGCAGCCCTTGGCACCACCTCGGCCTCTCCAGCTCGGAAACCGCCGTGCCAGGGCTGCCCCGGGGCTGGGCTTGGGAAGGACAGGCAGAGCAGCCGGGGGAGGGGATTTCCCACTTAGCACCTTGCTTGTTGTTGCTTTTCTTCAGTTCCTTGAAAACAGAACTCCTGAGCATCACCAGGAGCAGGGTTCCCTGCTGTGGGACACTCACGGCCAGCTCTGTGCTGGGATTAATCCAGCCCGGCAGCAGCCTCTGCACAAGGAACCTGCCTCTGGAAAAAAGCTTTGCCACACACAGAACTCCCAGCTCTCCTCCAAACCTTTCCTTGGTTTCTCCCCAGGCCCAGGAGCTGCTCTGCTGCTTTTTTGACTCCCTGACATCAGAGAGCATCCACCGAATTGAATGCCAGGATTGCTAACAGAGATGGGCAAGGCCCCCAGGCAGCCTTGGATGCCACTGTGGAGATGGACACACAGGCACAAGCAGCTCCAAGAGCACTGTTTGTTTGGAATTAAAACACAGGGTCTGAAGTGTGGCATTAGCATGGGTCAGAGAAATGAGAGTGCTGGAGGAAGGCTCAGCACCCCAAAACAAACCAAACCCCTGGGGACTGTGGCCATGCTTCCCAGTGGAGCCCATCCAGAGACAGCCTGCCTGTGGCCATGAAGCAGGGCTTGGAGCACTCCTCTGGCTGGGAAAACCTCGGGCAGCAAACACAGGCCCAGGTGTTCACTGCTGGGTCTCTCAGGTGCCTGGAGACTCCATCTCCTCCAGACCTTAAAACTTCATGGAGAGACTGCTTGCTGCTGCTCCTCTGAACCAAAGGCAAACCCACAGCAAATGAACGGAAATAGAGGGAAAGCTGCACTCCCAGAGGTTCAGACCACCAGGCTGAGCTGTTCAGTAAGATTAAAAGCTGGACAGCTCAATGTTCACCTGCCTCTGCTCCAGCAGCCCTGTCATGGACTGTGCCAGCCACATCCTGCTCCCTGCCGTGGGCACACAGCCCTGCCTCCTCTTCCTCCTCCTCCTGCAGCAGCTGCTGGTCCTGTCATCCTTTCAGGAGCCTGGAGGAAAGGAAGCTGGTGTTAATACAAGGCTGTCCTCTGCCTTCCTGGGACCCACTGGGGTCTTTTTCCTTTAGGAAAGACTTCTCAGCCCGGGAAGCCTCCTGTTCCCACCTGCCCTGCTAAGGCAGACTTAGACTCTGCCCTGGTGGGGCCTCACCTCGAGTCTGAGGCAGTTGTGGGTGCCACAATATCAGAAGGATCCAAAGCTGTTGGAGAGTGCCCAAAGGAGGGACATGGGCATGGGGAAGGGTCAGAGGAGCAGCTGAGGGCACCTGGATTGTTCAGCTGGAGAAGGAGGCTGAGGGCAGAGCTCAGCAGGGGCTGCAGCCCCTCCCGAGGGGCAGCTCCGATCTCTGGGACAGGGACAGGGAACGGCTGGAGCTGGGCCAGGGAGGGTCAGGCTGGATTTTGGGAAAGGTTCTTCCCCCAGAGGGTGCTGGCACTGCCCAGGCTCCCCAGGGAATGGGCACAGCCCCGAGGCTGCCAGAGCTCCAGGAGAACTTGGACAAGGCTCTCAGGGATGCCAGGGTGGGATTGCTGGGGGGTCTGTGCAGGGCCAGGAGCTGGATCCATGATCCTTCTGGTGCCTTCCAACTCAGCACATTCTGTCATTCTGTGCATGCTTCTAGTTCCAGCCATGGCAGAGGTGGCAGGGACAGTCCCTGTGAGTGTCCCAGAGGTGAGGGCAGAGCAGTGTGGCCAGCCCAGCTCTGGGTGCTGTGGGCTGTGAGCCTGGGGTGAGCCCTCCTCCTTCCAGCTCACACCAGCTGTGGGAAGGTGACACCTCTGAGATCTGTCCCTTTGCAGATGAGACAAAAGTGCCCAGTGGGTCTCAGAGCTGTCAGAGGTCTGGCCCTGCAAGCTCTGCTTCTTCAGCAGGTCCCAGTCCTAACACAGCCCCTGCCTTTCTCTAATCCTGGAACAGCCCAAGGAGATTGTCACAGCCCAGCGGGTGTGAGGGGGACACGGTGACCTGGCCTGACCTCACACAGCATTTCAGTGTCACAATCACACAAACCCAGACCGGTTTGTGTTGGAAGAAACATTAAAACTCATCCAATCCCACCCCCTGCTGTGGGCAGGGACACCTTCCACTATCCCAGCCCTGGAAGTTTGTCCCAGCCTCTGCTCTCCAGCACTGTTCTGCCTGCGTGGGCTCTTTGGGCTTTGTGGTAGGACCCAACATCTCCAGAAAGGAGCTGAGAGGGAAGCAGGCAGCTGTCCTGGTCCCTGGGGAGGATGAGGTCCTTGGAGTCATCGTGCTGGAGGAGCCTGCTCTGCTCCTGCAGCTAAGTAGGCCATTTCCTGCACTCCAGGCACATTTCTGTCATGCTTGTAAGCCCTGCACGGCTTTGAAACAAATGGAAATTAAAAGGATCCACCCCCAGCACTCGGGGAATTTATCTGGAAAAGGAATGGAATAAAGACAGCAGCTGAGGGAGCAGCCCTGCAGAGCTGCACGTGAGCAAGGGGCACACAGGGCCAGCAGCAGCCCTGGCCTGGCCAGCCTGGGGACACAAGGGTCACAGAGCCCTGTCCCTCTCACCTGGGCCCTCAGACCTGTGGGACTGAGATCACAGGGAGCTGGACATCGTGAGGGGATGCTCTGGTGAGTGCCAGCAGTCAGCCTGGGCAGGTGACATCCCAGTGGGACACCCCCAGCCCATCTGGGCTTGGCAGGAGCACTCCCAGGGGGTGAGACCAATTAATTCATTAATTCATAGAATTAATTACTAAAATCAGAGAATTATGAATGGTTTGGGTGTGAAGGGACCTTAAAGCCCATCCCATCTCCCACCAGCCATGGCAGGGACACCTTCCACTGTCCCAGGCTGCTCCAAGCCCTGTCCAGCCTGGCTGTGGGCACTGCCATGCATCCAGGGGCAGCCACAGCTGCTCTGGGCACCCTGTGCCAGGGCCTCAGCACCCTCTGAGCAAAGATCAATTTACTGTGTAACAAACCAGGGCCTGGCATAAACCACATCCCATTTCCCATCCCCTTCCAGACATCCCTGCTGAGGCTTGGGCTCTGTGAGCCTCCATCCACCAGCAAGCAAAGCCCTGTGCCTCAGTTTCCCATCTAGGAAATGGAGGTGGCAGCTCTGCCAAATCCCCTAGGCACAGCAGCACCATCCCAAAAACAGGGCAGCACCCAGATATCTCTGAGCAAGGAACTGCTGCAGTGCTTTGGATTCCTATTTTAAAGCCCAGCTAATTAATCTCAGCCTAACAAACTCGCACACCCCGCGCAGAGCAGGGGAAAGCATCATCCTCTGGTATTTCCAAAATGCCAGCACGCCAGAAATAACCCTGCCAGCCTTTCCTCCTGGAGAATACCCCACTTGTCTCTGGATAAGTGACAACCAGGAGCACCACGAGGCACCAGGAATCAATCCCGGGCAATGGGAGCTGCAGCTCTTGCACCGTTCTTCCCTGGAAACTGCCACGAGGCAGCCAGGATTAGCTAATCAGAGCTGAGGAGCAAATTAATGATTGAAAGAACCAGGAGAAAGGCAGATTTGATCCGAGATTGCCAGCTTTGCAGCTGGCTCCTACTTGCAAACAATTCATTTAGATTATGAAAGCAAGAAATTGAGTACAAAACCCCCTAGATTGTTTGCTTCCTGGAGAAAGAAAAGAAAAGAAATGGAATTTAGATTAAAAATTATGCAGAATAGTATTAAATCCCCACCCTCTTGTGCCTCCCCTCTTGCTGGAAAACCAGAGCTAATCAGAATTTTGCATTGTTCTGCTGCCAGTGTCAGAGCTGCCTCAATGGAGGAGAGATAAAATACAGGAGGTGGCATTTGCTGTTAACTCCTTAGGGTCCTGCCGTGGCAGAAATGGGAACACGGTGCCTGGTGCTGGAATCCCACTCTCCCAGCCTGATCAGCTCCCTTTAGGGGCAGTGTTGGGGGCAGAGCAGCTCCTGCTGTGCCCTGGGGTGTGCACACTGTGTTCATTCACACACTCACTCTCAGGTGAGCCCTTTGTCCCTCCTCAGGAAGGACTGGTGTCCCCAGGGATGTGCAGGTGCTGGATGCTCTCCCCAGCTGAGGGCACAGGCAGAGGCTCACTCCTGCTGTAGCTTTGCAGCTCCTCTGTGCTGAGGACAGATGTAACTGTGACCACCCTGGTAATTCCTGCTGGCTGTCCCCAGCAGCAGTGGGACACTGACACTGACAGGTGATCTGAGGGGAGCAGGTCACTGCCCTCACCAGCCTGAGCAGGGCAGGGGCAGGGGCTGAGCTGGCAGGGAGCTGCAGGAGCAGCTCAGCCCCACTGTGACCCAGGGTCAGCACCCAGGCACTGCTGGGGAGCTGGCTGCCAGCTCTGCTGACCCTCTGCAGCCACCAGGGCACACACATCGACTGCTCAGCACTTCCAGCCTGCCCAAACTGACTCTTTCACCCCAAAAGAGTTTCTGCTTCAGCCCTGTGCACATGAGCCCTGCTGAGCCCTGGGGATGTCCCGTGTCACTTCCCAGAGCCACCAGCCTGGGAATCACTGCACAGCCAGCAGGATTTGCTGCCCTCCCAGCAAACTCAAAATTGGGCACTTGGATTTCATCTCCTGAGGTCCATGGCTGGCTCAGGAGGCAGGAGGAGTTGATGGACCTGCTGGAGCTGTCCTTGGATCACCCATACTCACCAAACTCGACAGTCCTGTGCCACACACCTCCCATGCCCACAAACACCTGCCTTGCTCTGGCTGACAGAGCCAAAAGCACCTCTCTTGGCCAAGAGCCACTGCTGATCTCCAGGGAGATCTCAGACCCCCTTCCAATGCCTAAAGGGGCTCCAGGAGAGCTGGGCATGGCTTCCCACTGCCAGAGGGCAGGGATAGATGGGATATTGGGAAAGAATTGTTCTCAGTGAGGGTGGACAGGCCCTGGCACAGGGTGCCCAGAGCAGCTGTGGCTGCCCCTGGATCCCTGGCAGTGCCCAAGGCCAGGCTGGACAGGGCTTGGAGCAGCCTGGGACAGTGGAAGGTGTCCCTGCCATGGCAGGGATTTGGGTGATCTTTAAGGTCCCTTCACACCCAACCCAACACTCCTTCCATGACTGTGAGATGACAGGGTGGTGGCTGGTCCTTGCCTCACCACTGTCTCCCTGGGGTGGGATCAGGACCTGGGCTCCAGTCCCAGTTCTGTCCTGGCCCTTCTCCAACCCTTGATCTCCCCCTTCCCGGGGCACCATCTCCAGGCCTGTGCAGCAGGGACAGGTGATTCACTGCTCCTTGGCAATGGGCAGGGCTGCAGGAGCACAAAGGGGCTCTGTGTGCTCTGTGAGTCACCCGTGGGGAATTCACTCAGCCAGGGCAGCCAGGAGTTCACTGCAGCTCTAACTGGGTCACACCCAGAGCAGGGCTGCCAGGGCCTTGGCTGGGCCCTCCTGGCCCTGCCACAGCCACGGCCCAGCAGCAATGCCACTGCCTGTCCCCAAAAGTGACCAATTTGATCCAGAAAACCAAGGCAGAAGCTCTGCCAGGACAGCTTCACACAGTGTGTGGTCAAACTGGGGCTGCTGGGCCTACAAAAACTCCTGGGGAGATCAGATGAGGGGCTATAGGATCTATCTGTCTCCATCCATCCATCCATCCATCCATCCATCCATCCATCCATCCATCCATCCATCCATCCATCCATGCATCCATCCCTTGCTGTGGGGATATTTAAGCCTCAGCTGGGGCTCTGCTGAGCCCTGTCCTGAGGCTGTGCTTGGCTGCTGTGCCAGGTGAACCACTGCATCTGACCCCTGGAGTCTCCTCCTTGCACACCTGTGGGATGTTGGCCATTTTCCGGCCATCAGGAGCCTCCTGACATCTTTGTGAGCCTTCTGAGAGGATTTTGAAGATGAAAACGTGTGTCCAGCAAGATCATCAAGGTGCTGCAGGTGCTCAAGATCCCCAGGTGGCTCCAACGGGCCTGTTTGTGACTGGTTTGCCCAAGACAGTGGGGAGGGCCTGGAGCATCTCCTTGTGAGGAAAGGCTGAGGGAGCTGGGGCTGCTCAGCCTGGAGAGGAGCCCCAGCTGAGAGAGACCCTCAGCCCTGGGTGTCCCTGGGTGCAGGGAGGGCTCAGGCTCTGCTCCAGGGGCCCAGCAATGGGCAGGAACTGATCCCAGGAGTTCTGTTTGGACATGGAATCATGAGGGATGGAAAAGACCTCCAAGCTCAGTGAGGCCAAGCTGTGACCATTCCCCCTAAACCAGCAACTCGAGGAAGAGCCCAGAGGGGCTGCCAAGGCTCCTTCCCTGGAGCTGTTCCAGAGCCTCTGGACACGAAACTGAGCAACATGCTCTGGGGGACCCTGCTGGAGCAGGCTGGGACCAGATGAGCTCCAATGGTCTCTTCCAAGTGGAACTATTCTGGAATTCTGTGGTCTGGATGCTGTGATGTACTAGCTGTCCTACCTGGCACCAACACCTGAGAGACTTCAGGTGACAGGGGGAAGGAGGGAGCAGGGTGGGGTAGGATGTCCCTGCTCCTCTGCCTCAGCTGGCCATTGTCCCTCAGCTGGCAGCCACTGCTTGGAGCCTGGAAAGGGCTTTTGGCTTGTGCCTCAAGGAACTCGTGAGGCTCTGGAGCCATAACACCCACAGGTGCAATCCCAGCTCCGAGTGGTGACTCTGGGTGTGGGGCTCCTCCTCTCCAGAGCTCTGGCAGGAGATCCTGAGCTGCTGGTGGCTGATTCCCTCTCACAGCACACTGGCCAGTGAATGTCTCCCTGAGGGCTGTGGAGCAGCAGGAACAAGTGGCTCCCAGGAATGGTGGGAAAGCTGGGCAGTGACTTGTCCTGCAGGGAGGTCACTCTGGGACTGGTGTGCTGGTCCCCAGGCCTGTCCTTCCCCAAGACCCAGCCTCCTTGGGGAGCTTGGAAACCAGGATGGTGTTCAACTCCTGACAGAGAATCCTGGGCTGCTTCAGCCCTGCTGCCAGCCCGAGTGCCCCGGGGTCCTGCAGAGCTGCTCCTTCCCCCACAGGGGCTATCCAAACACATGGAAGTGATTGGAGTGCTATGGAGCAAACTAAAGACCCCCAAGAAGCTCCTGACCACTAAACCACCACAGTCCATCCATCCTGAGCTCCCACACAGCCACAGCCAGGGCCAGCACAGCTGGCAGCCTCCAAATACTGGAGTCCCCCTGGCCCTGAAGGCAAGGCAGTTGTCAGGGCAGCCTGGGGGCAGGCAGCCAGCCCTGGCACACAGAGTTATCCTGGCCAGCCTCGTGGGGCAGACACGACCCGGGAGCTCTGCAGAGCCAGCCACGCTCACGGGCTCCAGGGGGGCTTTGGAACTAGACCTCAGTCCTTGGGAAAGCCTCCTGGCACTGCTCCTCAAAGCAGGCCGGGCCCTCGAGTGGCTGCAGAGGTGGCACAAACTGGAGCGAGGCCAGCGGAGGCTGAGGGAGCTGCAGGGGGCGGAGGGAATCTGAATCCCTGTCCGGGATTATCGGATCCAGGAGCGCCTTCAGCCAGGGAGGTGCTGATGGGCTCGTGTCCAGGAGGGTGGGGTAGCCCCAGGAGAGGACCCCAGGCCACCTGCAGGGTTTGCCCACTCCAAATGGCCCCCAGTCACCACCCCCTGCAGTTCCCTTGTAAACTGGCCTTGCTTCATTGTGGCTCCGGCCCCGGGGCCACTCAGGTGTCCCAAATTCCCCTGCCTGCCTTCCTACCAGGGCTGGGGGGGGGAAACTCTTGTAAATCCCCGGGTCCTGGAGCAGTGGGAGGAGTGAGGTCGTGCCCCAGCTCACCTGCAGCCTTTCCCCTAAAACTCCCTTCCCCTGCGTGTCTTCAGGGCTACAAGGTGATTAACATCCCCTTTCTGCGTGTTCCAGCCGTGCTCTGGATGCCTTTAAGCCCCCGGGGTGTTACACGTGGCTTACAAGTCGGGCTCCATTAGTGCTTGATTCGCTGTTTATTAAAACCTCGATTAATCTTGTATTAATGCTCTTCAAATGCGACTTTTGTGGAGGTGCAGCAGCCTCTGAGACGAGGAGCTAAGCTTCTCCCAGCCCTGTGCCACTGCTGTCAGCGAGGAATTAGCTCGGGATCTCTCCAGGCTCAGAGCTGAGGGGTTGGGAGGCTGCAGAGAGCAATGATGAGGATGCTCCAATTAATGGGGGTAACACCATCCCAGAGACACCCCTGGCTCTGCTGCCCCCAAATCTGGGGCAAATGGGGGAGCAGGGGCCGTGATCTGGGAGCCCACTGCCCACTTTGTCCCCCCCAGAGAAGACAAGAAGATGTGGGGGCAGCCTGGAGGATGGATGCTCTGCTTGTCAGGATCCCACAAATGCAGAGCCCAGGAAGGGTTTGGAATGGGCAGATGCACATCTGAGGAGCAGAAATCTCTCCTGCCCCTGCCCTGGCAGCCGTGTGGCTCTGGGAGGGCTGTGCAGGAAGGAGGCGCGTGGCCCAGCCCTCAGAGCCAGCAGGAATTGCACCTCGTGCTCCTCCGTGGGTTTGGGATGCCGCCTGTGCCAGCTCCAGAGCCGTGGCCTGGCGAGGCGGTGATGGGATGGAGGAGATTTCCCATCCCTGCCAAGCTGGGATGCTGCAGTTGTCATGGCAACGTGGGAGGCCTGCGAGCTGGAGCCTGCAGCCCACCCCTTTGGGGGTGGGGGGTGTTCAGGGCTGGGGGCGCTCCCCAGCCCCCCTCCGGGTCCTGGCACCTCCCCGCACCCCAAAACTGCCATCAACGCCCTCCTCCCAAAGGTGACACCTCCACCCATTCTTCGGCCAAAAGACCCCGCTGAAAACACGGCCTCTTCCCCGGGGAACAAACACCTTCGGCTGGAAAACGTCTCCGAAGGCGCTGCGGGGAGCACGGGCCGGGTGGGAGGTGCCGGCGGAGATTCCCGCGGCAGCTTCGGCTTCCCGGGGCCCCAGCACAGGCAGCCAGCGCCCGGCAGGGTCTGGCCATCGGCTGCTCCTGCGGGATGCTCTCAGGGCTCTGCCCAGCAGCACGGCCGTGCTGGGAGCCGGGCTGCCATGGGGCCGGAGGTGCGGCCAGCTCTGCCCTCCCTCCTCCCAAAGGTGGCTGCCTCGTCACACAAGGTCACCTCTCCCTGCAGCCGCCAGCCCGGGCCTGCTGAGCATGGCCAGGCGGCACAGGCTGGGTTTTTCCCACCTCGGGACGGGTTTTGCTGTCTGTCTCCAGCGGCTCATTCCCGCCGGGGCCCTCGGCCGCTGCCAGGCCTTGACTGGCGTCTGTCCGTCACCCTCGGCAGCTGGAACCGCGGACGGCAGCGGGTCCCCGCGGGAAGGACAGGCAGGGACGAGCCCGAGCTGCGTCCCCTCCGTGGGCAGTCTGGTGCCACCAGAGAGAGCAGCGGGATGTCCCCGCGCCTGCTCCCGTTCCTGCCGCATTCCCGCATTCCCGGCCGGGCGCCCCCGGTTCCGCCGGGGCGCCGGGTGCCACATGAGTCACACTTCCTCCCTGCGCCCGTTCCAGCGCCGTGCCGCCGCTATTTTTGGAAGTTCTGGAAAGCGGATCAGCCCCGAGAAGCGCAGTTCGTGGATGCTCCCCACGCCGGGCTGGCGTCCCCCCGTGTCCCCGAGCCGGGCTGGGGAAGCTCCCGGTAGCCCGGACCCTGCGCTCCCCTCCCTGTTCGGGATGCGTGGGAACTCCCTCCTCATCCCACGGCCCCTCCTGAGTCAGCAGCAAGCTGAAGCACCATCCTAGTGGCAAAATATTACCTTTTAAAGGGCTTGTTTGCGATTGGGGTGGGACTTCGTGCAATGCCAGCCTGGCGTTGAGCGTTGTGCTCCCAACGAGCGGATCATTCCCAGTTATTTTTACTCCCAACCCCCAATGTTTTAGCTGGGGCTGCAGTGCCTCACCAAGTGTCTGTGAGGAAAACCGGGTGCAATCCAGCTCCGGAATCGAGGGATGGCTGAAATCCGAAGCGGGATCAGCAGCTGAGTGTCACAGCCGGGCCTTCCTGGCCTTCCTGGCTCGGAAGGATCTGGTTTTATGGGATGCTGCACCCACACCCACACCGTTCCACACCTGCCACCCCATCCCCTTCCCTCCACCCATCCAGAACCTGTCCAAATCGAGGATTATTTTCCTTTCAGAGCAGCGATCGTGTTGCTCATCCTTCCTCCGGGGACTTCCCAAGGTCAGCGGCCGTGCCCCCGCAATGTCCGGCCGCCTTCCCGGCCAGCCCAGGGAGCAGACCCGGGGGGGGACAGGAGCTTGTGGCCCTGCCGGGCAGGTGACACCTTTGCCGTGCGGGTGGCGGCTTGGCAAACTTTAGCTCCGTTTTT
Organism: Irena cyanogastra; assembly: GCA_013397155.1. Classification (NCBI taxonomy): domain Eukaryota; kingdom Metazoa; phylum Chordata; class Aves; order Passeriformes; family Irenidae; genus Irena; species Irena cyanogastra. The sequence continues at coordinate 319,984 of VWZV01013693.1, read as the reverse complement.
TGGGGCTGAAGCTTCTGCCTGGAGACAAGCAGCTCCTGCCCCGGCGGCGCTGCCGGGCTCGCAGCATCCCGACCTTGCCGGGATAAAATTAGCCCCGTTTCACTTTGGATTAAAGGCAGCTCCGCTGGAGCCGCGCGAGCGCTTCGGCTCGGAGACGTCAAATGGCAGCGATCCCTTTTTTGTCTGGATCGGGGAGGGGAGAGTCCTGCCAGCCAGCCCCTGGTGACAATGACATTGATTTCCTAGACCTCTCGGCGTGGCCAATTCTGTATTTTTAGCCGGGGAAGAGAAAAATACGAATCACGTGTCAGAGCAATGCTTTCGCTGCCCCGGTGGGAGGGAAGGAGCCAGGAGCCGTCGCTGCTGAGCAGGGGACGGGCAGGACTTGCTGCCCGGTCCCCGGAGCGGGGCTGGGGATGCACCGAGGAGCCGCTGCTGCTCCGTGCCCGGCTCTGCCCCAGCCGTGCCCCGCACAGCTCTGGCCTCCTGCAGGGGACCCCCGCTCCCAGAGGATCCCGTCCATCCCCTCCGCATCCCCTGTGGCCGTTTATCTTCCGGGGCAGGCGCTGCCTTCATCTCTGCTTCCCTGCCACCGCCTCCTCCTCCTCGCTCTCCCCCACCCTGTTCTCATTTCCCCAAGAAGACTTTAATGAAATCTGCCCTTAATTAAATCCACATTCATTTGCATAATTACCAGGAAATTGAAATTAGCCTGCGGACGTGGCTGGAATGCATTTGGCATCGGGCAGCCCTGGCTGTTTGCAGGGGGCTGCACCGAGGGCCCAGGGGTGTTCCCCACCCCCAGGTGCTGCCAAGCTGCTCCTCACATCCCCTCCCTCCCTGCCCGGGGTGGCCGTGGTGACAGGTGACAGTGGAGGGACAGCCACTCCTGAGGCCACGGCAGGGCAGAGGCTGTGCCCTCCACTCCCGCACAAGCAGCATCACGTTTCCTTTAGTTAATAAAAAAAAAGTCTTCACCGCCATTGAGAAATTTTTTGTTGTTTTTATAACTATGTATTTTGTCATTTTTTATGGTTTCAGTTGCAGTTTTTTTAAATCCTTTTCAACAGTGACAAACTGAGGTAACGTCTGTGACACTACAGCCTCTCCTACGGGAAGAAGGTCCGAAACCCGACAGCTGAGGGAACTGGAAATAAAAACCTGACAACCTACGGACACAGCGACCTCGACGGGGACAGAAATCACACCCCGGGCACCCCCTGGGACACACCCGGGCGGTGCCACCGAGCCGTCCCAGAGAGGCGCCACCGAGCCCTCCCGGGGCGGCCGGGATCCCTTATCTACATTATTGCACGAAAGATCGAGGACATCGAGGGACCTAAGGCAAAGAGGAGTAAAACCGGTGCCTAGCTCTCTACGTGGGGGGCAATGCTACGTCTAACGCCGGGCCCGGGGGGAGCCGGGGACAGGGCATGGCGGGGGCGGGGGCGGCCCCTGCTCTGTAAACTGCTGCTGCTGCTGCTGGAAAGCGTTATAGCCCTTTGTGGGGAACTGGGCACCGCGGCTGCCCCGCGGCACCCACCCCATGGGAGGGAAGCCCGAACCACAGCAGGGTGTTCCTGCCTTGGGGTGTCCCCGCAGCTTCCCCGCCGCGGCCGTGGGGTGAGCTCCCCGCTCTGCTGGGTGCCCGAATCCAGGAGGGAAGGTGTGACCTCCACGCACACCCCAGGACCTCGTCACTAAGGGGCCACCGGTGGCTGCAGCCAGCCCCGGCAGGGTCTATCCCGCTGCCGCTTCCCCGCCAGCCCCGGGGGAGGGTGACAGCTTTGGGGAAGGGGTGACAGCGAGGAGGGGTGATGGGGACAGCACAGAGAAGCAGGCGGGCCCGCGGGAGGCCACTCGGAGCTCCTTCCCCTGCTCCCGGGCCGTGCAGGCCAGCCTGGGGTGCACCGCTGCCACCTCCTCCAGTCCCTGGGCACAAAGAGTCTGCAGAGGGGCCGCGGGGACGCCGGCACGGCAGAGCCAGCCCGACCCCGAGCATCCGACCTGCTGGATGGGCGGCACCGCCGCAGCCCGGAGCGCGGCCGGCCCAGAGGGGACCCATCCCTCCGGCAGGGCCCGAGCCGCGTCGGACAGGGCAAGGGAGACAGGGGCTGCCAGTGGCAGTGGCTGGGACACACAATGACACACAGATAGGGACACTTGCTACATCAATGGCTGCCAGCACCTCCCACGGCAGGGAGGAAGCCGGGGCTCCAGGGCTACTGGCAACGCCCCGGCTCCCCGTCACCCACCTCCCCATCCCCTCCCAGTCCCCAGCCGTGCGGCAGGGACCGGTGGAAGGGGGCAAATCACCACCCACCCAAACCTCCCCAAAGGCCTCCTCCACGGTGCAGGGTCATCGGCCTTCCGGACAGGGCTCGAGCACGGGGTGGGGGCAGAGCCAGCGGGCCACTCACTACCCCCTGCCCCCGGCTCTTCCTGCCCGTACTGGGAGACCCCTCCCCATGCCACCCTGGGGGGAGCTTTGGAGGGGTCAGCACAGCCGTGGCAGGGCTGTGGGCGCCCCCAGCCTCCCCAGCAGTGAGCGGTGCCCTCGCTGGGCTCCGGCCACTGCGCTCGCCCAGGCGGGACGGGGGGATCGGCATCCTCGGCGCTACAGGGCGCAACCAGTTCTGTCCTTTTCCTCTTCCATTGTGTTTCTTTTCCTTTTTTTTCCTTTGGGAAACCCAGAGCCCGGTCCCGGCTCGTGCCACCACCACGATGGACTCCCCCCACCCCTGTCCCCGGGGCGGGGGGACGGGGCGGGTCACACGCAGATCTCTATTGCTGTGGCCAGGACCATCTGCCCCTTGCCCTTGTCCTGCCGTCCGTCTGTCCTGCTCGCCGTGCCCGGGGCGGCTGCGCCGGGCTCGGGGCCGCGGGCCCCGCTCCCCTCCGTCAGGACGGTCCTCTTGAGCGGGGCGGGGGTGCAGGAGCCGGCGGCCTCGTGGCAGTGGGGCCCGGCCGGGAGCTTGTCCCTGGCGTGCTTGCGGGAGCGGTAGGAGGGCCGGCACCGCACCTCGGCCATGAGGTCGCACTTGATGAAGTAGAAAACCTCCTTGACGGGGCAGCGCTTCTCGGGGTCGAGGGCCAGCAGGCGCTGGAACATGCGCAGGGCGCTGTCCGTGAAACGCCGCCACTGCGAGGGCAGCCCCGCCAGCCGCCCCTTCTGCCACCGCACGAACTCCTCGAAGAAGGCGTCGGACGCCACCGCCGCCTCCCAGGGGAAGTTCCCGGTGAGGACGCAGAAGATGAGCACCCCAAAAGCCCAGACGTCGATGCTGGTGTCCACGGCGAAGCCCTCGGCCCGGCCGGCCTGGCACACCTCGGGCGCCGTGTAGGGGATGGTGCCGCTGATGCGCTTGACCCGGCAGCCCACCTTGCGGGTCATGCCGAAGTCGGCCAGTTTGACGCGGCGGCAGTCGCGGTCAAAGAGCAGCACGTTCTCCGGTTTGATGTCCCGGTGCACCAGGCTCTTGCTGTGCATGTAGTCGAGGGCCAGGCCCAGCTGCTGCACGCAGCGCTTCACCAGCTCCTCGGGGAGCCCCACCTGCAGGGGGGACACGGCGTCAGCCACCTGCCCCCGTGGGGTCCCACCCAGCCCGGGCACCCACAGCTCTGGCGTCTGATGGTCGTGGGTGCTTCTATCTGGGTGCTCTGAGGCAGGGGATGGTGGTGGGTCCTGGGCCACCCAGGAGATGGGTGGTGGGTCTCAGGCTCCCCATAGGATGATTTGGGTTGGAAGGGACCTTAAGGATCATCCAGTTCCAGCCCCTGCCCTGGGCAGCAACACCACCCACTAGCCCAGGTTGCTCCAAGCCCCATCCAACCTGGCCCTGAACACTTCCAGGGATCCAGGGGCAGCCACAGCTTCCCCAGGAGAAGGGTGATGGGTCTCAGGCCACTCAGAGGATGGGTGGTGGGTCCCACACCTGTTTGTAGGTGCTTGTGGTTAAGCCCAGCCTAGATAGGGGTGCCCAGTCCCTGCACCTACACCCCCTTCCATATGGGCACAAAGCACAGGGGCAGCTTTGCTCAGCACCCCCTGAGTCCCCACACCCCACACAGGCTCCCACGGGAAGTGCTGGGTTCCCACCTGAGGCGGGATGATGTCGAAGAGGTCCCCGCCGGGGGCGTACTCCTGAGCGAAGACGTAGCAGTCCTCGGTCTCGAAGACCACGTCAAAGACCTTGATGATGAAGGGGCTGGAGGAGAGCGTGTTGGTGATGCTGAATTCCCGCAGGAAGTTCTTCAGCTTCGTCTTGCTCTTGTTGACGAACTTCAGGGCCATCTTGGTGCCTGTGGAGGGCAGGGGACAGGAGTGAGCCCCAGCCGGGACGGACCCGGCGCCCCGCTCCCAGCGCACGCCCCACACCCCTCACCTGTGCTTTTGTGGGACACCAGGTCCACCTTGCCGTAGGTGCCCTTGCCGAGCTCGCGGATGAGGTCATAGTGCTTGGTGATGTCGGTGCCCGAGAGGGTGCGGATGGCCAGGGACTGCATGTCCTCCGTGATGAGGGGCACCCCGCAGCAGCCCAGCTTGCGCGACGGCTCCTGCTCAATCGAGCCCGCGCTCATGGTTGCGCTGCAAGACAGAGGTGGCACTGCTTCCGTGGGGGCTGCAGGCCATTGTGCCCATCCTGTCCTTTCCCCAGGGCTGCAGCCACAGATCCTTGCAAAGGGGGATTGGGCTGCTGGGGTGGTGCTGAGCAGCCTCCACTGGGTGCCACTCCTCTGTCCCCAGGGGCCACCAACCCAATGGCTCTGCAGGCCCTCCTCCAAGGGGGCTGCAGGCACATGGATGTTTGGGGGCAAAGGGAGGGGGTCCAAGCATGGCAGAGACAGGGACAAGGACACACATGGATACAAACAGGGACACACACATGGACACATTTTTTCAGGCCTGGTATGTTCCCAGCCACTCTGCAGGACAGGAGCTAAGGCCCTTTGGGGGTGCCCTCTGCTGCTGTGCCCCCGGTGGGGACCCCAAGAGCCAGCCCTGTCCGCTCCAGTACCGAGCCCCCTCCAGAGCTGAGCCTCAGCCCAGCTGGGGAAGCTCCAGAGGGAGCCAGGGCCACACCCTGCTACCAAGGGGGACATAGTGGCTCTGCAGCAAATCCCTCCCTCACATCTCTCCAACCATCCACCAGCACCAGCTCCTGGCCTTCGCTGGCCAGGGTGCCAGACACTCTGGTATGGAGAATCCCAGAATCCCAGACTGCTTTGGGGTTGGAAGAAACCTTAAAGCCAATCTTGCTCCGTGGACAGGGACACCTGCCCCTATCCCAGGTTTCTCCAAACCCCATCCAGCCTGGCCTTGGACACTGCCAGGGATCCAGGGGCAACCACAGCTTCTCTGGGCACCCTGTGCCAGGGCCTGCCCACCTTCACAGGAAACAATTCCTTCCCAAAATCCCATCTAACCCTGCCCTCTGGCAGTGAGAAGCCATTCCCCCTTGTCCTCTCATTCCAGGCCCTTGTCCCAAGTCCCTCTCCAGTTCTCCTGGAGCCCCTTGAGGCACTGAAACAGGCTTTAAGGTCTCCCCAGTCTTCTCTTTTCCAGGCTGAACAATCCAAATTCTCTCAGCTTTTCCTCATAGCGGAGATGTCCCATCCCAGTAATCATCATTGTGGTCTCCTCTGGACTTGCTCCAACATATCCATGTCTTTCCTGTGCTGGGGACCAACAGCTGGATGCAGCATTCCTGGTGAGATCTCACCAAAGCAGGGCAGAGGCGAGCAGCACATGGACAACAGCACCAACATTCCTCACTTCCAACAAACCAGGGATGGTTTTCTCCTCACTCTGACCATTCCCACAAGAAGATCCAGACTCGGAGTCACCCACCACGCCACCACAGCAGTGAAACCACCCAGCATCTCCTCTGATGCCTTTGGGGCACTGCCTCCCCCTCCATCACCACATAAGCCCAAACCCCGGGCAGCCAGGGATGTGGGGAGGGCACTTGGGGGCTGCAGGTGGGTGAGGATGGACAGAGAGAGCCCAGGTGGTGCCCATGGGCTGAGCCCCACGCAGGGGCTGTGACAGCCACCCCAAATGGTGCCAGACACCCCACAAAGCATCTGCAGCACCCCACGGTCAGGTTCACACACAAGGATCCTCCCAGCCCTTTCCCAATAAGGCTGAGTCGGATCTCCAACTTCTCCCTCTTCCCTTCTTCCTTCCTTCCCCCCACCATGCTGCCTGTCATCCCAAACCAAAGCTCAGCTTCTTCACTTATTATAGTTATATTTTTTCCCTGGGAAGTTGGGGAAAAAATAGAAAAGGAACTTCAACATCATGATGTTCCAAAAATGTAACAGTTTGACTCATAAGATCTCCAAAGCAGCTCATCTCCATAGTGTTTCATTGGCCCCCTGGCAGAGGAGCACCATCTCAGCGTCTGGGTGCTGGAGGTGGAGGTGGATCAGCAGCAGCTCACTGGAGGCAGGACTGAGAACAGCCCCCAGCATCCTGCAGGAACAAACCCTTGGATTTACGCTTGGATTTACGGTTGCGCTCATCGATGTCCCTTAATTAACCAGCGTTGAAATGCAATTATTCAAGGGAAGGTTGGGTTTGAGGAAAAACCCTGCTGGCTGGATGAGAGAGAGGAGAGGCAGGACTGGCAGCTTGTGGAAGTGCTCTCCAAGTCAAGGGCTGTTTGCTTTTCCCCTTGGCTCAGCCTGTTGGGGTTTCCAGGTGTCTCCTTCCAGAAGCCGAGGAACATCCATGGGAAGCAGGGATCCCGCCAGGCCGGGTCCTGTGCTGCGGCGTGGGCTGGCACAGCTGGCACAGCTGGCGCCGGGATGCGCTGCCAGGGCCGGGGATGTGCCGGGATCTGCCGCAGTGCCGCCGGCACGGCCAGCTCCGAGCAGCCGGGGCTAACGGGAACACGGGGCCAGCGCCCGTCCCAGCAGGAGCCAACAGCGGCGGTGACCAAAACGCCGACACGCCGAGGCCACGGAGAGCGTAAACACAGAAGTTTTCATTAAAAATTGAAAGGCTTTGGAAAACATGTTGGGTTTGATGTGATCAGCGAAGCAAGGCAGCAGCAGGAGGCAGCGAGAGCTCGGTTCCAGCTCCGTGCACTCCCAGGGACAGCAGGGATGAGGGAATAGGGGGACATGGAGGGATGGCAGTGCCAGTGTGGCAGGAGATGCCACCAGCTTGGCCTGCCCGGGGTTGAGGTCCCATATCCTTCTGCAGCCAGGCCAGTCACACCGAGGAGCATCCGTGCGGCCAAGGGGCAGATGGGGTCACTCCAGAGGCACAACGGGGCCTTTCCCAGCACCCCAGCGCCTCTCCCGCCCCAAAACCCTGGAAGAGGAGTCAGCACCACGTCCGAAGGAGGACAGACGCAGCCTCCCCAGCTCAGTTTCAGGAGTTCTGAGGGAGCTTTGCCAAGCAGAGAGGAAGGATCCGAGTGCCGGCTGAGCCCCCCATGGCTCAAGATCCCGGGAGTGACAAAGGGGCAGAGAAGCTGCTGCTGCCACGTGGCCCCGGGACCTGGCGCTCACCACAGGCGGTTCCTGCCTCATCTCCGCATCCTGAGCCATTTCTCCTACTATTCAGACTAAAATTGTTCTGTGTTTAAGCTTCAGAACCGTTTATCTCATTGAGTGAGGAGGATAATCCACCCACCTCTTCCTTGCTCCCTGGCAGGTATTTATAGGCAGCCACTCGTCTCCCGTCGGCAGCTGCCGCTCCCCTTCCCAAACCTCCCAGCACCCCGCCCTCCATCCCCAGCACCGTGCAGCAGATCCCGGAAGGACATTATCCCATAGCCACAGCCCAGCTCCTGCCAGGAGCCGGGGCTGGCACCGACAGTCCTGCCCCAGCGCTGTTCCCTGCTGGGCGATGCTTGGCCCTGCTCTGGATCCCGCTCCACATCCCGCTCCGCCGCACGCCCAGCCCTGGGCACATCGGCTCTGCCGATAACTAATTGCAAACTCATTAGGACCTCATTGAGAGGAGCAGAGGCCGCCCGGGAGAGCTGCCCCAGGCTCCCGCAGAGAATGCTGCTAGAGCAGCGGCTGCTTGGAAATTAAGAGGAAAAGGGGGGAAAAAAATCCCCATGGCCACATCAGAGACGGACAGAAAAACAACCCAGTTATTGAGGGAGGTTACAGGAAAAGGGTTTGGGCTGAGCCTGATGCACGGTTGAGCACTGGGGGCTGTTCTGGGGCAAGGAATTGGGAAAATGAAGGGAAAATCTATGCAGGGCAGGGGCTCTGCAAAACCGGGATTCCTCTTTAAAGAGGGGTGAAATGTGAAATGCAGCAGTGGGATGGGCACAGGCCCACTCTGCTCTGTCCCTGCACTTGAGGCTTTGATTTCCCCGTTTCCCATCCCCAAACCTTCAGTGATGAGCAGGTAACACCGACTCCCATCCAAGCCCAGCAGGCTGGAGGCCAGGGCATCCCTCAGGAGGGACCTCCCTCCCTCCACACCCCGATCAGCTTCCAAGCCTGCCCTGTTTCCCCTAAGTAACACAGTGAGCCAGCAAAGGCGCGCCCTAGGCCCTGCCAGAGCCATCCCCTCTCCCAGTTCTCCACATGCCAGCATCACCCTGGTGTCACTGGCACGAGGGGCTTTGGTGCTTGGGCCGTGCCCCACGCTGAGCCGCTGCCTCCCGGTGCCCCACTCCATTTCCAGCCCCTGTCACCTCCATTCCTACCTGACCCCATTCCAGGGACATCCTCTCCTCTCCTGCATGCCGCTGGGACCCGCACAGCAGATATGAGCTGTGCTTCCCGGGGGCTGTGGCACGCTGGAGCCCAGGGAGGGCTCACAAAGGCACCTTGGCCTAACGAGGACAATGTGGCTGTGGGGGCAGGATGGGAATCTCACCGGGGCTCGGAGCCACCATGGCTGGGCAGCCTCCAGCCAGGCCGGCCACCACCTCCCCCTCACCCAAAGCAGCAAAACAGGCACGGGGAAAGGATTCCCTGCATCCAGGTGCCACCCCAGGGCCATCCAAAGCCAGTCGGGACAAGGCGAGTGTGTCCGGGAGGTGGCCGGTCACACATGGCACGGGGACATTGGCTGCTGGCAGTGGTTTGGGGACAGCCCCTCTGCCAGCACCCTGCAGCCCGGGAGAAGCAGGCACCCCAAAGAGGCCACGGGTGGGGCACGGCTCCATGTGCAGCTGCTCCACAGCAGCGGGGCAGCGCCACCGGCACGGCGGAGCCAGCGCCAAACCTGCGGCAAAGCACCCGCAGCAACTGGGAGTGCCCGGTGCCCCCCGTGCAGGCCTGAAGTGGCACTGAATTCCAGGTTATCCAGCCATTCTTACACCAGCTCCTCGCCCAGAGCAGAGCAGCCTGCTTGGCAGCAGGATTCTTTAGGGAAGCCAATGAATGCCCAGCCAGGGCTCCCAGTGGCATGAGCTGCTCTCCCAGTGCAGATGTGCCAGATGCAGGGCAGAGTCAGGCCCTGTCACATCCATCCGTGGTGTCCCCCGCTGCAGGAGCCATCTCCCATCCTGGCCAGCAGCCCGTGACAAGCTTCCTCAGCCTTCGGTCCCAGGACTCAGGTTTCACAGACCGATTGGGGAAGAGCAAACAAAGCAGTGCCAGGATTCTCTCCTCCGCCAGCTCCCCGGGGAGCCGCCACTCCTCCTTCCTGCCACCGTCCCCTGTGCCCTCCGCACCGCTCTCCCGGAGCTCCGGCAGCGTTTTCCCTGCCCTCGCGCACACGGGGCTGTCTCTGTCCATCGGCCCCGATGACAGGACCTTGGCCGCCTTTCAGTGCTTCTGGCCTCCCGGGGTTTTTGCTGCCGAGCCCGATGGCTTCGTTAGGACCTCAGCTCCTCCAGCCTGCAGCTCCTCCCGCCTTCGCCACCAGCACCGGGGACTTATGATTACTTCATTGTTTGATTGGTTTCATCAGCCTGTCATCATCTCCCTCCCAAAACTCTTCCGCCAGCGCCGACAGCACCGCACGGTTGGGATCTGCAAAGACAAACGCCCCGAGCGGCACCTGCCCGACCCCACGGCACGGCCAGCCGGCCCTCGGTCCCGCTCGCTCCTGGCGACAACAGGGACACGTCCCTCTGCCACGAAACCCGGCCCCGATTCCGCTCCAAGGAGCTTCGTGTGCCCCTGCAGCCTGGGCATCGCCCCACCGCAGCCTCCCGCCGGCCGGGCTGCGCCCGTGCAGGAGGACGCTCCCACCTCTGCTCTCCCCCCGCAGCACCCCGGGCAGGCACGGTGACACGGTGACACCGGGCGGGGCGGGGGCTGGGCACACGGACACCCAGCTGTGACCTCTGCCTCCCCGTGGGTCGCGGACAGAGGGGTGCCGAGGCCGGGCCACCCTGTCCCCTGTCCCCGGGCTGTGCTGGGGCTCCCGGCTGGCGTCGCCCGCCCGCGGCCACGGCGGCAGCGAGGCCGGACCTGGAGGAAAGTGGGTCACGCTCCCCCTTCCCGCTGCAGCCGGGCTGGGATGGAGGCCGGCCCCGCGGCCAGGGGACAGCAGGGGAGGTGAAAGGGGAGATTGGGGAGGTGATGAGGGGACACAAGGTGACAGGAGGGGACGTGGTGAAGGGATGCGAGGGGAGACAAGGCGAGATGACGAGCGGAGATGACACGGGGAGATGATGAGGGGACAAGAGAGGACACGATGAGGAGAGACAATGAGGGGAAGCGAGAGGAGATGATGGACGGGGCATGAGGGGAGATGAAAAGAGGACATGAGGGGACATGAGGAGAGGTAATAGGGAAGACAGGAAGCTGGTGAGGGAAGACAAGGAGAGGTGAGGGGACATGAGGGGAAACAAGGGGAGATGAGATGGGGAGGTGATGAGGGGACACAAGGGGACACAATGAGGGGACACGAGGGGACACGGCCTGAGCTGCCCCCGAGGCCGCCTCTCCCTGCTCTCCCCTTCCCCTGTTCCCAGCTGCCTCCCTTCTCAGCGCACCCTTCCAAACACCCCCAAA
>VWZV01013693.1:295801-308924 GCA_013397155.1 Irena cyanogastra | reverse complement strand
CCCGCCGTCCCGGGGCCGCCCGGGGGGCAGGTGCCACCGGCCTCAGGAGGGACCCGGGGCGGGGGGGGCGACCGATCCCGGGGGCAGCGCCCGCACCGCGCAGTGCCCACCCCGCTCCATTCATCCCGGAGCGCCGGCTGTACCGGGATGGGGGTTTTGTCCCCTCCCCGCGCCGTGCGGGCAAACAAAGGGCGGCCTCGGTATCGGGCGGGCAGNAGCGGGAGGAGCGGGAGGCGCGGGGGGGCTCCGCCGCCGGCCCCGCGGGGATGGGGGATGCGGAATGAGCGATGCGCGATGCGGGGCGCCGCTTGTCCCCGCCCCCCCGAGGCAGCCGGGGGGAGCCGGTGCGGGAGCAGCCCGGGAAAGGGGGGTCGGGGCTGAGCCGCCCCCTCCCCGCCGGGCGCGGAGCTCCGGTACCGCGGGCTCGGCTCGGAGCAGAGCACGGCGTGGGGACAATGGGGATGGGAGCGGAGCTCCGCAGGCGGCGGCTTCACCCCTACCCCGCCCGAGGACCCCGGCAGTCCAAGTTGGAGCACCCGGGGTCAGCAGCACAGCCGGAGCGCCCCAGCACAGCACCGTGCCCTGCTGCCCGCTGCTCCCCTGGGCCCTGCTGTCCTTGAGCCCTCCTAGACTCTGTTCCCTTTCCTTCGGCACAGGTGATGCCCCCGTGGTGTGGGTGATGCCCACCCTGGGTCAGGGAATGGTTTGGGTTAGAAAGGACCTCCAGGATCATCTCGTTCCAGCCCCTGCTGTGGGACACCTTCCAGGCTGCTCCCAGCCCCATCCAACACGGCCTGGGACAGTTCCAGGGATGGGGTGGCCACAGCTTCTCTGGGCAACCTGAGCCACCATGGCACAGGTGATGCCCGCCATGGCACAGACAGCCCCCCAAAATGCTCTCCTCAATGTGTGCAGGACACGTGGCTTCCCCTGTGGCTCATGAATGGTGGGAACGTTCAGGCCAAGCCAGGGAATGCCAGAGGAGGCAAAGACATCACGAGGGCTTCCCTTCAGGTGCCTTCAATTTGGCAACACTTCCAGCAAGTGATGCCAGAGCTGGGCACCAGGAGCTCCCAGCACCCCTAGCCCGGGGGACAGTGACAGCTCTCCCAGAGGAAGACGAGGTCTTGGCACTGTGCTCCCTCTTGGAGCATCCCTGGACACACCTCGCCTTCCCGGATTTCNAGGCAGCCGGGGGGAGCCGGTGCGGGAGCAGCCCGGGAAAGGGGGGTCGGGGCTGAGCCGCCCCCTCCCCGCCGGGCGCGGAGCTCCGGTACCGCGGGCTCGGCTCGGAGCAGAGCACGGCGTGGGGACAATGGGGATGGGAGCGGAGCTCCGCAGGCGGCGGCTTCACCCCTACCCCGCCCGAGGACCCCGGCAGTCCAAGTTGGAGCACCCGGGGTCAGCAGCACAGCCGGAGCGCCCCAGCACAGCACCGTGTCCTGCTGCCCGCTGCTCCCCTGGGCCCTGCTGTCCTTGAGCCCTCCTAGACTCTGTTCCCTTTCCTTCGGCACAGGTGATGCCCCCGTGGTGTGGGTGATGCCCACCCTGGGTCAGGGAATGGTTTGGGTTAGAAAGGACCTCCAGGATCATCTCGTTCCAGCCCCTGCTGTGGGACACCTTCCAGGCTGCTCCCAGCCCCATCCAACACGGCCTGGGACAGTTCCAGGGATGGGGTGGCCACAGCTTCTCTGGGCAACCTGAGCCACCATGGCACAGGTGATGCCCGCCATGGCACAGACAGCCCCCCAAAATGCTCTCCTCAATGTGTGCAGGACACGTGGCTTCCCCTGTGGCTCATGAATGGTGGGAACGTTCAGGCCAAGCCAGGGAATGCCAGAGGAGGCAAAGACATCACGAGGGCTTCCCTTCAGGTGCCTTCAATTTGGCAACACTTCCAGCAAGTGATGCCAGAGCTGGGCACCAGGAGCTCCCAGCACCCCTAGCCCGGGGGACAGTGACAGCTCTCCCAGAGGAAGACGAGGTCTTGGCACTGTGCTCCCTCTTGGAGCATCCCTGGACACACCTCGCCTTCCCGGATTTCCTTCTGTGCCCGCCAAGGCCAAGCAGGGATGTTTAACACCGGCCAGGATTCGCTTTGGAACTTCCTTGTCTCTCAGCTGTGTGCCAGGTCCCTTCGCCCCCGCGATGTCACTTGAAAAGGGACCCACAGTGGTGGGGCTGCCCCACCCTCCGAGGGGGACATCGGACTGTGCCCACACGTTAGCGGTGCCCGCTCCGCCGGGGCTGGGGCCGTGCCCTGCCCCCCGAGCCCTCACAAACCGAGGGAGCCATCGGCACTGACTCACTGATGGCTCCGCTCCGCTCGCGCTGAGGATGCAGAGCAATTAAGGCTTTTCATGAATGACTTTAAGGCAAGAGACTGAATCACACTCCGACACTCCGCTTTAATTTGTGCCGGCATCGGCCGTGCCACTGTCACCCTCTTCCTGCCCGGCAGCCGCGCACGGGGCACCGCCAGCCCCGAGAGGGGCGGCTGTGGCCCCCGGGGCCGGTCCCCTCAGTCGCCCTTCGCTCGCCGGTTCCTGCCACAGCTCCCGGCTCCTGCGGCTGGGATGCTCCAAGTGCGGATCGTTCCCAGCGGGGTGCAGGCATCGGAACGGCGCTGGAGGAGAAATGCTGGAGCGCAGTGTCCCGGCCAGCAGGGCTGGGCTGGTGGGGGCTGGCGCTGCCCGGAGCGGCCGCTGCGGGGCTGGCACGGAGCTGGCACGGGGCTGACACGGGGCTGGCACAGGGATGGCACAGGGATGGCACAGGGATGGCACAGGGATGGCACGGGACAGGAGAGCCTCTGAGGAGTGGAGGTGCGCGAAAGAGGAAAACGGTGGGAGATGGGCAGAGCTGGGCTGCTCTCGGTGCCACCGCAGGAGCACACACGGGCCACTCCATGGGCTGCTGGGGATGCGGTGGCTCCGGCCTCGCCCCTTCCCGAGGCCCCTCTCCCCCCGTGTCCCCCGCCTGTCTTTGCAGGGCCATCCTGGCTCCCGCAGCCTCCCGCTCGCGGTGTTCCGAGCAGCTCCTGCGAGCTCTCCGGCAACTCTGTCCCTATTTATAGCTCGGGGCTGTTTCTAGGTCAGGCGGGAGGTGCCGGTGCCTGGAGAGCCAGCCCAGGGACCATGGGGGGGCTGCAGGGACAGTGTCACAGGCCCCCCACATGGGTCAGCTGCCAGTGTCACCGTCCTGCTGCTGTGCCCTGGGTACCCAGGGGCTGAGCTGGCACTGGGACCAGCTGGGCCTGGCAGGGCTTCATGGCATTCATTGGGACTCTGTGGGGCTTGGCAGGGCTTTGTGGGGCTCTGTGGGACCCCATGGGGCTCTGTGGGGTTCTCTGGGGGTCCATGGGACTCACCAGGGCTCCCTGGGGTTCAGCAGGTGCTCATGGGACTTTGTAGGGCTCAGTCGGGCCCTTTGGAACTCCATGGGGCTCTTTGGGACTCCATGGGGCTCTGTGGGACTTCAAGGGGCTCTGTGGAGCTCTGTGGGCTCCACGGGGCTCAGCGGGGCTGTGTGGGGCTCCGTGGGGCTCGGCAGGGCTCCATGTGACTCTGGGGGGTTCCGTGGGGCCCGTCAGGTCCCTCTGGGGTGTCCCTGCCCCTCGGTGGCACGTGGGTGGCACGCACACTGAGCCATAGTAACACCAGTTGTACCGGGGAGCGCCCGCACTGAGCTCGTGGTCTTCAAAGCACTCCCGGAATATTAATAACTAATTAAGATTAACGAGATGAAAGGAGCCAGATCAAACATGTTTATCACCTCGTGCAATCCCAAACCGTGCAAACAGCTCCCGCCTCCCCGAGGGACCACGAGTGCCCTGGGATTTGTGCTCGGAAAGGGAACATCCGGCTCGTGCCGTGGGATGTGCTTGGACAGGGTGGGCAGCGCGAAACGACCTGGAAAGCCCAAAATATTCCCAGCGTGCCAAATCCCCTCGGAATTCAGCGAGGAGGTCGCTCGTCCCTTCGCCATCGCTTAGCCAGAGCGGGAGCCAAGGGGCTGAGCCCCACACGGCCGCGGGCCGGGGTCCCACGGCCACTCGCGCTTGTCACGCTCCGGTGACAGGAGCCAAAGCTGCGGGGATGCTGCGGGGATGCTGGGAAGGAGCAGCGGAGGGAAGGAGGGAGGGGAGGCGGGAGCGGAGCACGCCGGGAGCCGCAGCACGGGCGGAGGGGACCCGCTCACCCCGGGGGGCTCCGGCATGTCCCCCCCGCGGGGCCAGCACCCCCCGGCCCCAGCCCGGGGGACACCACCCGTGCTGGGGGCGCCGGGTGTCCCCTCGGTCCCTGGGGACAGAGCCCACCCGCGGGGATTCCCGGGGGAAAGGGGCGGAGGGAGCTGGTCCCTGCAGCGCGGGGCTCGGGGCTCGGAGCCCCTCAGCTCGGTGTCCCCCCGTGCGCGTGCTGCCACCCCACGCGGTGACAGCCGGGAGGGGATTCCCGGGGGCCGCTCGCAAGGTCAGGGAGGGGCCGCAGCCGTGGCACAGCCCCGCCGGTGATGGGCACACACCGAGCCCCTGCCAGCGGATCCATCCATCCATCCATCCATCCATCCATCCATCCATCCATCCATCCATCCATCCATCCCTCGGGGTGCTGCCCCCGGCCCGGAGCCCGTCCCGCGCTCCCGGGGCTGCGAGGCACCGAGCAGGGACACAGCGCCCCGAGGGATGGATCCCCGGGCCGGGCCGGGCAGCACCGGCCGCAGTCGGGATTTCGGGGATGGCACTGAGCCCGGAGCACAGTGGCGGCTGCTCAGGCACCGGGACGGAACGGGACCGGAGGAGGCCTTTGGGATGGGCTGCTCGGGAAAAGAAGCAGAGCGGGTTTCTTCGAGGGGAAGGAGGGGCTGAACTGGGGCGCAGGGCCCGCCCTGGCACTCCGATACCGCCGTACCCCAACAGCACCCGGCACCGCCCGCCCGCCGCCTCCGCTCGCTGCCCGTTCTCCTGGCACCATCTAGAGGCTGCGGGAACGGGCACGGGGGAACGGACACACGGGGACAGGGACGGGGACAGGGACGGGGAGACAGACACGCGAGGAGAGACACGGGGGGACGGGCACCGGCAACAGACACGGGAAGACTGACCTAGGGGAAAAGACATGAGGACAGACAGAGAGGACAGACAGAAGGGGGCAAACATGACGGGGCAAACACGTGGGGACAGACACACTGCCACAGCACCCACGCGTGGGGCCCAGCACTGCCCCTGGCACAGGGGGCAGGAGCAGGGCCGGGCCCAGGGCGGTGACAGGGCAAGTGACTCTGGCAGCACCTCCGGTCACCCCGGGGAGCCCACCCTGCTGGGGCTGTGCTGGGGGTAACAGGCAATGGCAGCTGTGTCCCCACGGGATGGAGACAGATTCAGGGACAAGCTGGTGACAACCGGGGGAGTGTTCAGGGACCGGACACACTCCCACCCCCACCCCCAGTGCAGCCCACCTTGAAGCAGGGCAGGACAGGGAGAAGCCTCTGGGGACAAGCCATGGGTGTCCGCCCCTCGCCGACCCCCAAGGAGGGAGGGGCGGTCCCTGCAGCCACCACGCGGGACCCTGGGCCACCGCACTGCCACCCCGGGTGCTCCCTCCCTGGCTGAGAATGCCAAGCTCATGCCACCTGTGGCCTGACACAGGCTGGGTGCCACTGGTCAGCTCCGAACCCGGGCTGGGCTGTGGGACAGGAGCCCTGGGAATTCTGTGCTCGCCCCCGGCCAGCAGCACCCACCCCCACGCCCTTCCGATCCCTGCTCCCCCACCTGGGCACTGACTCACAGGAGCTGAGGCTCCAAAAACTCACGATTTACACCAAAACAAACCCTACAGCTTCCTGCAACCCGTGAGGAAGGACAGACTGCCTGGATTGATCCAGCTGATGGCCCTGAGGTCCCCCAGACCCCGCTGGGGACGGCCGGTGCCTGGAGCGCTCCTGGCTGGAGCAGACCGGGGCTCTGCTCGGGGCTGGCAGCGTGGGACAGGAGGCGGCAGTGGCTCGGTGCCACGGAGAGCAGTTGGGCACAGCGTGTGCAGCACTCGCACCTCGAGTCCTGCCGGCTGCCCGCCTAATTCCGGCACCGGCACCGGCACATTGTCCTTGGCTGCCGCTCAGCAGCGTCGGTGGCAGAGGAGATTTCGGGAAAGGGGGAGCGAGCGCCGGTGCTGCTGCCCAGAGGAACAGGCCTCGGGGAGCCTCGGGGCTCTCCTTGTGGACCCCCCGAGTGCCCCTGGCCCCAGGAGGGGGGGAGCAGAGCCTGCCCAGGGACCCTGCTCAGGTGAGCGGAGATGGCTGGGACGGCTCCGGGATGGAGCGGGGATGGTTCTGGGATGGCTTCGGGAGGCCGTGGGTGCACACGCTGCTGCCCACAGCCCCACTGCTCCCATGGGCACAGCAGCACCGCTGAGCTGGCACGGCACGGCACGGCACGGCACGGCACGGCACGGCACGGCACGGCACGGCACGGGTGCCCACCGGGCCCCTGGAGAGCAGCTGCCAGGGAAGCCCATCCCGGGCGGACACACGTGCTCGGCGCAGCCCCGGGCCCGGCTCCTCCTCGCTCCCGGGGAAACTTCGGCACGGCCCGGCCGGGCGCTGTCCCCAGCCCGGCTCGGTGCCCGCTCCGTGCCCTGCCCTCCTTGCGTTCGTGGCGTGTCCCCAGCAGCCCGTGTCCCCGCCGGGGCTGTCCCGGACTGCGACACTGACCTGTGCAGGTGCAGGGGCTGCAGCTCCTCTCTCTGGAAGCAGACGAAGCAGAAGGAATCCATCGCTCAGCTCCGGTGGCCACCGAACCCGGGCGAGGGCGACCGCAGGGCAGGCAGCGCCGGGAGGGGTGTTGGCATCGTCCTCGCCGGTGCCGGCGGTGGCCGGGGGCTCACGCTGGCCCTCCTGGGGCCATGGTGTCGGGGAGCCCGTCACACGGCAGGGCTGAGCGCCGGGACCGGCCGCTCCCCGGGCACGGAGGCGGCTCCGGGCTGTGCCGCGTCCCGCGTCGCCCTCACGCCGGGGCCGGTGCCACCCAGTGCCACCCCGGCACCCATGGCGCTGCCCGGCCGGCGGCACTGCCGGTCCTCAGCGGCTGCGAGCACGGACCTGGGATGGCATCACCGGCACCGGGGGTCCGGCAGGGTGGGCCGAGGCACCGGCCGAGCCCCGCGGGGCTTCAGAGGCCGCGGCGAGCGGCTGCCGTGGGACACCGGGGGACAGCGCCCGTGCCGCGGTGAGGGGAACTGTCCCCTGCAGCAGGTGGGGTCCGGCGGGCTCTGACGGGATCCAGCGCGGGCTGGAAGGGTCCGGCAGGGCCCGGCAGCCGAGCACACCGACGGAGGGAGAAAGTTGTGCCGTCGTGCGGCGGCGGCTCCGCGGGGCTCGTCTCACCGGCAGAGCCGCCGCTCGCTCTGACAGCTAAAGCAGCGTGCGGGTATTAATAGCTCCCGACTCCCGCGGCGAGGCTGGAAATTAACTCCTCCAATGCCGCCTGCCCGGGCTCCAGCCGCCCTCTCCCGGTGCCCGCTGCTGCCTCCGGGCTCGCCGGCACGGGCTGGGACCGCGCAAAGCCAGCTCGCCCGCCCGGGCGCCGCGAGTCACCGAGGAGCCCGGGCCGTGTCCCTCCGGGCTCTGTCCGACACCCCCAGGCTCTGGCCGGCCTTGGCACAGGGGACGTGGCACAGTCGGGGGGAATCTCTCAGCTCGGGGTGGGCCGTGCTGCTGGCAGGGGAGGAGGTGCCAGGGAGCCATGCCTGGATGTTCCCCCTGCACGGGCACAGCCACAGGGACAGCTCAGGAGCCCCAGGGTGCCTGGTGAGGGGTGTCCCTGCCCCACAGCAGTGTCCCTTTGCCCCTAGATGAGTGTCCCTGCCCCTAAATGCCCCATTGCTGCAGCAATGTCCAGCTGCTGGATACGCTAGGCCACGCTGGGTCGGGAGCCCCCAGAGTCCCAGGGCCCTGACATGTCACTGTTCCCCATCCACTGGGACTGGCTCAGGGACCAACACGTGTCCCCCAGGTCCTTGGGACCGAATCCTGGTCCCTGGCCCCAGCCCGCACCAGTGTCCCGGGATAGGACCAGAAGCCACGTCCTTGGCAAGGTGAGCAGCTGGGAGAGGCTGCCCCAGCCTGGCCCTGGGCTTCGTCATCTCTGCCCTGAATTATTCAGTGAGTGGCTCTGCCTGTGGCGTCTGCTCCGGCCACACCCCCGCTAATGGCAGAAATCGATGGCTCCTGAATTCCTCACGGCCAGAAAGCTCCGGGCTGTGCTGCGCTGGGTCCTGTCACCACAGGAGACTCTGATGATCCCAACTTTGTCTCACAGAATCTTGGAATCCCAGAATGACTTGGGTTGGAAGAAACCTTAAAGCCCATCCAGTGCCACCCCTGCCATGGCAGGGACACCTTCCACTGTCCAGGCTGCTTCAAGCCCTGTCCAACCTTGCCTTGGGCACTTCCAGGGATCCAGGGGCAGCCACAGCTGCTCTGGGCACCCTGTGCCAGGGCCTGCCCACCCTCCCAGGGAGCAATTCCTTCCCAATATCCCATCCATCCCTGCCCTCTGGCAGTGGGAAGCCATTCCCTGTGTCCTGTCCCTCCATCCCTTGTCCCCAGTCCCTCACCAGCTCTCCTGAAGCCCCTTTAGGCCCTGGCAGGGGCTCTGAGGTGTCCCTGGAGCCTTCTCCTCTCCAGGTGAGCACTCCCAGCTCTCCCAGCCTGGCTCCAGAGGGGCTGTGCAGGTGTTTGCAGAGATTCTCTTTCCATGCTGCTCCTTGGCTGCTGGGAGAGGCAGCAGCAGCCCCAGGCCCTGCACTGAGGGAGCCCATGGGATCAGGGCCCCAGGGCCCCCTGGCACCCACCCAGGCACCCACTCACCAGGAACATGCTGCAGGAGCAACAAAAATGTTAAAATTTAATGCCTTGGCTAATGGGCTGAGCAGAGTGGAGCAGAAACCTGGAGAAGAAGGGAAGAGGATGAGAGAGCCCAGGCCCGGGGAGCCTCTAATGGCTTCCCCTTCACCCTCTGCTTCCTGCAGCAGGAGCACACCTCGCTGGGCTCACGGGACCCTCCTGCCTCACTAGAAACAATCCCACCACGATGCTGGACCAAGGGGGTGGCCACGAGTCCTTGTGGCTCCTGCTGGATCCCCACGGGAGCTCCTGGAGAGGGACAGAGCCCTGAGGATGAGGCCTTGCCTGTGGGAAGCCGGGCTCCGTCATCCCCCTGCACCCCCAGCTGCAGCCCTGCTGCCGTCCCACAGAGCCCTGGCTGCTGAGAGCAGGGGGAGGCACAGGAGGACAGCTCAGGACATCCTGCTCTGCTCTCCGGGGGCATCTGAGACCTGGGAAGAAGCTTGGGACAGACTGGACTTGGTGCAGGTTCAAAAGAAGCCCCAGCCTGAAGGAATCCTTTCTCCCTGCCTGCCCTGGCTTCAGCTTCTCCTCTGCCTCTGCAGCTGCTACAGGGGCTTGGCAGGAATTTCCAGGGCTCCCTTCAGAGCCATCAGACCCACAGAGCCTGGCTGGAGCTTGGTCCTGCCCTGCTCCCCCTGTGTCCTTCAGGACCTGCTCAGCCCCTGGGCTCCTCCAGCCCCAGGCTGGGAGCAGCCACCCTCCCTCCAGAGGGAATTGGGAAGCCATTCCCAGGGCTGCAATTGGTGCCAAACCCCAGCATGGACCCGTGAATCCTCCCAGAGCAGGAGGGGAGGCAGGACAAGCTGGCCAGGAGCGGTGGTGGCCACAGAACCACAAAGGTCCCTCAGCCACCACGGCCACAGCTGTGGGATGGGCTGGGCTGGGGTGGCATCCCCAGCTGAGCTCCCTCCAGCCCTGGGACACCGAGGGACCCTCCAGCCCTGGGACACAGAGCCATTCCAGGGAAGAGCTCCCTGTACCCAGGCTCTGCTGGGTTTATATCATTAATTATCCACTTCTGTACTTTCCTCAGGAATTTGCACTCAGGAATTTTTACCTGCTGGGGTTTTATAGCTTGCTAAATAAGCAAATTCCTTGCCAAGGAACTTGGAAGCCATGGGGAGCCGTGGGGCTTTGTGGACAAAACTTTTCCAAGCTGCTTTACTGGACTTATAAAACACAGTTTAACCCTTTTCACCAAACTGCTTTGCATGAGGTGGCAGGGCAGTAAAGTGCTCGCTCCTCCATGGCATTCCCAACAAGCTGCAGCTCGGATTGTGGCAGGAACAATGAAGGAGATGGGAGCGGAGGGGAGGGATGTGAGGGGAAGCACAGCCAGCTGCTGGGTTGGCGTGAGGCTCAGACTCACCCTGAGGGCAAAACCCAACCGCTGCAGAACGGGAACAAAGCAATTAAATGAGATGACTATTTGAATGTGGGATTGAAGGGGCTGGAATCAAGGCTGGAGCAGCACAGGAGGCTTGGGGAACAGGCATTTCAGTGCCTGTTTGTTATAAAAACTGAGAGATAAACCATGTGCTAACAAATTATTTTCACAAATCCTGTTCCCTTCATCTCCCCAAACAGCTGTTCAGCTCCATGGCATTTCCATTCCTTCTGTGTTTTTAAAACATAAAGTTACCAAATCAATTTTGAAAAAAGCTGGGTGGCTTCTCCAGCATGGGGGCTGGTCCAGGCACAGTCCAAGCACTGCTGCTCCCTCGTCAGGGATGGAGGAGCCCCAGAATGAAACGAGGGCTGGCACAGTCACTGCTTTGGGGCAGTGCTGATTTGCTTTAGGAAATGGCTCTTCCAGCAATGGGAAGAGCAGGCCCGGGCCTGGCATGGCCACATTCCCAGGACAGGCTCCTCCTCATGCTCCAGTGGTGCTGGAGGCTGATGTGGAATTCCCACCCTGGTTTTTCATGGATCAACAACAGGAGGGCCCTGAGGGGGCCATGTGAGACCTGGTGTTTGCTGTGTGAGGACACTGGGGACACCTGGGTGTGTCTGGAGGGGGCCTGGAAGGAAGATGGGCCTTTTATAAGGGCCTGGAGAGCCAGGACACAGGGAATGGCTTCCACAGCCAGAGGGCAGGGAGAGATGGGATATTGAGAAGGAATTGTTCCCTGGGAGGGTGGGCAGGCCCTGGCACAGGGTGCCCAGAGCAGCTGTGGCTGCCCCTGGATCCCCGGCAGTGCCCAAGGCCAGGTTGGACACTGGAGCTTGGAGCAGCCTGGGACAGTGGAAGGTGTCCCTGCCATGGCAGGGGGTGGAATGAGATGACATTTAATGTCCCTTCAACCCAAACCTTTCCATGCTTTATGATTCCTTTACCTCGGGCAGATGTTTCCAAAGCAAAGGCTTGCAAAGCTCAGCCTCACCCCTCTGCAAGCTGCTCCACCTCCCTGGCCTGTGCGGGGCTCAGTGGGAGAGAGGAGCAGCCTCCCTGCAGGGCCCCAGCAGTTTGGCAGGAGGTTCCTTCCCTGGGTTCCCACCTTGGGTGCCTGCCCATCCTTCCCTCCTCATCACCCTGGAGCCGCCTCTCCTCCTTTGGAGACCCCAAACAAGCCCATCCCCAAACCCCACAGTGCTGGAAGCAGCAGGAGGCTCAGGAGATCCCTGTCCTGGGGCACGTGTCCTCACACAGCCCTGGGGATGACAAAGGCTGCTAATGAGATTATCCTGGTAATGATCTCCATGGTAACGAGCTCTGCTGAGGGGCCGGATCCGGGCAGCTCCAGCCTCGGATCCACAGGGACACCCCTCGGCTCAGCCGGGCGGTTGGAGAGGTCTTGGAGGGGGTTTGGAGCAGTCAGAGGAGTTTTGGAAGAGTCGTGGAGATTTTGGAGGTGTTGTAATGGTTCTGGAAGTGTTGGAGAGCTTTTGGAGGCACCAGAGGGTTTTTGTGCTGCTGGGGATATTGGGGAAGTTTTGGAGAAGCCAGAGGAGTTTTGGAGCAGTCAGAAGAGTTTTGGAGGAGTTGTGGAGATTTTGGAGGTGTTGCAATGGTTCTGGAAGTGTTGGAGAGGTTTTGGAGGTGTTGGGAAGGATTTGGAGGTGTGGTAATACTTCTGGAAATGTTGGAGAGCTTTTGGAGGCATCAGAGGCTTTTGGTGGTGTTTGGAATATTGGAAAAGTTTTGGAGGGGGTTTGGAGGTGTCAGAGGAGTTTTGGAGAAATCAGAGGAGTTTTGGAGAGGTTTTGGAGATGTTGGAGAGATTTTGGGAGTGTTGAAGAGGTTTTGGAGGCATCTGAGTGTTTTGGTGGTGTAGGAAATATTGCAGAGATTTTGGAGAGGTCCTGAAGAGGCTGGAGTGGTTTTGGAAGGGTTTAGGAGGAGTTTTGGAGATTTTGGAGAGATTCTGAAGGTGCTAGAGGAGTTTTGGAGGTGTTGGGAACGTTGAAGAGGGTTTGGAGAGGTTGCAGGTGTTTCAGAGGGGTTTTGGAAGCGTTAAAGAGGTTTTCAAAAAGTTCTGGAGGAGTCCAAGGGGTTTGAAGGTGTTGGAGGAGTTTTGGAGGCAACAGAAGATTTTGGGATAGTGGAAATTTTGCTGAAGTTTGGAGGTGTCGAAGAAGCTTTGAAGATGCTGAAGATATTTTGGGAATGTTGGCAGATACTTGGAAGTGTTTGAGGGGTTTTGAAGGTGGCAAATTTTAGAGATGTTGGAGGGATTTGGGGAGGTCTGGAGGGGTTTTGCTCAAGGGGCTTTGAAGGTCTGGAGGAGTTTTGGAGATATCAAAGAGCTTTTGAGGGTATTGAAGGAGATTTTGGAGGAGTCAGAGGAGTTTTGGAGGCATTGGAAGGGTTGAAAATATTGGAGAGGTTTTGGAGAGGTGCTGGAGATGTCGGAGAGATTTTGGAGAGTTCAGAGGGGGTTTGAAGGTGTTGGAGAAGTTTTGAAGAGGTTGGAGATATTTTGGAGAGGTTGCAGGGGTTTTGGAGAGGTTGCAGGGGTTTTGGAGAAGTTTTGGAGGTGATGGAGAGGTTCTGGAGGTGATGGAGAACTTTTGGAGGGGTAGGAGAGGCTGGAGGAGTTGTGGAGGAATTGGAGGGGTTGTGGAGGGGTTGGAAGGCATTGTAGGGCGTTTTGGAGGTTTTGGGAAGGTTTGGAGGTGATGAAGAGGCAGGTTTTGGGGGGTTTGGAGGATTTTGGGGGTTGGAGGTGGTGTAGAGGCGGGGTTTTGGGGGGGTTGGGGGGTTTGGGGGGGGTGG
>VWZV01013693.1:224381-294498 GCA_013397155.1 Irena cyanogastra | reverse complement strand
AGAGCGCGGCGCCCTGCCTAGAGCCGCCCCGGGGCCGCCGCGGCCATGGTGAGCTGGGGGAGCGGGGCCGGGCGGGGACGGGCGGGGTGGGAGGAAGGAGGGATTGCCCCGCGGGGCCCGGACACCGGAGCCTGAGGGGCTGAGGGGCGGCTGCACCCCCCGAGCCAGCGCAGGCACAGCGTGGGAAAGGCCGGGGAGGCACAAATTCCTCCTGGGAGCGTTGGTGCCCGGGGCTGTTGGGAATTACGGGTTTCATGGCGTTAAAGCTGCGAGGGCGCTGAGGGGTGCCCAGGGCAGCCGTGGCTGCCCCTGGCAGTGCCCAAGGCCGGGCTGGACGGGGCTCGCAGCACCCTGGGACAGTGCAAGGTGTCCCTGGACGTGGCACGGGTGGAACGGGATGAGCCTCAAGGTCCCTTCCAGCCCAAACCATTTCGTGATTAAATTCTCTGGCGCCAGCTGTGGGCTTGCCCTCACGGCCTCCAGCTGAGCCTTGGGTGAGCCGTAGGAATGACCTGGATTCTGTTCTGGACTGGAGACATCGGCCTTCAGCTGCCTGCCCACAGTGCCACCGGGGCCACGGCACACCCAGGGACAGACCTGGCCCGCTGGGATCTGCTCAATCCCCTCTTCCCTCGGTACGAGCCCCAGGAGGGGTCTCAGGAGAGGTCTCCGATGGTTTGGTGCCCGCAGGGCCGGGCTGGCAGGGCCGGGAGGTGGGAATTGCCTCCAGGGCATCGGGCTGCTGCTCCCTGTCACCAGCCCAGAACTGCTGCTCTGGTTTTCCCCTTGCTCTGCCCACAGGCAGACCTTGTACCCCAATATTTGTTGGGATGATAGAGGGAAGGCACAAATGAGCCCTTTGCAGGTGGGCAGGAGTGGGGAGATGCTTGCAGCAGCCCTGGGTCTGCTCCTGGGGCTCTGCCCTGGCCCACCAGAGTCCCCCTGAACACAGGCTGGAGTTCCTGGCCTGGTTCTCAGGCTTAACCTGCCTTTGGTGATGTAGGGTCAGGCTTTGCACCCCTTTTCTTCTGGAATTTGGGATCCTGGTTGTGAATTCCTTCACCCAAGAGCTGAGATAATCACATCTGCTTGCTGTGTAATGTGCTCCTGGCACATGACTGGTGTTTTATTGGAGCTTTGATCTCTGTAGCCACTTTGGTGAGCTTCATTAGGCCCTTGGAGAGGCTTTGCTGCTCCATCTGGGATGTGCTGGGGTGGGACACAGTCTTCTCAGTAAAATATATATAAATACATAATATTTATGTATATAAATACTGGTATTATTTTATGGTAGCAGCCTGAGGGTGCTCAGGGTGGGCTCCTGACGTGTCTGCCACGTGTCCCAGCTCTTTGTGGCTTTAGCTTCAGGCAAAGAGTGACCTTTTTGAGGTTGATTCTTAGTGACCAGCCCAGATTCAAAAAGGTGAATAAATGGTTTGCAGGGTTTGGCAGGCCAGGGTGTGCACTTCACATTGCAGGTGGCAAAAGGACTCATTAGTTCTCCCCTCACTCCCCTGTGGACACACACATTTATCCTCCTGGATTACACCTTGTTTTCTTCTTTTTTCCCTTCAACATCCCCTGTTTGGCTCAGCCACAAGTCCTGCCTGTGGAAGTTGAGCAGCAGTCCCTGGGCTGTGCTGGCTGTTGTAACTCATCATGTGACTCCTGTACAAGATTTTCCTTCTGTTCCCATTTTCCTGGAGCCTACAGATGGGCATGTTCTGCTGCTAGGGCACCCTCCTTCCTGGAAACACTTGGGAAAGCATGAAGATGAGCTGCTGGAAGGCACACAGGGAACAAATAAAACACAATCCAGCTCTGCTCTGGAAGAACAGGCTGCTGGGAGCAGCTTCTCCTTGGAGGGGTTGGATTGGGTGATATGGAAGGTGATGAGCAGGGGTGAATTAGAGCTTGATGAACTGGGCAGGAAGCTGGGAAGGCAGGAGGGAATGCAGTGATGCACAGGGAGCTCAGGCACCACAAATGTTGTGGAGCAGGTGCCTGTTTGCTGGGCTTAGTTGCCACTCGCAGCTCAGAAATCTTAATGCCACTCAAAAGTTGGGTTCAGAGGAAGCTTGAGTCTTTCTCTGCTTTCAGAGGTGTTTGCAGAGAGCTGTGTGGTGGTTCTTGGGGCTGCTCCTCCTGTGTGTGCAGATAGTGCTTGTGCAGTGTCCAGTGTGGGAAGGTGCTGAGGAGGCCATGGTGTCTCTGCAGGGGGAACAGGATAGTGCAAAATCCAGGGGGGTTTCTCTGGAGCTCATCTCTAAACACACAGAGCAGATCCAGCTTCAAGCTTTTCTTCCACACACCACATATTATTACATTGTTTCCTCCTCACCTCTTAAGATCCTTTTAAAAGATTTTATGAACAGCTTCAAAGTAAATATTGTTCATGGAGCTCTCCTTGGAGGGATTTATTTTCTGTCCAAATTAGCCATGTCTTTGCGTCATCACTCTTCCTTCACCTTTGCTCCTTCCACTGGTGAAGGTGAACCATCTTTGAAGCCCTGGGAGCTCCGCTGGGACCTCCTGAGCAAACCACTCACCTGGGAATTGCATTTGCAACTCCCATGTGAGGCTGGAATTTCAGTGATGTGGGATTTGTATCCTGCCAGCAACTAAAACAGCTCAGGAACAGGGACTCCAGGAAATGGTGCTGTGTGAGGTTTGGGATGCAGAGATGCTTCTCCCAGAACAAATCACACTTCCCCCAGGTTGTCCCTGGGCCTCCAGGCGAGCAGCCACGCGGGAGGCAGACGCTGGAAGTGCCCAGATCCAGGGGATCTCGTGTCCCTGCTGTGTGTGAGGCACACAGAGCTGCTGAAATGGGAGCAGGCAGTGGGCGGCTGCAGCTTGGATGTTCCTGAGTTTCCCACAGCAGCATCCTGGCTTTTATTCCACAGCCTCTCTTCCCACCTGCCTGTTTTTAGCAGTAAGTGCTGTTGTTTTCCTGTGCCTGGAGCTGCCTGGTGATGGTTGCAGCCTTTCATTCAGGAAGGAGTGGAGTGTGTGTGGATTGCAGCATGTCCTGCCAGGTGAGGCTGGTGAGCCCTGGGTTATCCTGGTGCTCGTGGTTGCCAAGGAGCTCCTGCTCAATTACCAGAATAGCTCCTGTTTATTCTGTGTCAGCCTCGCTGAGCTGGTGGCCCTGAGGCTGGCTCAGGCTGTGGCTGGGAACCAGGGCTGTTTTGGGGAGCACTCCTGCTGTTTGCAGGTCACCTAGGACATTGTGACAGGAGGGAGCAGCAGCTTCTTGCTCCTGCAGAGCCCCGTGGCCTGGCTGTCCCATCACCCTGGGGACGCTTGGGCTCCGTATGTGCTGTGTTCCTTGTCCCAGGTGAGCTCAGGGATGCTGTGCTGCACATGGCCAGGTGGGCTCAGCTTCACAGCAAGGTTTTGGGATGAAGGTGAGGGTGTCGTCAGGGAGTGTTTTTGAGTTGAGGCTGTTGTCCCCTCCCTCTGTCCCCCAGCAGTGCCAGCTGAGGTGCAGCATCAAAACTACACCCCTAAGCCTGAGGTTCTGGCTGCTCTCAGTGCATCCCCTTCATGTGCAGTTGAAATAAAAGCAAACCCATTGTAGGACCCTTCTGACTCAATCAGCTGCTGAGCAGAGAAACCAGAGTAGGAACTCGGAAGTTCTGGCCTCAGCTCCAACATCTGGCTTCCTTTTTTGGCCAGCAAGTCATATTGTGAGTTTGTGTGCCCTCCAGTTATCTCCCCCCTATTAAATCATCAAACTGGAGATTGTGATTAATGCTGGTGAACTTTCCCATCTCTGCAGCAAGGCCTGAGTAGCTCTGGAGATGAACCAGGAGTGGGAACTGTAGCAGCAGAGCTGATCTCTGCTCTGATGCTTCCTCCAAAAGCAGAGCTTTTCTCAGAAGAAAACAGCTCATTTAGCAGAATGATTGCATGTACTCCCTTTCAGGACCTATAATAATTCCAATACATCCATATTTCAAAGACCTGGGTAGCTAAATGTAGGCTGCAGGAGGACTAAAAGCTATCAAGGCAAAGTGATTGAGCCTCCAGGTTGCCTAAACGAGCTTGAAAAGCTCATTTCCACCGGCTGTCGCTGATGGATGGGTGGTGGTGGTTGTAATTATTTCAGCAGAGAAGCACTAAAATCTGGCAGGTACCACACAGCTCCTGCCATGGGGTTCAGTGCTGTGCAGAGGTCACTCCATGCATGGATACCCAAAAACTCCAAGAACTTTGGGCTCAATTGGGTGAATTAATTACACATTGTTAGGTGGTGTCATTTAGGAGCAAAGTAGCTGCAGTTAATGTTGGATTTTTACATTAGTATATGTAAATAGAAGGAAATGTGGCTTTGAGGTGTATAGGCTGATACCTGCCTGGTAGAATGTGCCCTAAAATCCTTCCAAATCATTATCCTCTACCAGACAACAGATATTTCCTCTTAGGAGCTATATTTATATTTGGGTCACTGCTGTCTTGGCTTTCTCTGCATTCCAGGTGTCAACATGACAACCTTCATCTTTGAGAGAAAGAAAGAAAAAAAGGTGTTTGCTGCTTTGTTTTATCAAAATAAAATGTTTAGGCTCCCATTTATATAGAACAATTTTTGGAATCCCATTTCCAGCATTTATGAAGTGTGCAGTGTGTGTCTGTTCCCTCTTGTAGGCCTGGTTGTTCCAACCAAAATGTAAATATTGATATTTGGGTAGAGGAAAAGCAATTGGCTTTTCCCCTACTGATTCTGATGGTCAAGGACTTTGCTGTTCATCCAGGCACCCCCTGGAGTTTATTTGTGGATTCTCTGTCCTCTGGAACTTTGGGATGATGCAGCTTCTCCTGGGCTAAGAAGCTCCTACAGCTTATGGTGAAGCAACTCTTTTCCAATCTTACCTTCCCTCCACACGCATTTGATTCCTTTCTTTATCCATGTTTCTCTTTTCTGTTTACACTCAGGATACTTTCACTCCACCAGAACTGTTCCAGGCTCTTCTAGCAACACCACAAATTCCTTATTTCTTTTCCCCCCCGATCTTCCCTGACCCTTCTCCTATGTGGATCATGCCCAGAATTCCTTCTCCCATTTCCAACTCTTTGCATTCATGCTCTAAATCATCTTTTATTTGTTCCAGCATCTTCAAGCTCGTGGCTGGATCTCTGTGTATATTTTTAGCATTTTGGCTTAATATTTTATTAGGGCTTTAATTGCAGTGTGGAGTTCTTCCCAAGAGGGATTGTCCTGGTTCCTTTTTGTCCCCTCTTTGGAGAAAGGAGAGTGCTCATCTGTTTTGTGTACTGGTTTGTCAGGATGCCAAAGCCAGCATTGGATGCAGCTTTCCAGAGGGGAATTTTGCCTGAAAAATCTGTGTTGTGCTCAGCTGGTTCCCTGCTGCTTCATTGAGTAAGAACAGAGCAGGTTTCTTCTGCACTGCAATTGCACCTTTTCTTTGGGATGAAGAGCAGTTTCTTCCATGGAGGTTTGGCTCAGTGCTGGTTTCCCTGGTGTTCAAAATCAGGGTCTGCAGAGGATACAGCAAAACCAACTCCTTGGCATGGCTGCATTTGTTGTTCCTCATCTGACTCCCTACCCTTGGGTTATGGGGGATAAAACTGTATTTTCTACAGTTCCTTGGCTTTCTTTTTGCAAGTGTGAAGGAAACCAAGAGCAGGACAAAGTGATCCATGACCTATAGTCTCTGATGTGGAAGTGTGAGATCAGTGCTCAGGGGGCAGTTCCTGCTCCCAGCCATGCCTGGGGGCTGCACCAGGTCCCAGGAGCTGCTGGGTTTGGAACTGGGGAAAGCTACAGGGGGAAAGGCAGCTTTGGTTTTCAAAAGCTGCTTTTTCCTGTTTTCTACTGGTGCTTGATGGAGCTGGCTGGGTCATGGTGACCCTTTGGGTCCCCCAGGACAAATATCCCCACACTGGCCCAGCAGAGCCCCCTATGGTGGACAGAGAGCCTGGAACCTTCCCCAGGGGTTGGACACCCAGGGCTGAGCAGCAACGTGCAGTTGTGAAATCCCCCAAAGTGCAGAAGCATTGCAGATGTCAACATCTTGTTTTTCTTTAATTGGACTGGATGTTCTCCCTGTGTGAGCTGTCCTTTGAAAACATTTTAATTAACAAAAATCTTAGTTATTCCCATGGTGTTTCCCATGGTAGTTTCATTATACACTCTTAAATGCCCAACACAAGTTTTAATGCTCTTGCCAGGAATGAAATTTAGAGTATCACAATCTTTTTTCTTTGACAAGGGGTGAGGGTCTGAAAATTCCATATTTTTGTGTAGTATAATCACACCTCCTTGGAGATCAGGTCTGGCTGCTTGAATGTATTGGATCGGGTATAATCCTGCCCCCAAGTTTGCCCTAAGACTTGGACTTTGTGTAGCCAGACACAGCTGGGACAGTTTTTCCCCATGGTAATGGGCTTAATCCTGCCAGGCAGAAGTGGATGTTGGAGAAAAATCAGCAGGATTTGTTTGCTGGAGCTGGAACTGCATCTGAGTAGAGGTGCCCCTTTAAGAAATATGCTGAATAATTTTTTTTTCTTACAGTCACTTTCTTTTTTTGCTTGCCCTGGTGCTTCCCGTTTCCAGCTCTGCATATGTGCATCATTCCAGAGACTCCTTCACTTGGGGCTACAAACAACTGTGATTCAGAGCCTTTCCCTGGGTATCATTGGGATTTGTCTGGAGGCTGAGATAAATAAGGGTTTGTTTGTGGCTCTGCTGACAGTGAAGGATTTGAGAAGTGTTTTTAAAAATCTCCTCATGCATCTTGGACTCCTTAGAGCTGCCACACAACCACGCCAGGTTCTTCACTCCTGTCACTTGGGTGTCTTCTTTTCTTGTCTCCTCTCTGCTCAAAGGAGCTGCTACGTTTGTACAAAGTGGGGAGGAACAAGGGTTTGGCATTTTTGTGTGTCAGATTTTCACCTGTAAGAGCATGAAGAGTGTTCTCTGCATGAAGGGTGTTCTCTGTAGGAAGAGTCATTGTAACCACAGGAAGGATGTGGAGCTGCTGGAGAGAGTCCAGAGGAGGCCACAGAGATGCCCAAGGGCTGGAGCCCCTCTGCTCTGGAGCCAGGCTGGGAGAGCTGGGGGTGCTCACCTGGAGAGGAGAAGGCTCCAGGGGGAGCTCAGAGCCCCTGCCACAGCCTAAAGGGGCTCCAGGAGAGCTGGAGAGGGACTGGGGACAAGGGATGGAGGGACAGGACACAGGGAATGGCTTCCCACTGCCAGAGGGCAGGGATGGATGGGATATTGGGAAGGAATTGTTCCCTATGAGGGTGGGCAGGCCCTGGCACAGGGTGCCCAGAGCAGCTGTGGCTGCCCCTGGATCCCTGGCAGTGCCCAAGGCCAGGTTGGACAGGGCTTGTGGCAGCCTGGACAGTGGAAGGTGTCCCTGCCATGGCAGGGGTGGTACTGGGTGAGCTTTAAGGCCCTTCTGGCCCAAACCATTCCATGATTCTGTGATAGATGTGGGGGTTTTGAACAGACTTCAGCTAAGGAGGCTGTGCTGGGTACAGTGTGAGTTCATTTGCCTCTGCTGCTCATCTCTTGATCTCTGCACCATTGCGGTAAGATGATGAGGGCCTTTTACTTAACACTTTTTTCAAATACTTTTTATAAGGATATTTTTATTCCCTTCACAAATACTTTCCTCACCAACATACTCGTTTCCAAAGGATTCCTTGGGATCTTTTTTCCACCTGCCTGGTTAGAAGCTGGGTTACTTCACCTAAACCTCTGGAGGAAGTGTTGTCTCAAAGTAAGTGAAGCTGCATTTGGGGCAGCTCTGTGGTCCTGCCTGATTTTCTTAAATAGAGAAAAGGGAAGAGATTTGTTCCTTGTG
The DNA here is from genome assembly GCA_013397155.1 of Irena cyanogastra. NCBI lineage: Eukaryota > Metazoa > Chordata > Aves > Passeriformes > Irenidae > Irena > Irena cyanogastra. The sequence goes on along the minus strand of VWZV01013693.1, from coordinate 286,660 downwards.
CCCGTGGTCCTGGGGCTCCTGCACAAGCATTGCCTTGCAGGGAAGGATGGGATCTCCCTGCAGGGGATCACAGGCTGGTTTGGAGTGTGGGGCATCCTGGGGAACCCAGCAGAGGGAGAGTGTGAAGTGAAAGGAATGATGCAGCCTCAGAGGTCTGAGTTTCTAGACTTCACTGAGGGATTTTAAGTGAATTCTGAACTGAGACAACCAGAGTCACCTTGCAGTGTTTTAACTTTTGGAAGCAGCTCCTGCCCAGCCAAGCACCCTTGGCAGATGCTCAGCTGTGTCTGTCTGAAGAGCAGATTTTGTTTGGCTGCTTTTGCTGATAACCCACAAAATGAGAAGTTATTATCATTGATGGCTTAAAAAGTGGTGGCCAACAGCTGAGACCTGATTGAGCCAAGTGTCTCCTGAGGAAAATCTGATGGCTGTGGCTGGATTGTCAGGTTTAAGTTGCAAGTCCAAGAAGTGACTCCAGGACCATCTCTGCCTGCTGTGCTTTGATGATGTGCAGGGTATTGATCTTGAGGAATCTGCTTTGGTGCTTCTGCACTTCTCAGCTGAGTATTGTTGTTCTAGCAACTGCTTGTTTGGGAGAATACTGTGTTGCTGAGCCCTTTCCAGCAGCTAAACCACAAGAAATCAATTAGGAAGTTAGCAGCACGTGACCTGCTGCTTTTCCTGGGTGTCAGGGACTCAGAAATTGCTCTTGCCCTCATCTTCAGCAAGCGTGGCCTGAAACAGCACTGTGCCTAAACCACTCTTTGCTTATTCCAGCCTGCTGAGATGGTTTTATTCCTTTGCTGAGAGAATTCCTAGGTGCTGAAGCCACTGGGAACTGCTGGGTGGAGGATACACTGCCTGCTGGGCTTGGTTATGTGGGTTAAGAGTTACTGGGTTAGAAAGAATCAGACTCAGACACTTGAGCCTGTTAATCAAAGTTCAACCTTCAAACCTGATGCCTGGTTAACTGAGTCTGCCTGTCCAAGAGGGTTTAAGAAATCAGATCCCTTGGGTATTGAAAAAGGTGCTGATTACTCGTGGAGCAGGCAGTGTTCCAGGTAAGATGATCTCTGGTGCAGAAATCAGGTTGGCACTGCTGGCTCTCCGTGGCCTGTTCCACACAGCTCTGCTCAGCCTGGGGTCCTGCTGAGTACTCAGTGATATTTAAATTAAACACTCTGATTCCTGAAGTGCAGCCAGGTTCCTGAAGGGGGGAGTTGTCCAGGCAGGAGGGCTTTGAGCAGTGCTGGAGCTGGCCCTGAGCGCTGGGGCCTCAGGGACACAGAGAGAGCGTGGTGCCTTTGCTCCTCTGCCAGTTGCCTTGAGGTACAAGAGTAATCTGTGACTTTTATCCCACAATTGAAGCAAAAAATTGCTATAACAAGTTCACAAAATCTCCACGTTGTTAGTGATGTGCTGAAGTGGTGATCTCTGAAATGAGTGAGCCAGGACAGGGGTGGGCTCTGCAGCCAGAGCTGCCTTGCCACGGCCCCAGGAGCTGAGCTCTGCTGGGAGCACAGAGGGGGCCCAGTCTGCTTTCGGTTCTTGAAACCACAAAAACATCTCTGAAGTGCAACAAGGAAACTGAGAATGAAGGCTGAGCCCTGTCCCGATAGCATCAGCAGAGCACTGCTGGGGAGCACGTATGCTGTGAGCTCCTCGTGTCAGACCTCTCATAAGAGAACCTGGGAATGAGGGTGAGCCCCCAAATTCTGCAGTTTTTGGTGGAAGGGATTAAATATAATGAGTAACACTGCTTTTGAGCTCCCAGCTCTGCTTCCCTGTAGTATGTGTTTATCTTTTCTGAAGGATGTGTTGGGTGTCCTACAACTTTTTTGAAACTCTTCATAATTCTGCTTTTCTTGCTAAAAATAATAGTGCACTTCTTCCGTGAATTTTACTGCCCAGAGTGACCCAGTGCTGTCCCAGGGGTTCTCCAGGTTTTCGTGAGCAGGCTGGAAATGACCCACACGCTTTCTGAGAGCGTGGTTTCTAATTTACCTGTTCATTATCTTGTTGTGTTAGGGCTGGGGCAGGGAGGGGCTCTGAAAGACACCCTGGTAATCCTTCAGTGAGTAAATTACTACCTCAGTACATGGAGACGTTATTGGTAATACTCACAATACATATGTGCATCATTAAGTTAGGCTTGACTATAAATAATAGAGAATTCAGCAGCTGGAGTGTAGTTGTTTGTATTTTTAGGTGTGTGACTGTGCTGTTAATTAACTGCACAACACTGGAAGCAGAAGGCTCTGAGGTGGAAGAGGATGGGACATTGCAATTAGCAATGACAGGGTGATGATGAGTTATTTTATACAGGTGCTGTGGGTGAGATTTCTTGTTTCTTTTCTGTTTAACCCTGCGCACTGGCTTGTTGGTGGCAATATAGCAATTCCAGCTGGGAATTTTTCCATCAGCCAGGATTCTCGTTGTGTGCTCCCCTGCAGTCCCTCCTCTCCTGGAAGAGCTGCCCGCAAGCTGGTAGACGTTGCTGAGAGTGATTTTAACAGAGAAGTGTGATAAAATGTGAATCCTGATAGCTGGGAGGAGACTGGGCTGTGTGCCTCGCACTGGAAATGACAGGAGAGGGGGGTGGCTGGGATTGGGATTGGGATGGAGAGGCAGGCTCTAGAAAGTGAGGAAGCTGCAGAGGGATCAGTGTGTGCTGTCAGTGCAGGGTGTGGGGGTTGGTGGGCTGGGAGTGCTCAACCCAGAGGGAGCAGGGACTGCACAGGGACTGCAGGATGGGATGGACGATGGACGGGGAGGGCGTTGGAATCGCGTCCGCTCGAGCGCATCCAGAGAGGGCAACGAGGCTGAGGAGGGGCTTGGAGCACAAACCCTGTGAGGAACCGCTGAGGGAGCTGGGGATGCTCAGCCTGCAGAAAAGGAGCCTCAGAGATGACCTTATCACTCTCTACAGCTCCCTGAAAGGTGGCTGTGGTCAGGTGGGGTTGGGCTCTTTCTCCAGGCAGCTCTGACAGAAGCAGAGGACACAGTCTCAAGCTGCACCAAGGGAAATACAGGTTGGATATTAGGAACAAGTTTTTTACAGAAAGCGTGATAAAGTTCTGGAATGGCTGCCTGGGGAGGTGGTGGGGTCACCATCCCTGGGTGTGTTTAAAAAAGCCTGGATGTGGTACTCAGTGCCATGGTTTAGTTGAGGTGTTGGGGCTGGGTTGGACTCAATGATCTTGAAGGTCTCTTCCAACCCAGATATTCTGTGAATCCAAACCAGGATGGGTGCAGGGGGTGGGAACAGCTCCCCAACACAACTCCCAGCTTTGAGTAAAGAGTAGAGATGCAGAAGGGGGGTTTGATGTGCTGTGAGGGCTCCTGGGGTGCAGCAGAGCCAGGGCTTTTCCTCCCTGCCACTGGAGGAGGTGTTGGGAGCTGTGGTGGAAATCCATTCTTTCACAGCAGGAAGGTGCTCCAGCACTGCCTGAAGGATGAAGTCACCTCTGTAACATTGCAGCTGCAATTAACATCCTACTAAAAAAAGCTCTGGAGAGGGAATGCCTTAAATTTGTCTTGGAGTGATATCCATTTGCAAACACATTAGGGAAAAACTGAGCAGACCTAACCCTTCTCTCAGTTGTCATCAACCTCAGTTGCCTTATTTAGAGCATTGTTTGTGTGATGGATGCTCTAATGGCAAACATTACAAGGTTAACAGCTTGTGTTTTTATGGCAAAGCAGTAGAGAAAATCTTTCCCCCCCTTCAGAGAGCATAAAATAAAAAAAAGAGGAAGTGAACTCTAAATGAAAGCGCTTGTGGAGAAAATGGCTTTACAAAGCACTTCCATGTCTTGCAGAAGGAGCAGGTGCTTTTTAAAGGGCTATGGTTGTGTTTGGTGATATGCAAACTAAAATTAGCATTGTATCTGCTCTTCAAGTGCATGTGCAGTGTCTAAAGTGCAGCCCAAGGATCACTGCTCTGTTGTTTGCTGGAGCTGGATGAGTAACTCCTTCTACCCCAGTGCTTTAGTCATACTCTACATCTGAGCTTGTGATGGAATCAGCAGCAGGGTACAAAGATTTTCCTTCTCCAGTGCCTCACCGAGGTGCAGCTGCAGTATTGAACAGCCTGAAATGCAGGAGGTTGGCAGCATTTTTATTCCCCTTAATCAGCAGAAATCAGTTAATGACTCATAGGGCTTAAAATGTAACTGGAGGATAGCCCTGAAATCAGCTGGTGGGGTGGGTCCTTCTTGTGATGCTTTGGTGGATGGAGAATGTTGTTGGATGTGAGGGTTCAGTATGAGATGCAAATCTCATATTTTCTGTCAGGAAAAGGAGCTGTTGGAGCTCATTTTCCTGGTTGGAAGAGGGCACAGAGGGTAGGAGTCCAGAGGTAACTGGAGTGAGTAAGCAGCTCCACCCCTCATCTGATAGTGGTGTGAAACACCTTTAGCAAACTAATGGGGGGAAACGGGATGGGAAGGACACAGGCTGACAGTGGCTCTCTCCCACCCTCATCCACAACAAGTCCTGCTCACACCAGAGGGGACAGCTCCAGGAAGGGCAGAGCTGGAGTTTGCCTGGTCTGTGTGGTGTGGACCCAGCTCAGCACTTAGAGACACCTATTTTGGGGGCAGTTACCTGTGACACACCTCCCAGAGATGCTGTTTTGCCAAGTTCCAGGTCGAAGTATGGATGTGCTGCTGGAACATGGGCATCTGCAGCTGTGGCAGTGCTGGATTTAGCCCTGCTTGCTTTCACCTCTCACTGCCTTGTTCCCCTAAGGGAGCTGTGACAAGGACACCTTTGGCCCCAGGATCTGCTGAATTTGGCAGCCAGGACCCTCCCTGTGGGTCAGAACTCAGCCACGGTGTTGGGGCAGTGGAGCAGGAGTGGATGGTGACGTGGCACATCTTATCTCCCCGGCTTTTTGTGAGCTGCAGAGTTTTCTCTGCGTGGGGAAAAGCTCATGTTACCTACTCTGCAAGGAGGACTTGGAGAACTGATTATATTTTCCTCTAATGGTTGGCAGAGAAGAGAAAAATTGTATTTTCTGATGTTTGATCCAGCCCTAGGAGGCATTAGGGGTGACAGGGGTCAGGTTTGACTTCTGAAAGAGAGTGGGAAGTATTTCTGTTTCAGTAGTTGCATATTTAATAATGCCTCGTGGAGGTGAGGCAAACTGCCAGCCCTGACGTAGAAAACTGGGGTGAATTCTCTTACTGATGGTCCACACTTGCCTTGAAAAACCTTGGAATATGAAATCTGTGCATGACCCAGAATTTCAGACCAGAACCTGAACTCAGCACTGCTGATTCTGCCTGTCCTTCTCCTCAGTGCAGAGCAAACTGCTTGTTCATGTGGGAATAACACTAGGAAATATTCCAGGTACAGCCCCAGGTGCTCCAAACAGCTGGACTTTTATTGGAGGCTCACTAATCAACTTCCCAGGTGACTGAGTCCAGGTGCAGCCACCTTCCCCTGCAGCTCTGCACAGCATGTGACCTCCTTATCTCAGTGGCCTCCTTATCAGAGCCTTGCTGGACAGCCGGGGGATGACCCCATGCCTCCAGGATCTGGGGAACTTGAGGAATAGCCAAAGGCATCAGCAGATGCAGGTCCTTGGTAAGTCCAGCCTGGAGTTAGAAGGGGATCCTGAGCTGGGCTTTGCTTACCTCAGACAATTTTTCCTTCTCGACCTTCCTTTGGCCAAACCTCCAAAGAGCCACAAGAAGTTGAACAAGAGGAGAGAATGATCTTGGAGGTCCCACTGTGTCTTTGTGCCCTGGGTGCTCTCCAGCCTCTGCTTTTCTGCATGAAATCCTTGTGTTGTGATCTTGTTTTTTTGGGTTTTTTTCCTGCTTTTGACACGTTGAACATCGTGATCATGATGTTCTGCTTTGGAAGATTAACTGTGTTCCTAAGGAATAGGATCTTCCAATTCTCAGTGCTGAAGTCAGTGGAGGACAAGGCAGATGCTCAAGATTTTTAAGAACTCCATAATTTATTTCCAAAGGCAGGATATAAATCTTGAATCTTGGAAGAAATGTACTTATATCAACTGCTCTTGCTGAAGAAGAATTGCTGAATTAAGTATTCAAAGATGATGTCTGAGCCCTTCCACCCTATGAAGAACCAAGCGTTTTCCACGGATTGAGGTGATCTTGGTACTGGATGGTAGAAGGTGGAGTGGGAGAGCAGTGCTGCTCTTGGAGGAATTTGCATCAAACTGAGATTGGAAACTCATCTTTGGGGGTTTGGCATCATAAACTGCTGGTGAGACTCACTCTGTGTTGAACAGCAAAGAAGTGCAGGGATTTAGGAAAATACTGGATCTGCTTGGGAGGAGCTTAGGACAACTTAGCTCCCACAAATGGCAGTGTGGCCATATCCTAAGGCATTAAGGACCCACTTGGTCAGATATTTCTTTTTAAAGGGATGCTCTTATCCACAGAGGTGCTGTTGGGTGGGAATGGTGACTGGCAGGAGGCTGATCCGTGACTGAAGGGAAGTTTGCAGCCCAAGCAGAAATGGATTAAGCCTGGAAACTTGAGCTGCAAACATGTGCTTGGATTGTTGGTTGTTTTAAGCCAATTTCCCACTACCAACATCTCTTGCTGAAATAGTCCTTGATTTCTAGGACTTTAAAAGGCAAGAAAAAAAGGAAAAAGCAGGACAGGAAGAGGAAAGGTAGGATGGAATTCAGCATTCCTTTGTAAATGGAAATGCTGGGTGTCCTGCAGAGCATCCACTTCCAGCTGCTGGAGAGCAGACCCCTTGCTGTGGAGTTGTTGGTGCTCCTGGGGGTTAATCCAGTGAGGAGGGGCTCCTGCGTGGCCCTTGGGAAAACTGCTGTGCATGGAAATGGGAATTAGCAGAAGCCTGGAGCGTTTCTGCAGGATATCTCACATGCTCTTCTCTGCAGGAGACTGCCAGGCACGGCTTTTCTTTCTGGTTTGGGGTTTTTTTTTGAGGCAGAAATTTCAGTTTTATTAAATGTTTACTTTGTTCCTGTGTGCGAAGGTCTGGGCTTGAATTTTGATGCATTTATTACTGATAGCATGGGTTGAAAGTGTTGGAGACACAGCTATGGCATGGCCTGTGCTGTAGCAGGTCTGTTTCTGAGGCTGTTACCTTGCCAGAATAAAATCATCCCAACTCCAGAGCACTCCAGAGCTACAGCTGGATGCTAATCTTGATAATTTCTTTAGGACTTAAAACTGTAACTAATGATTTCCAAGAATAAAACCTAAATTTGGGGGGTGGCGGGAGGGGAGCTGTTCTTCCTGAATCAGATTGGTGAATATTGGTATATTGCTTTTTAGAGTGCTGGAAATTCCTGAATTTTTCAAGCTTCCTGAGCAGCAGGATGGCACCAAGTCAAAGACAGGAAGAGGTGTCAGGGGTCACAGGATCATGGAATGATTGAGGTTGGAAAAGACCTCCAGGATCATCGAGTCCAACCTGTGACCCATCCCCGCCTTGTCACCAGCCCAGAGCCCTGAGTGCCACATCCAGCTCCTCCAGGGATGGGGACTCTACCACCCACCCAAGCAGCCCATTTCAATATCTGATCACCCTTTCTGGGAAGAAATTCTTCCTGATGTCCAAGAGAAATCCTCTCAAACTTTGTTTCCCATGATAGGATATTAATGATTTCTAAACATCTGAAAACATCTTGACCCAAACTTGCCGTCTTTGTGAGAATTTTTTAGTGCCTTAAAATTCCTGAATGCCACCAAAATAAAGGAATTTTTGTTGTTTTCTTGTCCTTAATGGAGCTGAGCAAATGGTTCTTCATGTCCAAAGCTTTCATTTGCAGTAGACAAATTTTGCTGCTCCTTGCCACCAGTGAGCAGTTGGAGTTCCCAGTTATTGGAACTGGGCCTGCTCGTGTTGGATTTTGGTGCAGCTGTGATGTTCTAATGCCACCCTCCTGTGTCAGGGTGGGAATGAGTTTTCTCTCTTTCCTTCAATGTCATTCCCAGGCATCAGAAGAGGCCTCGCTGCGGGCTCTGGAGAGTCTGATGACGGAGTTTTTCCACAATTGCACAACGAATGAGAGGAAACGTGAGATAGGTGAGTCCTGCCCCTTCCCAGGGCTGTTCCTGGTGCTGCTCCTGCCCCCAGCAGAGGGGACTGGTAGTGTTCCACCCAGCTGTGCCTGCACTCAACTGGCATCTTCCCCTCTCCTGCTTAGGTGGGAACTGGAAGGAAAGGTTTCCATAGCTGGGGAATCTGTGGCAGCTCCTGAGGATGCTAAATCACTGAGGTTTCCTCTGTGCATTGTTGGGTTGTGTGTCCTGGGGAACCTCTGCCTGCAGATGGAGCGTGGACTTCAGCATTAGGAATGCAAAGCAAGGCTGTCCCAGTTCTTGTGGAATGACATGCAGGAACAGCAGCAATTCCCTTTGGGTGGGGTTATTAAATATGTCCTGGAAGGCAGCACAGATCCTGCCAGGTGCTCTGGGGGAGCTGCTTGTGCTGGTGGTGATGGTAAAGAGACAGATTCCTTTTATTCCCAAACAGCCACAGGGGTGCTCTGAGGGCTGGAACACCTCTAGAGCCAGGCTGGGAGAGCTGGGAGTGCTCACCTGGAGAGGAGAAGGCTCCAGGGAGAGCTCAGAGCCCCTGCCAGGGCCTAAAGGGGCTCCAGGAGAGCTGGTGAGGGACTGGGGATGAGGGATGGAGGGACAGGACACAGGGAATGGCTTCCCACTGCCAGAGAGCAGGACTGGATGGGATACTGGGCAGGAATTGTTCCCTGGGAGGGTGGGCAGGCCCTGGCACAGGGTGCCCAGAGAAGCTGTGGCTGCCCCTGGATCCCTGGCAGTGCCCAAGGCCAGGCTGGACAGGGCTTGAAGCAGTCTGGGACAGTGGAAGGTGCCCCTACCATGGCAGGGGTGGGATGGGATGGACTTTAGGGTCCTTTCCAGCCCAAACCATTCTGGGATTGTTCTGTTTCTACCATCTCTGGCCAAAAGTGTGAAAGACTTGTCACAGAAATCCTGTAAAATAAACAACACAAGGTTTCTGTTGTGGTTTTTCCAGTGGTGATCTCCTGCTGTGGAAAAGGTATCCCTCATTTTCCTGCTTCAATTGCAGGAAAGAAAACAATTAATTAAGCCTTAAACTTGCTTGGCCTGTAAAGCAGCCCTTGTGGCTTTTCTCTTTGTCACATTGTCACCTCATGAGAGATGACCAAATCCTTCCCTGAGCATTGAGGGAGGTTTCTGACACCCTCAACTTCCACCAAGTCAGCAGCTCTTGGAGTTGCATTAAAAGAAGGTGGATTTAGAACACTGTGATCTGAAGTGCTCCTACTCTCACAATGACCTGAAATCCCAGCATTTGCCTTTTACAGATAAAATAACAGTGCTTATAATACAATTGCTGTGTGATTTGTTTTAATATTCACCTCTTATCTGCTGCAGTTATTTATGTCAAAACTGATTTGAAAATGACACATCTGGTTTGTTTTCATTAAAGCCTGTTGTTACATTGCTTTAAACACTGTAGAATGTGATTTTATTATGTTTTTTGCCCTCCTCCAGGTTGAGTCATTCCCTGAACACAGGGTCTCTTCTCTGCTCTGTTGCTGTGCTATCACTATGCATTGTTATGGCTTTGTTTACAGCTAAAGAATTTTAATGGAATATTTTACATCAAAGTCAAATTAAAACTGAAGTACATTTTATAGTAATTTATGTACTTTTATGTTTTTTGCAGAGGAGCTTTTAAATAACTTTGCCCAGCAGATAGGAGCCTGGAGATTCTGCCTGTATTTCCTGTCCAGCACCAGGAATGATTATGTGATGATGTACAGCCTGACAGTGTTTGAGGTGAGGCCTGAGCTCCTGCCTGCTCACTGCATTCTCTGCCTGGTGCAGTTTTATCTGGCAGTCGATTTTTTGGGGAGATGTTTGTCTGAAATGGCATCCCTGGTAAGTACAGTGATGAGGGATGCTTTTATTGCTCTCTGCCAGAGAGGTTGCTTAATGGCAGGCCCAGAGTGGGAGAATATGAGTCTTTGTACACAAATTGAAGAATTCATTTCCTGGCATCTCTAAGCACAAATTACCTCCAGTTTCAGAGGCTGCTTGAGTTTCTGCACGATGCTTTTAAGGGTGTTATTGCTTTTATGCTGTTTTTATGATCAGAAATATGGGGGTGATTACCTGCTCCTGGCTCCTGCAGACTTTGAGAGCTGAGAGGGAAGGCAAACTTGCTTTTGTTTTTCTGACATTTTGTAGTTGTGGTTGGTGCTCTTGAACTACATCCTGCAAACTTGTGCTGGTTGGAGAGGTGAGGTCTCTCTTAGACAGCCACATCCCACTCTTCACCTACTTAAAAAAGAAGAAAATTTGAATTAAAAGGCTTGATATTGATCTCTGTGTCTGCTGGAATAAGCAAAAGTATTCTGTGAACAGCAGTGTTGTGTCAGGGATTTCTCAGTGACCAGTGCAGTGTCTGTCCCTGAGGGCGTCCTGAGGTTTGGTCAATGTCACATCTCAGTCTGGGACATTTGTGACCTCTGTGTTGTGTTCTTGGCGCTCTGAGCTGTGCCCCTAAATCAGAGGAGTTTATAGCCTTTGCACTGGGCCACTTTTTAGATAAAATATATGTTTAGATAAAAACTCTGCTCTTAAAGTTGTGTTGTTTTTACAAATTATCAACATCATTGCTGGTTTCTTCTCTTAAACACTCATTTTACTTATTAAGGATTGCAGAGGGAGTCTGGACCCCATCTGCAAATTGAATTTGCTTTACCTTCCCCTCAAAAAGGGGTGATCCTGGCAAGTGACATGGGAATTATTCCTGCTCAGGGGATGGTGTCCCACTGATTTTCCTGATGAGCAAAACAAGTGCAGGGCCAGGAGGTGGATTCAGTGATCCTTGGGATCATCCCCTGTGGATTCTACCAGCTCAGGATATTTTATGGAGTTTGGTTACTGAGCCTCTGCTTCCCTGGAGGGGGAAAAAGCAGCACTGGAAAACCTAAATGTGCCCAGAATAAAGAAATCACTGTGCAAGTGCAGAGGGAGAGACAGGAGTCTCCAGCCCAGCTGGGAGATGAGGATCTCTTCATGGAGGAGCTTGAATTCCCAAAATTACCTGGTGCAGTTCTGGACATTAACTGGGTCTCAGAGCCATGGTCTGTCCCAGTCTGCAGCTTCCCCAGCTGTGCTTGGGTACTGGATCAGTCAAAGGGGTGTGAACACAAGGATGATTCCCAAACTGCTTAGGAAGTTAGCAGTGGATTTGGAATAAAACTCCTCCTGACTCTCTTCCAGATGAATTGTTTTCACCTCTTGGTTTTTGGAAATGAAAACATCTTCCCAAAAGCATTTATAGGGAGAACGCTGCAGCTGGCAAGTGGGAGGAGTAGGACAGAACACAGTGGGCATGAAAGGATGGATGTTAAAGATAAAACATCTTCCAGTTTTATTGGGATTCTGGACTTGCATCAAGGAGCCCTCAGCTGGTTGGGCCATTGTTTTCAAGCAGTACTTGGGGATTTTCTCTGCTAGGAAACACCAAAACCAACTTCTCTGAGGAATTTCTGTATAAGTATCCCTGTGTAGCTCTCCACTGGGAGCTGGTGTCTCTGCAGGACATCCTACTGAGGATTGCATCCCCTTTGGCCATACATCATCTTCCAGTTTTGGATGTTTGAGGTTTCTTCCAACCCAACCCAGGCTATGATGTGATCCCCAGCATTCTCTTTCTGCAGGCTGAATCCTGCAGATGGGCACAGATATTGCTTCAGCCTCGTCTCTGGGTTATCCCAAGAGATTCAGCTCCTGATGCTCCAGAGCCCTAAATGGGATCAGGGCAGGGAAACAAATTGTAACTGTGCTTTCCTTTGGGTTTTGTCTGGCTTTAAGTGGGCTAAAAGCTTTCTGTGCAGTGGTGCCTTGTCACTGCCAGGCTCTTGCTCCAGTGACCTTCCAGCTCAGCTCCAGGAGACCTGGGTGGCATCAGAGGCATGAAAAACCAAACCTCCTTCCCTGTTTTTCTTTTCCTCCTTCATCCAAGGCTGTGCTTCCCCCTTTAGATGGGAAACCCTTGGTGCCCTGGGTTAAAAGGGAGAGGAAATGGTTCTGTGCCTGCCACTATAGTTCTGCTTAACCCAAAATCAGTTAAACCAGTGACTTCAGCTCCATTGTGGCACTGCCAGTCCTGGGCCGTGAGATGCAGCTCTGCCAGATGCTCTGTCCCTGCTTTATGTTGTTCAGCCTGGAGAAGACTCTGAGGAGACCTCAGAGCCCCTTGCAGGGCCTAAAGTCCCTCTCCTGGAGAGAGCTGGAGAGGGACTGGGGACAAGGGATGCATAGGCAGGACACAGGGAATGGCTTCCCACTGCCAGAGGGCAGGGATGGATGGGATATTGGGAAGGAATTGTTCCCTGGGAGGGTGGGCAGGCCCTGGCACAGGGTGCCCAGAGAAGCTGTGGCTGCCCCTGGATCCCTGGCAGTGTCCAAGGCCAGGTTTGAGGGGACTTGGAGCAGCCTGGGACAGTGGGAGCTGTCCCTGCCCATGGCAGGGGGCAGGAACAGGATGATTTTTAAGGTCCTTTCCAGCCCAAACCAGTTTGAAATTCCAGATTCTCTCAGTGTTTCTCTCATGTCCAAGATGAGCTCATTTGGGATGTGCATTGCTTTTGCAGAACCTGATCAATAAGATGTGGCTGGGGGTCCCATCCCAGGACAAGATGGAGATCAGGAGCTGCCTGCCCAAGCTGCTGCTGGCTCACCACAAAACTCTGCCTTACTTCATCAGGAACAAGCTCTGCAAAGTCATCGTGGACATCGGCCGCCAGGACTGGCCCATGTTCTACCACGACTTCTTCACCAACATCCTGCAGGTAACAACTCTGACCATGAATGGAGCCAGGTTTTCCCTTAGAAACATCTTTTTGTTTCCTTGAGCAGGGATTTCTTTTGATGAAGTTTAAATAGTAAATGTTGCTCTGTAAAGTCCTTTTTAATTTTGTTCTAAGCCTCAACTTTTTCCATGTTACGTTTCTCTCCGGTGTTAAAAGTGTTTTGAGGAAGGAACAATACTGTGCCACAAGTATTCACTTGGAATTTTAAATATCGTGGGCTAGTTCTTGAAAATACAGGAAGTATGGGTTGTTCTTCAAACAAAAAAGAAGTCAATAAAATTATGGATGTGTCACTGATTCTCAAAAGGGCAGTTTCTCAATAGGGTGTTGCAAATTTTTGACCTAACAGCCAAAGACACCCCAAAATCTCTGGTACCTCATCAGTAAGGTCACTAATAGGGAGCTGTTGGGGTGTTTAGGAGGGCTCCTGCAGGAAGGCTCAGCTGTGAACTGAGGGTCCTGACTGAATCCATGTTGTTAGCTGGAATGTTGGTTGCAACTCAGCATCCTTACAGGGAATCCTGAGCCAGGCTGCTGCTGGAGCATCACCAGGCTGGTGCAAACCTCTTTTTGTTGGAGTATTTTGTCTCCAGTTCCCTTAAAATTGTTCCTAATTGGCCTAAAGAGGCTGAGTGTAAACTGGAGTGCTGCACAGGCTTTTTTCTGCTGACATAATTACATGATTTGAATGCAGCAAAGCCCACGGCCAAGCCACAAGGCAGTTATTGAAATCCAAGTCCTTGAGTGGCAGGAGTTTATTTGTTAAGGCAAATGGATCTAGTATTAATTGCAAAATTTAAAAAAAACCCTTGTCTTGGCAGAGCTCATCACTGCCTGGTGTAATGACTTTTCTGACTGTTCCCACTGGAGTGGGACATGCTGCAGTTTTTCCCTCAGTTGTCAATTTGACAAGAAATACTTGGAGATAACTGTCTATAATTGCCTCCATGTGGAGTTTTGCCTCTCCTTTCACCTGGATCTGAACTGAAAGGCAGCCTGAGTTCTCCTGGCCTTTCTAGCACTCTGGGGTTATCTTAAGGGATTGCAGAGCTCACTTGAGGAATCTATTTCCCCTTAAGTCTCTCCTTGTGAGCTCAGCAATGGAGAGAAATGTTTCCATAAATTAATTTACGTGGCAGACACATTCCTAAAATGTTCAGAGAAAGTGGAAGAAAACCAGTGATGCTGAATTCCAGGGCCTCGACAGAAGGAAGAGTAGCACAGGAGCAGAATGATTTGCTGTTAGAATTGCAGATGAGCCCTGTCTCAGGACGTTTTTCTGAGATCATTTGCAGCATGTTCTTTGTTCTTCAGCATTAAATTGTATCCCAGTACTCTGAGCAGTCTCTAAACCTTTTACTGATCCACTAGAGGGGTGGAGAAGAAAGGTAAATTGGGATATTGTATTGTCATTATGCAAAGCCAGTAATTCTGCATAAAGTACTGCTTCCTTAGAGGTTCAAAATTTGTTTAGCCTGACTGAGGTACCAGTGCCTGGTATTGCTAAACTCCTTGGGTTTGTCAGAAAGTATCCTGAGAGATGATTTTCAGTCCCTTCACAATTTACCAGCAAGTTGGGTGTTTCGTTGAGTTCTTTGCCATCTGCTCCTGTGTCTGGGACTTCCATTTCAAAAGCCAAGATGAAGAGCTTTTAGATGGGCTGTTTTCTCCCCAAGTATTTCGCCAAACTGTGTTTTTAGCAGTGTTAACTCAGCTTGGCTCTCCTTTGGAGGGTCAGGGCATCAGAAGCAAAGTCAGCCTGTATTACAGAATTATGGCTTCAAGGATTACTTGTAGCAACTGGGATTGGCTTTGGCCTTTTTTCTCCCAGAGGGAGCAGTGCATAAATCACTTTGGATGTGTCGGGGCAGCAGTGAAGAGCAGTGCTGTCCTTCAGCTGGAAGCAAAAATTTGTCCCACTTGAAGTCTTTGATATCCCTGTGGCTGATGAAGGCACAAGTCAGCTCTTTGTCCAGTCCCGTCCCAGCATGGGGCAGAAGTTACTCTTTTTGGGGGAAATGCAGTTTCCAGTTTGAGATCCAGTACCAGATGCAAGGGGAGATCAGACCCCTCAGCTGTGGCCTGGTGGCACCTGCTGCTGGCTGCAGCCTTTGGGCCCGGTGGGATTTTTGAGGACGCTGCTGGGCTGTGAGGTGTGAGCTGCTGGTGCTGGGCAGGGCTGAGGGCAGGGGATGCAGCAAACAGAAGGGACAGGCTGTTCTGTGACAGTGCTGGGACACAGCATGTGTGCAGTGACATTATGAAAGCTCTCCTGAAACCCTGAGGATTCCTGCGGGGCTCGCGCTGTTGCAACATCAGAGATTCACGTCTGGGGAAGTGGAATGTGTCTGTGGGAACTGGAGTGCCCTCAGTGGTGAAGCTGTTGTAACTGTGAGTAGTGTTGCTAATCCCTGTCTGTCAGTGACTGTTGTCATCATGCTGCTCTCCTGTCCTCCTCAGCTGATCCAGTCTCCTGTGACCACTCCCCTGGGGCTGATCATGCTGAAAACCACCTCGGAGGAGCTGGCGTGTCCCCGCGAGGACCTGAGCGTGGCCCGCAAGGAGGAGCTGCGCAAGCTGCTCCTGGAGCAGGTGCAGACAGTGCTGGGGCTCCTCACAGGTACGGGTCACACCTTGTGCCACTGAGCAGTGTGTCCCCTCAGCACGCAGGGGTGCTGCTGGGCTGGCACTCCTGGGGCTCCTGGAGCACAGTGGGGGTGATGAGATGGCTGCTGCCCTGCAAGCACTCAGCTCTGCCCTGCAGCATTTGGGTCAACTTCATATGAACCACCTTGTGCAGCAGAGAAGCTGCTGAGCTCCCTGCATGGAGAGGGTTGGGGATTGTCTGCTCTTAGTGAGCCCAAAGCCATTATGGAGTGTTTCTGTCCCTCTCAAAGCTTGAGGTGTGTCCTGCCAAAGTTCTCCTGCAGTCTGTGCTGTGTTCATTGGGTCACTGTGTCTCTGAGAAGGCACTTCTGAAAGGTCTCTCTTTGGCCAGGTATTCTGGAGAGCATCTGGGATAAGCACAGTGCTACTGCTGCCACTCCACCACCGTCCCCAACCTCAGGAGAAAGTGGTAAGGAAAAGCAACAAGATGAGATTTCCATGTACTTAATCAGGCACAGATTCCTTCCTTTACTGTCTGACCTCTCTAATAACCCTTCCCCAGAGCTTGCCACAGGCAAACAAATTCCTGATTGGAAAGAAAAACCCTACACAAAGAAACAAATTGCACAGTGGGGACGGCCCACTGCAGATGTCATTAAAATATGCCCACAGGGCTGCTTGTTGTCCTCAGATGGCAGAAACCTTCCTGAAGTTTCAGTGCAAAATGCTCTTAAAATCATGGAATTGTTAAGGTTGGAAAAGCCCTCTGAAGTCATCAAGTCCAGCTCTGCCAAGGCCACCACTAACCCATGTCCCCAGTTGCCACATATGCAAGGCTTTTAAATCCTCTCAGGGGTGGGGACTCCTCCACTGCCCAGGGCAGCTGTGCCAGTGCCTGAACACCCTTCTATGAAAAAAAATTCCTAATATCCAATCTGAACCTCCCCTGGCACAGTTTGAGGCCATTCCCTCCCCTCCTGTCCCTGTTCCCTGGGAGCAGAGCCCGACCTCCCCCGACTGTCCCCTCCTGTCAGGGAGCTGTGCAGAGCCACAAGGTCCCCCCTGAGCCTCCTTTCCTCCAGGCTGAGCCCCTTTCCAGCTCCCTCAGCTGCTCCTGGTGCTCCAGCCCCTCCCCAGCTCTGTTCCCTTCCCTGGCCATGCTCCAGCCCCTCAGTGTTGTGAGTAGCCCAGAACTGGACACAGGACTGGTGGTGCCTCAGCAGTGACAGCACAGGGGACAGTCCCTGCCCTGGTCCTGCTGCCACCCCAGTGCTAGTCCAGGCTAGGTGTCATTGCCCTCTTGCCCACCTGGGCACACTTTTGCACTGAGCAACTTTGCAGCCCCTCTTCCCCAAGCCTGTGGCCTTGTATGGGGTTGGCATTGTCCCCTCAATTCCAGCTGTTGGCACATCAGAGCCAGTGCAGTAAAACTGAATCTTGCCTGGGAAAAAGAAAATAATCTTAAGGTGCCCAGAGAAGCTGTGGCTGCTCCATCCCTGGAAGTGTCCAAGGCCGGGTTGAATGGGGCTTGGAGCAATCTGGGATAGTGGAAGGTGTCCCTGCCCATGGCAGGGGGTGGGATGGAGTGGGTTTTCAGGTCCCTTCCAAGCCAAACTGTCCTGTGATTGTGAAAGTTTGTTTTCTATCTATTCCTGTTAGACTTTTGTGTGAGTGCTTATCTAATGTTAACCCATTGACATCGCTACTTCTTAGTTACCTCTGAAATGGAGACCACATTTTTGTGTCCTTGTCCTTGGCACACTTTTCCTTGTCCCTGGGACCTTGAGTAGTTCTCTGTGAGCTGCAGATCACTTCCTTGTGGCCAGATTGCACCAGGCAGCTCCAGCCTGCTGCCTCTGATAAGCTGTTGGCAGTGTTTTGCTTAGTGCTAAACCTTTCACATTGAAGTTTGAGCAGCATTTTGGGGGCTCCTTTCCTGTAGAGGAGCTTAAGACACTTCTATATTTATATACAAACCACAAACTTTAATGGCAAGAAATATTCCTTAGTGTTGGCAGGGAGAGAGTGGATTTTACTGTAGCTGGGAAGAGTTTGGACAGGAAATACAGAAAAGATCAAAGCTTCTGGTGTCAATTGTTCAGAATGGTGCTGGGGGAGGGCACTGGTGTAACAAATTCTGGTCTGGCTGTTGTGGAAGCCTGTTGGAGATGTCCCTCAGTCCCCTGGGGCTTTGCTGAGGCAGCTTTCATCCACCTGTGTGCTCACCTCGTGACTTGGGATCGTGTTTCCCAAACTGGAAGTCGGCTGCACTTCTGTGCTGGGCTTTTCCTTTCTCCCCTCTCAGGGAAAACAAACAAACTTTCCACACAGTGTTTTTTCAAGATAATTCCTAAGAGCCAGGACCACACAAGCAGTGCCTTTAGAAGTTTCATTTTGCCTGTGCAAGCTTGTTTGTGTGAAACTCTCTCGGTTTTGTATTTCTGTGATGTGCCTTTGCTGTGTCTGTGTTAAGTGCTTCCACTTCTTGAAGTCACAGAATCACTAAGGTTGGAGAAGCCCCTAAGATTGAGTCCAACCATTAACCAGCACTGCCAGAGCCACCATTAAACCATGTCCCCAAGTGCCACATCCACATGGCTTTTGGACACTTCAGAGATGATGATTCCACCACTTCCAAAAGGAACACCAGGTGCTTCCCTCTGATCCACTGCTTGCCTGTTTTGTGTTCCCTGACACTCAATTCATGCAGGACTCAATGCCTTTGTACTCTTGAATGTTTTCATTGCTTAAGTGGGGCCACCACCCTTTACTCTTTCTATTCAGGTGAGATTAAAGGTGTTCCAAGAGGCAAAACAAGCTCTTGAGTCCCCATAAATGTTTAATATCTTCCATCAGAGCCCAAATCTCTTTAGGAACTTGGAAAACCTCTGCTTCCAATTTTTCATTTGCACAGGGAAGTGAAGTGAAATGGTTACTTGCAAGCCTTGCATGGGTTTTAAATAGCACTTGAAGACAACATTAAACTCATTGCTCATATCACTTAAGCAAAGGAACTCTGATAATGTCCCAAGCTGGACAACATTTGAGTTATTGCCATGGTGTAGGATTTACTCAGCAAGAGTCTCAGCCTCCAAATGTTGTCTTTGCGTGATTTATAGCACATTTCCTGACGAGTCCCTTCCTCAGGAATAGTCACTCACCTATGGCAAACAAATGAGTAGCAGGAGTATTTGTGGCTGCTCTCCTGCTGCACAGCCAGTCACTCTGAGTTTTCTGCTTTGGCATGAATGCAGCTGATGCTGTGAATTTGTCACCTGTTTGCAAAGACACTGAAAATCCCTGAACCTCAGAGCTTCAGTGATTTAACTGCGTGCAAAGCCCTTGAACCAACTGCTGTGAGTTACAGGAATGTAATTGAGAGTTTCTGGTGTGGATGGATTAAAAGATGAGAATCTTTAATTCTCACTGATTTTTGTGGAGTTGGCTGAACTGAATGTTTAAAAGAATAACAATAGTTGGGGTTGGAAGGAACCTTAAAGATCATCCCTGCCATGGCAGGGACACCTTCCACTGTCCCAGGCTGCTCCAAGCCCTGTCCAGCCTGGCCTTGGGCACTGCCAGGGATCCAGGGGCAGCCACAGCTGCTCTGGGCACCCTGTGCCAGGGCCTGCCCACCCTCCCAGGGAACAATTCCTTCCCAATATCCCATCTCTCCCTGCCCTCTGGCAGTGGGAAGCCATTCCCTGTGTCCTGTCCCTCCATCCCTTGTCCCCAGTCCCTCTCCAGCTCTCCTGGAGCCCCTTTAGGCCCTGGCAGGGGCTCTGAGATGTCCCTGGAGCCTTCTCCTCTCCAGGTGAGCACCCCCAGCTCTCCCAGCCTGGCTCCAGAGCGGAGGGGCTCCCAGACTTGGGGCATCTCCATGGGCTCCCTGGACTCTCTCCAGCAGCTCCACATCCTTCCTGTGCTGGGCTCCAGCTCTGCAGGTGGGGTCTCACCTGGGGGGGCAGAATCCCCCCCTCCTGCTGCCCACACTGGGGGCTCAGCCCAGCCCAGGGAGTTCCTGGGTGCTCATAGCTGGGGCAGGTCCAGCTCTCATCCTCCAGCAGCCCAAATCCTCCCCCAGGGCTGCTCTCAGTCTGTTCCCTGCCCAGCCTGGATTTGTGCTTGGGATTGCCCCAGCCCCGGTGCACTTGGCCTTGTTGAGCTCCAGGGGGTCTGTACAAGCACCAGGAGCTGTCCAGGTGTGCATGTCCCCACAGGGGGGTTCAGTGCTGAGATTGAAGGGCAGGATTGCCTTGCTCAGCCATAGCCACTTGATGCCTTCAGTTTCTGGAGCACAGGAGAAAGAAGCAATGATAAGGCTTGGCAGGGAATTATGAATTTAGTGATGTAAGGCATCAATCTTGGTGAAAAATGAAGACTGAGGAGGGATGTGTTCATCACTCAGGCTCTTGTGTACGTTGGAAGTAGCACAGTAAATCATAGCTGTTATTTTGGCACTGCTGGTGTGTCAGGATGTTTCACTTCCATAAAAAAACACTCAGATTCTCTAAGAACTTCAGATTCTGTAGCACAGCAAATGCCAGATTTTTAATGATGAAGAGCTTATTAAAGATGAAGAGGTACTCAAGGAAGAGAAATGTATTGAACAACTTGGAGAAGGTGAATAGTTTTGCAGCAGGTGGAAGCCTGGAGGTTGTGGGCAGCATCTGTGGAAAAGGCAGCCTGGCTAGGGCTGGCCCTTGGGTTCCAAAAGCTTTTGAGGAAGCAAAGGCCATCACGGGTAAGGGACTCTCTGGGTTGTTGGTGGCTGGGTTAGAGGTGGGACAGGAAAAGTGAGTGCCTGTGGTCCCCTCTGGCTGTGAGGGGAGACTTCACCCTGGACTGGGCAGGATTAACTTCAGAGCTTCTCCACATCATTCTGCAGAGAATTCACAGCAGCAGCAGCAGCAGTCAGGAATAATTCCCTGCTGTGCTGCTCTGTGGAACCAAGGCTCATCTGCACCTTGAGTGGTGGCTGCAGCTCTGCTCTTTCAGTATCAGTAGGTGCAGAGGAGCAATGAAGGCTTTGTAGAAGGGCACTAAAGGTGATGGAGGGGTTTGAGTGGCTTCCCTCTAGGTAACAACAGAAGTAAAACCTTATTTCTGTCAAAGAAACTGAGCAGGAGCTGTGTTAGAAGCCTACTGACACAAAGAAAGTGAAAGCAGAGATTCTTTCTGTTCCCTGTTTGGATAGAAAGTGAAACTAGCAGCTGGCATACCCCAAACAAAGCAGCTTCGTGGTGAAGCTGTGGAACTCTGTCACAGGATATTGTAAATATTAACTTTCTATGGCTTCAGTTGGAGAAAGTAATGGATGATAAATCCTGAGACTGTGTCAAATTTTTCAGATTCCACCTTTTCTGGGAAGCCTTTGTCATGTGGTTGGGAGGCTGGGGGATGTGAGCTGTGCCTGAATAGGTGCTGCCCTCAGTGAGCTTTTGGTGTGACTGGGAACATCACCAGAAGTGTCACAAGCCAGCAGAAGCCTCTGTGATATTCAGTGTAACATAGATGTGCCAAGCTTACATCAAGGATGCTCAGTCTTGCTGGGGGATAGAATTTTATAATAAATTCCTAAAATACACCCCGTGGCATTGCATTTCCTGAAATACCATGAGAGCCCTGCCTGGCAAGGCCAGAGGGGCTGTGTGAGGCTAATTCCCGAGTAGAGAAATCACCAGTTCCTCTCAGACAAATAACCAGCTGAATCACAGGATGGTCTGAGTTGGAAGGGATCCACAGGGATGGTCAGATCCAGCTCTTGGCCCTGGACTGGGCTGGGCAGCTGGGGGTTCATGCTCTGCCTGACACCTCTCTCCCCTCCAGGTGACCTCTTGAGTAGCCTCTTGCAGAGCCCCAGCGCGGCCAAACTGCTGAACCAGCCCATCCCCATCCTGGACACAGACAGCGAATACATCTGCTCCCTGGCCCTGGAGTGCCTGGCACACCTCTTCAGCTGGATCCCTTTGTCCACGAGCATCACCCCCTCCCTGCTCACCACCATCTTCCACTTTGCGCGCTTCGGCTGCGACACGCGCACCCGCAAGATGTCCTCGGTCAACGGCAGCAGCCACAACTCGCTGCTGGGCCAGGAGCGGGGCCGCCTGGGCGTGCTGGCCATGGCCTGCATCAACGAACTCATGTCCAAGAACTGCGTGCCTATGGAGTTCGAGGAGTACCTGCTCCGCATGTTCCAGCAGACGTTCTACCTCCTGCAGAAGATCACCAAGGAGAACAACGCGCACACGGTGAAGAGCCGGCTCGAGGAGCTGGATGAGAGGTAGGAGCGGCTCAGCTGCCGTGCCGGGGCCTCGTGCTTCCTCTGAAGGACTGTGGGGTTTATCGTGGGGTCGTGCGTGGTGTGTCTGATGCCTTTCTTTCAGAGCACTGAGCCAGGGCAGCTGGGCAGAGAGGTAGGTGTGCCCAGGTAAGGGCTCGGTGCTGAGGGAGCTGCTGGCCCAGGTTTGTGTTCCTTGCTGTCCCTTCCCTTCCCTGTGCCCGTTCATTGCTGTTTGACTTCAGGTCTGAGGTGGCACCAGAGCTGAAGCTGTTGTCACAGAGCACAGAAGAGGCTCAGTGAGGTAAAGGCACTGCAGTGTCCCCTCTGGTCAGTATCTGCCACTCTGCCCAAAGCACACAGAGTGGGGACACATCCTGCGAGTAGTGACTTGGGAGAAAACTGCAGAAGCTTCCTACCCTTCACTGAGCCATGGCCACTTCTGATTTCTTTTTATTTTCGCTTTTTAAATTTATTTTTAAACAGCACCAAACACAGCTTGGGGAACTCTGTTCAGTGGTGAATGGCTCCACTTCCAAGGCTCTCCACAAGCTTGCCTGGAGGCAGCATGGGAGCAGCAGCACCTTGGGAAGCTGTGTGTTCTTTTTCCAGGGTGTTACTGCCACCTTTTGTTCCCTAGGACAGCTCCACTCTCTTGTGTCAGCTATTCCTACTTGTAGGGGACAAAGTGAGAGTCCTCTTGCTGCTGTGTTGAGTGGCTAAGCCTGAGTGTTGGCAGGGTGGTGACTTGGTGCTGCCTCTTGTCACAGGGCTGCTGGCAGTGGCAGAGAGGCTGTAACTGTGTCAAAGGGCTGAGTATCTTACTACAGGTACACAAGGGTGGGAATAAATTTCCACTCAGGAGAAAAAAACATTTAGGAAAAAGCTGTGTGTCCATTTGTAGAGAGGACTTGCACGTTTCTGCTGTAGAATTCTCCTTTTCCATATCCTTAGATAAAAGTATAACTTTGGGGTGGTAAATCCAGACTCACAGGGAATTCTACTGCTCAATTTTTGCTAGCTCTGACTTGAGTTGCTCTCTGCCTAATGAGCCATGTAGGAATGGGCCACCTTTGCTGCGAGGCACAGAGAGCCAGGAGCTCCCCTCTGGATTTCAGAAAAGCTCTCCTGGAAACCCACAATCCCCTATTTAACTATTCTTTCTTTTATGGACAATATCAAGCAGCCTTTGGGGCCAGCCTTCAGTGGAGGATCAGGAGCTGTGCTGGCCTGAGCAGAGATGGTGATGCTATTCCATGGCATTCCTTAGCCCTGTTATCCACAGGGACTGTTGGTACCTGGACCTGGGAGACCCCTTTATTCATTGCTGAGGTGTGAAATAGGGATGGAACCAAGATGTTCTGGAGAATGGAAAAGCCCAGCTGGCTTCTAGGGAAGTGGAGCTTTCTGTTCTCTGTGTCTTCTCTGTGGAAAAGGCCCCGAGGATTTTCCTGTTGTCACTTAAGGGCACACCTGTACTTTTTGTGTCCAAAACTGAAGGACTTAGTGCATGGAAGTGTCATCCTGGCTTGGATTAACAAAATCCTGAAGGAAAGGGGCACTGAAGAAACCCTCTTCAATAGATGAGTATGCTCAGACACTGCAGCCCTGGAGTCCTTCCTTGCCTTCCTCTTGTGCTGCTGGTTGTTTGTGTTCTGTTAAAAGTCAGTCTGAACATTTTGGAGCTGCCAGACTAGTCCAGGAAAGAGTAAGTTCAGGTTGCCTTTTGGTTCATTTGTGTTTGGCTTTGAAGATCCCAAAAGATGGGGGAAGTGCCTGGTAAGGATCCAGGCAATGGCTCAGTGGTTGGGGAAGAAGGCTGGGGGCCAAGGAGGAATTTCACTGGTCTCAGGTTAGAGCCTGTTTAGAAAACAAAAATTAAAAGGATGGAGATGTTTGAGTCTGGACTTTTTTTTTCCCTGGCTTTGGTTTTTGAAATGTTTGATCTGTGCTCAGGTGTGCTCAGTGATCTCCTGTCAAGTAGGCAGTGCCAAATAAAGAAGGAACTTAATCTTTTTTGTGTATTCAAAGCAGCGTGTGGTTTTGAAGGCTCACTACAACCCCCAGTGCTGCAGCTCTGTCACCTGGCAGTGCTGCTGGTAGTGAGGGAGTTCTTGTTAGAATGAGAGGGGATTCCCAAAAAAAACCCCCAAATCCCTAGAGTTTGCAGCAGGGCAGGGCAGGCAGTAGAGTAAAACCAGACTGTTCATGCCTGTGTGGAACTGTGCTGAACCCAAGTTTTTATTTAAAATACAAACTTTAGGTAGTTTCATGCATCCCAGAGCTCTGGGCATGAGGGAAGGCTGAAATTGCCTGTGTGTGGTGCTGCCATCCCTCCTGTGGCTGGTGGAGTGTTTAACCCTTGCTGCACAGATGGATCTGGAGATTATTTTTAACCCTGCTGAAGCCTGTGCTGTGCAGGGTGTGTTTGTTCCCCAATAAAAGCTCACCCCACTCGGGGCTTTGCCATTTTTCCCCCAAGAACTCTCCCTGCTGCACCGAGGCCGCGCTCTTGCTGCAGTCCCTGAAGATTTGGTGGCAGACTCCTTTTGGGAACTACACTTTGTACATTCCCTGAGGAGCCCCGTGGTTTGGAGGAAGATTTCTCTTTCATTTCCCAGTTCAGGCCCAAGTCTGGTCTCAGCTCAGAAACTCTTGGATGGCTGATTTCCACTGCAAGAGGAATTTTCCTTTCCAGCTCTCAGCTCCCTGGCTCTCCCACCCCTCCTGTAAATGTAACTCCTCTATTGCATATTCCTGCATTAACTTCCTGCTTCCAGCTGAACTCCTCAGGGATACAGCTCATTTCACTAATCCTGTCTCCATCAGTACAATGACCTTTGTTATCAAATTATTTCTCCAGGGTGGAGGGGGTTGTGTTCATTTGCAGACCTGGTTGAACTCAGTATTTATCTGAATGTTAAAGTTGCTTTTGACTAGATTGTCTTTTCTGCTGTTTCAGGTGTTAATGGAGTGAAGGGTTGCCCGTCCTGTAGGTAATTGTTGCAGGGCTTTGTATTTTAATTGTTTTACTGATGGTTAATTCTAACTTTGCTTTGAATGAGAAGATTTGGAGTGGCTTTTATTACTATTTCAATGAAATTGCTTTCCCTTGGGGCACCTTTGCTATTTTTTCTCAGCGCTTTCTCCTTTCCCTTGCAGCTACATTGAGAAGTTTACAGATTTCCTCCGACTCTTTGTGAGCGTCCACCTACGCAGGATCGAATCCTACTCCCAGTTCCCCGTGGTTGAATTCCTGGCCCTGTTGTTCAAATACACTTTTCATCAGGTACAGCCCCACATCTTCATTTTTCCCAATCTGTTCTGTTGTCCAGGGCCAGCTTGTTTGCCCCAGTCAACCCAAAAAAAGAACATTTAACTGGTCCTACTGGCACTTCCCAGTGGTGCTGGGGACTTGGAAATGGCTTCATGTGCTCCTGGATGGAGCTGGACACAGAGGTCACAGGTGGTTACCCTGCAACAACAACTCCTCTGATGTTTAACTTTGCTTCTGCTTTAATTTTTTTCTAGTCCTTGGAATGGACAATGTGTGGAAGAGTCTCTCAGACTAGCTTGGTTTGCGTTTGGGGATTTTGTTCTTTGTCCTCAATCTGTGGCTTTCTTGTAGCTTTTAGTTTTTGTGTTAAAAACCCCCAAGCCTTGTGGCTTTAGGTTGGTTTTACCTTGCTGTAGAAGCTGTCAGTGCAACTCAGCACAGGAATAATGACAAAGTGTTTCCTTGTCATTATTCCTGTGTACATATCACAGAATCATGGAATGACTTGGGTGGGAAGAGACCTTAAAACCCATCCCACACCACCCCTGTCATGGGCAGGGACACCTTCCACTAGCCCAGGGTGCTCCAAACCCCAAAGTCCAGCCTGGCCTTGGGCACTGCCAAGGATCCAGGGGCAGCCACAGCTTCTCTGGGCACCTTGTACCAGGGCCTGCCCACCCTCCCAGGGAACAATTCCTTCCCAATATCCCATCCATCCCTGCCCTCTGGCAGTGGGAAGCCATTCCCTGTGTCCTGTCCCTCCATCCCTTGTCCCCAGTCCCTCCCCAGCTCTTCTGGGGCCCCTTTAGGTGCTGGAATGCTGGAAGCTGGTGTAGCAAGCCATGAGATGGATTAACACTGGGACCAGCCTTGTAATTCCTGGGTTCCTGCCTTTGTACAAAAGCTCTTGTTCATCTTTTGACAGCTCTGAATCTCTCCAGTGACATCTTAGAACTGTTTCAGTAAAGCAAGAAGCTCTTCCCATGGATTGAAGTGGATGTTAACTCCTGTTTTCATTGTGTGAAATCCACCTTGCCATAGCTTGTGGTGCTCATTGGGAATTTTGGTGTCTTTCAGCCTACACATGAAGGTTACTTTTCTTGCTTGGACATCTGGACACTCTTCTTGGACTATCTGACCAGCAAAATCAAAAGTCGCCTGGCAGACAAAGAAGCAGTGCTCAACAGGTGAGGGCTGGGGGCTGCCAGGGTGGGACAGCCTGGAATCATGGCATGGGCTGGGGTGAGGGACCTTAAAACTCATCTCATCCCACCCCTGCCATGGCAGGGACACCTTCCACTAGCCCAGGCTGCTCCAAACCCCAAAGTCCAGCCTGGCCTTGGACACTGCCAGGGATCCAGGGACATCCACAGCTGCTCTGGGCACCCTGTGCCAGGACCTCCCCACCCTCCCAGGGAAGGATTTTTTCCTACAGCAGCAAAGAGACTTTGTGGTCACTATGGAAGAGCTGTGAGAAATAAGCTACTGCTTACAGCAGCCTCCTGTGTGGTTGAGTCCTTTCTTTTTCTAAAATCATGAAGTATAAAAAGCATAAACCTCAGTGTTTCACACTCATTCACAAGAATTCAGGCTGAGCAGGTTTGGGTAGACAAACTGTCACTTACATATGTTGTGTGTGAACCTTGCAGGCAGAGGAAGGAAACTTTGTAGTCTAAAATAGAACTGGAGCACATTTTAGCACAAATTAAAGGAGGAAACTACAACACAAGTTGCTTACTTAGTGTTCACACAGCTCATACAACTAATTAATGAATTAGGAAACAAATTTTATTTAATTAGGATTTTGAATTTCCTCTTTAAATAGAGGATGTGTTTCTGAGCAATACAGATGAGACTGGAAGTTAAAAGTTGCACTTGCTTATTACTGTATTAGTCACAACAGTGGTTGGCAGCTCCTCCTTGGCAGATGCTGGCCCTGAAAGGGGTGAGTTTTGTTTCAGAAGGGTCTCTTTGCTGCCACAGTAAAAATCTGGTGAATATCCTGGTGAGTTGTTTGGATTTTTGAGGTTTAAAAGCACCATGTTTGTGCCATGTTTAGTTCTGCTGAGTGCAGCTCCTCCTTTCAGCATGGGAACTGTGGGGTTTGAATTTCTCAAGAAGTGGATTTTTGGGTTGGAACTTCATCGTTTGCTCCTAGCATGCATGTCATGCATGCTGTCTTGACGTCACTCAACTTGTGATAGAGAAAATTATAACAAAAAGCTGTCTCTAGCTCTGTCAGACTACAAAATCCTAAACAAAGCTTGTGAGTGGTTGAGGCTGTGCTGTTTGTCACAGCTGCCTGTCCTCAGTGGCAGCTCTGACATCTCCATGTCCCTGCACACCCTGAGCCGTGGGAACGCTGAGCTGGGCACTCTGGGAGTGGTGACACCACAGGGGCACAGAGGACGTTTCCTGTCCTGTGGTTCAGAAACTTTGCATTTTGTACACAGTGCCACTTTCACCACTGGAGAAGTTGCCAAATCCAAGGTTACGCCACCTTGCCCAGAGCTTGCAGCTGCCTGGCTGGTGGCACAGCTGACTGTCACATCTGACACTTGGCTTGCGTCATGCTCTGTGTCTGGTGCTCTTTTTTTAATGCCTGTTTTTCCAACCTGATTTTCCCTAGGAAAAAAACAGGATTTTTTAATGATACCTCAGCTGTTTTGAAAAGGAGGTTTTTCAAGGGAAACTCAGACTAACCCTGCTTGAAATCCCTGAAGTTTGGTGTTGTGGCACCAGGAGTGATTGCGTGCTCTGCTGAGTTTGCAGCTTGGCATTATTTCTCTTGGCTCTCTGGCGTGCTCTGTGGCAGCTCCCTGGCTCCCAGAGGTGCAGGACATTTCAGTGATGTGCCTTCAGGAAAGGGGCTGGCTTTGTTTCAGGGGAGAAGGGCCTGAATTTCAGTGTGGGGAAGGAGACAACAGCACAGACAAGCTTAAGGTCCCACCTGAGGCAGCAACAACTGCCCTGGTTCCTCTGTTCCTCGTTCAGTGCCCAGAGCAGAGCAGCAGAGGCTGCTGGGGACAGCCCAGGCTACAAGAGGATCTTGGTGCCTCCTGTGTGTGGACACCTGGTGTTGTTCCTGGCAGGCTGCTCCTGCTTTTCCTGTTTTGCACTCTGGGGCTGTTTCTATTGCTGACAATCCTCCCTCTCCCTTCCAGAGGCAGAGAGATATTGGGTATTGCCAAGGCTGTTTCCTTACAGGTACCTTGTGACCTGAAATGAGCTGATACCTTGAATCCTGAATCCCATGAGCTCCTTGGTGTAACTGTTGTGTTTTAGATTTCCTTTGCTGGAAGGGGTTTACCCAGCTCTGTGTGTGTCTCCCTGGTGCTGCAGGTACGAAGATGCCTTGGTTCTGCTGCTGACAGAGGTGTTGAACCGGATCCAGTTCAGGTATAACCAGGCACAGCTGGAGGAGCTGGATGACGAGACCCTGGATGATGACGTAAGCTGGACAGGGCAGGGCCACCTGTGAACCCTGGCACTGCTGACACCTGGAGTGGCTTTCCCAGAGCTTGCACTTGGGAGTATGGGCTAAACAGCTGATTCTTCCCTCCCTTCTGTGTGGGGTTTGAGCTGTAAAACAGCTTCAGATGCTTTTCACAAAAAGTCACATTGAAGATTTAACCTTTGGGTTTAACTTGGTTCTTATTGGGGGAAAAATTTAGATCCTTATGTTCTGATTGTCAGAGGTATTAGATGTCCATGTCTAGACACCTTTGGAATTTAAAGTGTTTAATTAGTTTGGAATTAATTTGCTGGTTGCTTGGGAATTTAAATGCTAAAATACCTCTGAATCAAAAGCTTGAAGCTGTGTCTTGTTGGTGCTTGTGTTTAAGCTTGTTTCTCCTAAGTTGGTATTGATAAAAATCACCTTGAAGGTGATAAATGTCAAAGTGGAGTAGGTGGCCAAAATGGGTGGGGCCAGAGCCCTGGAAGGGCAGGTCGGCTGTCACAAGAGGGTAGGTGAAGGAGCAGAGGGAATTTCATCACGAATGGGATCAGACAGATTTTAAATTCTAGGATGTTGAGGGCTGGTCACATCACAGCTTCTGAGCTTGACAGCAGCACCATTTCATAAGCAAAACAAATAATTTTCTTGATTCATTTGCCATTTGTGTCACCTGGATAATTAGCTGTCATACCCTTGTAAAGACCATGTTGGTGTTTGGATGCCTTTCCATGGTGATAATAATGTCACAAATAAGGGTCTAAATTATCTAGAGCAGTCCTGATGAAGTTGTCCTTATGCTTCTGAAACAGAGTGGCAAATGATGATACCTGCAAGACTTCAAGCTTTATGTATAAAACCTAAAAAGGGTTTTAGTTCATTATTTAAGGACAAAATTAAATCAGAACATGGTGCTATTGATTCTGTTGCTTATGTTGCTGTGTGTGTTTCTTGTTCCATTTTTACCCATTATCCATTTATGTTTCTCATATTAATGGCAAGTTTGAGCTATGATGGTAACAGGCAGCTTCTTTCTCAGCCACCTGTGTAGCTGAGCATGGAAAAGGTCTTTTACTGTTAAAATAATTGTTTAATTCACCTATCAAGTTATTGCCACTCTTTCCCCTCCCTTCTCCTGCACTGTCACCCCAGTTTTATCAATTCTGTATGAAAACAGAACAAATTCTATATGAAAATAAATTGGAGTGGAGTGTGCAAGTTACATTTCTCTAAGGTGCTGTTTTGGGGGAGTTTCTCCCTCCTGTCCCTCCCTTCCCAGTGTCCCAAAAGCTGAGTGTTCCCCTGGGAAGGGCAGTGCTCACCCCAGTGTCCCTTTTGTTTGCAGCAGCAAACGGAGTGGCAGCGGTACTTGCGCCAGAGCTTGGAAGTGGTGGCCAAAGTCATGGAGCTCCTGCCAACTCACGCCTTCTCCACCCTCGTAAGTCCTGCCCCAGGCCCAGAGTGCCACGTGGAATGAGCACCAACTGCTGCAGATTTTTTTTTTTACAGACTCCTCAGTGCCAAAAAAAAATAGAGAAATTTGGGGTTGGATGCAAAACTTGGCAAGGGGAGATTAGAAATTGAAGAGGAAAAATTGTTTCTTTGGCTTTGTTGTATTTCTTGGTGTGTTTTGGAGATAGTGGTTCTGTGTCTAAGGCCAGCTTGGTGGACACTCTTTAGACATTGCCACCTCTCAAAGTGTAAACATTTGGCAGCAACCCCTCCAGGCTGTTTATCTTGGCCTTTATCTCAGAGGCAGGGCTGTGAATTGGGCAGGTAAGTGTCATTATTAGGGCTTTAAAGAGAGTGGAATCTTTATTTTAATTAAAGGCTAGATTAAAATGCTGGAGAGAGGCCTTGGACTCTTGGGAAGCTGATCTGATCTGGATAAGTGCTTCTCTTCAGCTGCTGTCACTACCTTTGGTGGTGTAAAAGTTATCTTGGTTTGTAGCACCCTAACAATTGTGAGAAGGAGATCTTGAGGATGGAAGTGTGGCCCAGAATTCAGAGCAGTCCAGGTGGGCTTTTGCTGGATGAGGAGAAAGGGAAATAACAGCAGTGGGATCTCAGTAAGTGCTTTAATCCTGCTGGGAACACTGCACACCTCGACCTCTGAGCTGTATTCCCAAGAAGCAGAGAAATCTGGGCTGCTGCAAAGGCAGGAGATGCCTGACCTGAAGTGCCTTTGCAATTGCTGTTTTCCTTAAGGCAGGGAAGCAGGAGGAGCCTGTCCCTAGGAGGAAGGAGGGAACAGAGGCAGAGGCTGCTGTGCAGCTTTGGTGTGAGCCAGCGGGAGGCACCAGGGAGCTGAGCGGGAGTTCCAGGGAGCAGATGGAGCAGAGCATGTGGCTTCCTTGGAGTAACACATGCACATGAGGAAGGCTCTGTGGTTTTTTTTAACTCCCCTAAGGCAGTTATGCAAAGACACTCCACTGTTAATTAGGCACAGCATGTTGCAAGCCGGGTAGGGAGTGCTTTCCTGAGTCCTGCATTGTTCCTTCTGCTGGACTGGGGAATGTGGGAGGCTCTCCAGCAGTTCCCAGTGCTTTTCCCAGTGGCTGCAGGGCTGGAGGGTGCAGTGGTTAGCTTAGGGGTTTTAGCAGGGGCAAATAATTAAAGCAGTGGACAGCGGCTGCCATTACTCCATCCCATGCTGGGCAAGGAAAGGCTGCAGCTCCTTCTGCTGATGGGCGAGAGAACTTCCATGGAACCAACCACCAATTTCAGTCATTTTCCCCAGCAGAAATTAAATAGAGCTGTGCCAGGCTGAAGGCGTTGAGAAAGATTCTTCAGCTGAAGTATAAGCAGGACCTGGCGTGTTTGCTGTCACTGCTGAGTGATGGAGCTGGGCTGACACTCTGCTCCCACACCAGGGTGCATGAGGACTGTGGTGTTTATTCCTTTGGCTGTTTTCCCTGTGGAATTTCACTGCTGCAGCTTACAGCTTGCTGGCAGAGTGCTACACTGCTTCCCTTCTGTACCCTGGTAGAGGCACTGAACTCAGCTTTCTGCTTGCATAATATTTTGGGAGATTTTTAAGTGTCACCTTTTGAGAAGGTGATACTTGCAGGTGAGGTGGGTGAGCACAGACCTCCTGCACTTCAGACTCTGCCACTTCTCTGCCCCTTGGCCTGGGCTGTGCCTCCAGCTGTGTATTCCTGGTGCTGACATGCTGGGCCCTCACTTCCACTGTCAGACACTGCATTATCTTGTCAGGCTGATTGCTGGGGTGAGAGGCAAAGGAGAGCTGCCACAGGGAAGTGCCTTCAGGGGAGTGATCTTTGTTTTCCTGACAGCTGTCAGGACCTGGGAAGTTGTGGGATGCAGGATCAGCCCAGAGCCCATCCTGCCCTTCCTCCAAATGTCTGTGTGAAGGCACTGGGGAGAAATGAGAGAATTCTGCTCTGGCAGAGCAGTCAGTCATTGGGTGTTACTGTCTGCCAAGCCCCAGGATCACAGTCAATTCTTCTCTCTTCCAGTTCCCCGTTCTGCAGGATAACCTGGAAGTGTACCTGGGGCTCCAGCAGTTCGTGGTCACTTCAGGAACAGGTAATAACCACCCTCTAACCCTCTGCTCCTCCCTCTTTCATCATTGCAAAACCACTCCAGGCCTGCTTGGGTGATGTTTTTTTTCCTATATTCAGTTAGTCTAAACTTGTGTGGTGTCTCATGGCTCAGTAGTTAAACTCTAGCAGCAGACAGAAATCTCATCATATGATTTATTCTTATTGGCTTAGTTCTTCCCTTTTTCTGGTATTTGAAATGAAGGTACCAGAGGTGTTAAGAGCAGATGTGCAGCACCAAATACTGCAGCTCCTTCCTGAGAAACAAGGGAAGCAGCAGTAGTGAGATCTGCCTGAGGGGAAGTTAAGCTTAAGGTAATACTGAAATTCCCTGGTGTGACCAGGAAAGGAATCTGTCACATCTCCAATACTGCTGGACATTGCAGAGTGGTGACTGTTGTATAGCCAGTTCTAGAAAAAATATTGCCAGTTTTAGGATCATTTCAGCCCTAGGATAAGCAATGTGTAGGGATTTAGTGCTGTGGCACCAGCCTGTGTTAGAAGCTGTCCTGGGGGCTGGATCAGCAGCAGCTCAGATGCAGCTCTGGATTGAGCCCTGGGTGGTGGCACAGAATCACAGAATGGGTTGGGTTGGAAAGGACCAGAGTGAGCCTCTGATCCAACTTCCCTGCTCATCCCAGAGCACGTGGCACAGGACTATGTGTTTGTATTGATGGCACAAAATGGAGAGGTTGCTGCTGAAAGCTTGATCTGAGAATAAATACAGTCAGTAGAAAGAAAATCTGATTTTCTTCAAAAGGTGATATTGCAGAACATCATCTCTTTTAGTAGAAGCTCTGGGTGTTAGAGCCCAGATGTCCACACCTGAGCAGCAGGAGGATTTTGTGGGGCTGGAAAATCTCATCAGTGGATTGTTTCTTGTACCTGAGAAACATGGAAGTGCACAACACACCTCACATCAGAAGTGAAGTCACAAATTCTCTGTACCAAATCTGCTGCTGGATTACTGGAACTGTAGGCAGCAGAGGGAGTGTGGAAAACCACCTTCTCCGTGTGGAAATCACTTTCTCCAGAGCTGGGAATGCTCCTGATGGCAGCAGAAAACAGGCTCCAGTTTGTGTAGCAATTAACACCATGCAGAAGGAAATGAAGGTGTAAAAGGCTGAAATAGTTGTTTACATCTGTATCAGCCTTTGAAGTGTTGTCAGATGAGCTGAGCTTCCTTTCCAAGCTCAGTGCTGCAGAGCCTTGGCCAGTGCTGCCATCTGACCTGTGACCCAGTGCCGAGCTGGTTTCAGAATGTAATTAGCACAAACTTTGCATTTCCTGTCACTTTGTCACCGGCTTTCCCATCCCCAGGAGATGCAGGGATTAATCACAGAGCTGTGGGGCTCTCCCTTGCGCGAGCAGGAATTTCCAGCTCCGGGGGCAGCCGTTAGCGAAACGCCGGCTGTGGCTGTGTTGCTGAGGGGCTGTGATGTCCCTGCAGGTCACAGGCTGAACATCACAGCAGAGAACGACTGCAGGAGGCTGCACTGCTCCCTGAGGGACCTGAGCTCGCTGCTGCAGGCCGTGGGCCGCCTGGCCGAGTACTTCACCGGGGACGTGTTCGCCGCCAGGTTCAATGACGCGCTCACCGTGGTGGAGAGGTGGGTGCAGCCACTGCCACTCTGCAGGCACGGGGACAAACAGGGCTTCTTCCTGCCTCCCCTGGGCCTGAGGAGATGGAGCTGTAAGGAACTGGATGGGCAGAACGTGAATTGTGAAGTGTGTGCTGGGCTGAGCCTGCGGTGTGGGCGGCAGGGGTTGGGTTCTGCCTCTGCCCCTCTGCTCAGGTGAGAGCCCACCTGCAGAGCTGCCTCCAGCCCTGGGGCCCAGCACAGGAAGGATGTGGAGCTGCTGGAGAGAGTCTAGAGGAGGCCACAGTGCTGCTCCAAGGGCTGGAGCCCCTCTGCTCTGGAGCCAGGCTGAGAGGATTGGGATTGGTTCAGCCTGGAAAAGAAACAGCTCAGAGGTGATTACCCTGATTACCCCTTCTAGTAACTGAAGGAGCCATCAGGAAAGATGGAGAGATACCATTTACAAGGGCCTGGAGTGCCAGGACACAGGGAATGGCTTCCCACTGCCAGAGGGCAGGGTTAGATGGGATATTGGGAAGGAATTGTTCCCTGGGAGGGTGGGCAGGCCCTGGCACAGGGTGCCCAGAGCAGCTGTGGCTGCCCCTGGATCCCTGGCAGTGTCCAAGGCCAGGCTGGACAGGGCTTGGAGCAGCCTGGGACAGTGGAAGGTGTCCCTGCCATGGCAGGAGGTGGAATTCAGTCACTTGAAAACATTGAGGGACTTGTGTTCCAGCATCTGCACGTGTAAGGCAATGAAATAACATTGCAGAGTTTGATTAGAGTTGTCTCTTTCAAAACTAAATCACCAGAACCTCCTCTGATGGTTGGACTTTCTTCAGGGTCTTTTCCAACCTTGATGATTCCATGATTCTTCTGTTAAATGGAAAGACCTGGGAAAGCTGAAGGGGCAGACATTTTTTTTCTTCCTCTCCAAGATACTTAATTAGCACATAAGTTACAAATGGCAGAATTTCAGGCCTTTATGCAGGTTTTGTGTTTTCTGTGCAGGACCATCTGATTTGTTCCATTTTACCTGAAACAGTGCAGTAGGCTCTGAATTTTTTTAAGCTAAATGGTGAAAATCTCATTTATTAGCTAAATATTGACGCAGGCTGGAAAAGAGCTGCACCAGGTGCTGGAGCACATTTGTACAATCCCTTTGCACTGCCATGTGTGTTTGCACCTCCAGGTTGGTGAAAGTGACGTTGTATGGATCCCAAATCAAACTGTACAACATCGAGACGGCCGTGCCCTCCGTGCTGAAACCCGACCTCATTGACGTGTGAGTGTGGGCACTCGGGGTGGGCAAGGCTTGCATCCCCTGCTCACACCCCTCCTTGGCACATCCTCTGGGAAACAGCCTCTCCAGCTGTTGGCAGCTCCCCAGGAAAGCACCTTTTTCAGCTGATGAAAGTTATGGCTGCTGCCAGCATTTTGGACCAGTCTTTCCTCTAATGGAAGTACCCAGGTCATTTAAAGGAAAATGTGTTTGTGCTGAGAAGGAAAAATGCCCCTTAAATCAGCTCTGAGTGCAAACTGGGATTGTGCCCTGTGCTGGTGGCTGTAAAAGCAGAGTAATTAATGAGGAAATAAGTGTTACAACTATGATATTTTAAAGAAATGGATCCACTGTGTAGTGTGTAGTTTATTTATAAATCCAGTTGATGGATTTTTTGCTACCAAAGTCAGATCTGTGGCTCAGGTAAAAGAGTTTTTTCCCAGTTGAGGGTTTCAAATCCCAGTCTTCCAAGACAAACATAAGCCTTGCAGCTGTGCAAGCCATTTCTGGGACTAACTGCCTGACATTCAGTGTGAAATCTTGGTGCTGCTGGTCACAGATCACCTCTGTGACAGACTTTTAGGGACCCTCCCTTGCTGAGGCTGTGCATACAAACCTGTTCCCTGCCAGCTGGAGTTCTGTGAGCACAATTTAAGGTTTGAACACTTGTTCTGGTTTGTAATTGCACCTTCAGCAGCTCCTTGAAGACCCCCTCCAGATTTCACCATATCACTGTATAACT
Source organism: Irena cyanogastra (assembly GCA_013397155.1). NCBI lineage: Eukaryota > Metazoa > Chordata > Aves > Passeriformes > Irenidae > Irena > Irena cyanogastra. The sequence continues at coordinate 251,019 of VWZV01013693.1, read as the reverse complement.
AATGGGATTTCTCCTATTAGTCCCAAGTTAATGGCACTGTGCAGGTGTTGTTATAATGGTTTCTTCTGGTTTACAGTAACTGGGGAGGTGTTTCCCATGATCTGTCAGCAAGGGTTCACCCTTTTTTTCCCCTGTCTCTGAAGAAACCTGTGATCCATTTTCTAATGCTTGCCTGAGAAAACAAAACTGTCCCACATTTGGGGGACACCTCTCTGAAACATCCTAACTCAATCTTCATGTGATAGAGTGTGATTGTGAGGTGGTGATAACTTGGCTTTATCAATTCTCACCTTTGCCATGGTGGGTCCAGAACCAAAACCAAAACAGCAGTAAGGATGTTTTACAAACCCTGCTGCCAGATTTGCCTGAACCACCACTCCTGTGTTGCACTGCTCACTGTGTCCCCTGCTGTCCCCAGGCACGCCCAGTCCCTGGCAGCCCTGCAGGCCTATGCTCACTGGCTGGCCCAGTTCTACAGCGAGGTGCACCGGCAGAACCCCGAGCAGTTCATCTCCCTGGTGTCCACGGCGCTGGAGGCCATCACCCCCCTCATCAGCTCCAAGGTACTGCCCCCCTGGGGGCTGGGGGCTGCACCTGCTCAGCTGGGGTGGGCTGGGAGCTGGGCTGTGTCCCAGAGCCATGGCAAGTGTCCTCACAGCACTGGGAGTCAGGCTAATACAAGCATAAGCAACTCAAAGGCTTTTAAACTCAGTCTAATGATTTTATGTCTTGAAAGCGGGGACATCTCTCTCTCTTTCCCCCATGGTATTAAGGGAACTCAGCTACACTCTGGTTAACAAATAAACCATAGAATTGTTTAGGAAAAGCTCTCTAAGATCAAGTGCAACCATTCCTCCAGCACTGCCAAGGCCACCACTAAAACATGTCCCCAAATGCCGCATCCACACAGCTCTTAAATCCCTCCAGGGATGAGGACTCCACCACTGCCTTGAGCACCCTATGCCTGACCACTCTTTCCATGAAGAACTTTTCCCAAAATCCAATCTAAACCTTCCCTGGCACAGCCTGAGGCCATTTCCTTTCATCCTGTTCCTTTTCCCTGGGAGCAGAGCCCAACCCCCCTGGCTGCACCCCCCAGATCCTGGCAGCTCAGTGAGCTGACCCTGGCTGTGTGTGCTGGTGCAGCCTGACCACCCCTGTGTCTCTCAGGTGCAGGAGAAGCTGCTGCTCTCTGCGTGCCACCTGCTGGTGTCCCTGGCCACCACGGTGCGCCCGGTGTTCCTGATCAGCATCCCAGCCGTGCAGAAGGTGTTCAACAGGATCACTGACACCTCTGCCCAGCGCCTCCCCGACAAGGTCAGTGAGCCCAGAGCTGTGGCACGTGGAAATCAGGTGTCCTTGGGAAGATGTGCCTCAGGTGCTGAGGAATAACCTCCAAAATCAAGTGGAGGGGCAGCGTTCTTCTCTGTATTGTGGATATCCACAAATGACAGTGATATTGTGTGTAATTAATGATCTATTTCAAGGAACAGAAAAAGGAAAAAAAACACAATTGCACCTCTTAGATCTGATTCTTTTTTCACTTGTTGATACCATCCCTAGTTCTGCATCATCTTTACAGGCACATTGATTCTGACCTACACAAAGAGTTTTTTGTGAAACTCGAGTATTTATATTGTAGAAGCAATGTAAATATTATAAATATATTCCATTTATAGCTCTGAAAAGCAACCGTGCTGGGATATGGTTGTGTTGTGTGCTGGCAAGGAAGCACAAAGTACTGCACAAGTGCAGAAGCTCAGTATGTAAACCAGACAAGAAGTAATGAAAGTAAAATTATCTTTGTTTTTACAAACACCAGAGATTTACTGCTGCAGGGAAGGGCTGACAGAGCTGGGAACTGCTTCCAGGCCTTAAATCTTGGAGCTTTGCTTCTCTCTCTCTTTGCAGAGCTGGTGGTTTTCACTTGGGCTCATGTTCTGCTTGAACAGTGAGCGCTGCTGATGTCTTGGACAGCCATAAAATAGCACTTCACTCCAGGCTTGTGCTCTAGCAAAAATTAACTTGGGAAAAAAGTTAAAACTTCGTCTCTTTGATTAATGTTGCCCAGAGAAGTTGTGGCTGCCCCATCCCTAGAAGTGTCTGAGGCCAGGCTGGGCTTGGAGCAGCCTGGTCTGGTGGAAGGTGTCCCTGCCTGTGGCAGGGGGTTGGAAGTTTCTGATCTTTAAGGAACCACTCCATGATTTAATGGTTTTGCTGTCAGTCCAACCCTGCTGCTGCCGCCTGGGCTCTTGTGAGTGGCTTTCTGCTCTCACATCTCATTGTGGATATCAGGACCTCAGGGTTTATATCCACCTGTGTGGCTGTTTCGGGAGCTGCAATCCATGCTCAGTGTCCAAGCAGCTCTGCAGAGCTCATCCCACACATCAGAGATGTGCAAAGGAGGGTGGAACACAATGAGCTTTCACCTCCTTTCCCACCCAAGCCATTGCATGACTCTTCCCACCCAAACCATTCAGTGGCTGTGATTGCTGTCCCTCCCAGGCCCAGGTGCTGGTGTGCAGGGCTCTGTCCAACGTGCTGCTGCTGCCCTGGCCCAACCTGCCCGAGAGCGAGCAGCAGTGGGCCGTGCGCTCCACCAACCACGCCAGCCTCGTGTCCGCCCTCACCAGGGACTACCGCCAGCTCAAGGCCACGGCCAGCCTGCCCCAGAGGAAGGTGCAGCTGGAGGACAGTAAGTACCAGTGTCCTGCTCACTCCTGCTGCACTGGGGAGTGTCACTAAGCCGATTTGCCAGTAATTATTTTGGCTGAGAAACTTTCGCATACGGGGAGGCCAGGAAAGGAGCCTGGGTTTTCTTTCTATTTTTAGAGGGTTTTCTGCTCTGTAGAGGGCACTTTCATGCCAGGTCGCCTGTGAACTCTTCCATTAAAGTGCTGTCTTCCTAAGGAAGGTGGGATCAGGGTTGGGATAAAAGTTTAAGTAGTAAGGATTGCATGGGGAATAGTGAACAGCCTCTTGGTGCAGTATTAGAAATACTGCCTGGAAGCAGCGTTAACGAAGATCGTGGTTGTAAAAGGTAAAGGGGGAAAATAAGAATTTCTTCCAAACTTGGGAAGTACTGGAGAGGGTTTGTTTATATAGGAGGAATGCAAGGAAACTCCTGGCAGGGGTGCAGGGAAGCTGCTGTATATGCTTTGGGCCTGGTTTTGGGTGATTTTTGTTGGTTTTTTTTTTTCATTGAGAATCACTTTAAAGTCATTCAGAAATCTGCAGTGTTGCGTATCAGTTGTTTTAATTACTCTGTATGTTAGCTTAATTTCTCTTCCTCTTACCTGTGAGCAGTTTTGGCACATGAAAGAAGCATCACTCCTCTTGTTTTGCAGCCAAAGTGATCATCCACCAGACACTGAGCGTTCTGGAAGATATTGTAGAAAGTGTCTCTGGAGAATCCACCAAGTCCCGGCAGATCTGTTATCAGTCGCTGCAAGAATCCGTGCAGGTCTCACTAGCCCTCTTCCCAGCTTTCATTCATCAGTCAGGTATAACCTCAGGCCAGGGGTCATGCTGTGAGTAGCTTTCTGAGCTTCTGCTAGCACCCAGAGCAGCAGCACAGAGTTGTGCTGTGGGTGTGCAGTGTGTGGGTTGGCTGTGCCTGGGTGTGCTGGGAGAGCTGGGCTGAAGGGACATCCCTGCCAGCCAGGATCCAGGCAGGATTGTCACAGTTTCAAAGAGGAGCTGGTCCTGAGCACAAAAAAAAAAAAAAAGCTTTAAAATACCCTCTCTGGCTGTATTTGCCATTTCCATTCTCTGCAGAAGCTTGAAGACTAAGAGGAAGAATTGTCATCAGATTGGGTCAAATGATGTGGGATTTGGGGATTTTTTTTTTTCCCTGAGATGGAACCAGGACTGTCACTTGGCAGCCTGCTGGCCAGCAGCTTGCATTTTGTGTCACATCAGGATGCTTCCTCCTGTTCCACTTGGAGCTGGGTGGGATTTTCTCAGTGATGGAGGTTGAGGGGAGACAAAAGCAGTGAAATGCAGAGGATCCAAGGCAGCAGCAAAGGTGCTGTGACTGCAGGGAGCTGTTGTCTTCAGAACAGGCTGGCAGCCTCATCAGTTGCAGTTTATTGGCTATCAAAGGCTGTGTGATGAGGGAGGAGCTGAGCAGCTCCAGCTTGGTTGTCCAGTCTTTATTGGGATGGATGAAGGATCAGTTGGGTGCTGATCAGCTCACTGCATCACCACGTGCTCACTTCTGAAGATAGAAGGGTCTTCTCAGTTCCTGCCAAAAAACCAAGCTGGATTCTGTCTCATCCACCCCAAGCTGTGTGGATGTTTTGGATTTCCTGGTGTTTCCTGTTAACCCTGTACGAGCATGAGCACTGGAGATGGGCCTGGAGCTGCCCCTGAGCTTTTTCCCAGCACTCTGAGCACACTGAGGCCTTGCTGGAGGGTTGTGGTTGTTCTGAGGGGTTTGGTGCTGCCTGTGCTTGTCATTCCTGGCAGGTTTTGGAAGGGGATGAACAATGTTGAAGCCCTGTAGGAAGCAGCTTATGGTTTCAGTTTCTCAGACAACCCTGTTGGTAAATTCCCAAGGGTAAATGGGGTTCCCTGAACAGGAGGAGCAAACTTCAGTTTAAACATAAAAGATTTATTGATGCACTTGGATGTTTCCTTAACATGTTCTTTTTGCTTTTCTCTTCTCTTAGATGTGACAGATGAGATGCTGAGCTTCTTCCTCACCCTGTTCCAAGGCCTGAGGGTGCAGATGGGAGTGCCTTTCACTGAGCAGATCATACAGACCTTCCTGAACATGTTCACCAGGTACTGTCCAACACTGGTCACTTCTTTCTTACCCCTCAGGATGGTTTATCTTAGCAGCTGCTCAGCCACTTGGTTCCTGTCCCTAAAGTGGGCTGTTTCCAGCCTTTGTGGCCAGACCTTTGTGACATCCTGGGGCTGAATCTGAGGAACACACTTCCAAGTCTGGAGAGAGCCAGTGCATGCTCATCAGTCATACCTGCCACGTGCAGTTCCAGCTCTCCCACAGACTTCCTGGCTGTGTGAGGTGTTGAACTGGACTCTCACATTCCCTCTTAGCTTCTGCCCAACGTCTAAGAATGTCCCCTCACTCATCTTTTGCTGGGAAGGGGGGTGTGTCAACCTCAGTCACAACCTCCCTCCCTTCTGTGGCTTCATGTACTTGGCCAGTATTAATTGAGCATTTTAGAGGCATCACCTATTTTCCAGTAAACCAGGTGAGCCTTTGGATGTTCCTAATGTCTGTTAGGAATGTTCCTAAAAGCCTGTTTGTGTCCCAGGGAGCAGCTGGCAGAGAGCATCCTCCACGAGGGCAGCACGGGCTGCCGGGTGGTGGAGAAGTTCCTGAAGATCCTGCAGGTGGTGGTGCAGGAGCCAGGCCAGGTGTTCAAACCCTTCCTGCCCAGTGTGATCTCCCTGTGCATGGAGCAGGTGTATCCCATCATTGCAGAGGTATTCAGCTCCCAGGGCAGGGAAGGGGGAGGGCAGGCATTGCTGGGGGGATGGTGATGCCTTAAGGAGCTGGAGCAGAGGCTAGGCAGAGTTAAGAGAAATCAAGTGGATATTTATTGAAGTGCCTTCAAAGGCCACACCCTGGCAGTACCAGAGCTCAGGTCCTACCTGAGCCTGTGCTCTCTGGGCATGGGAAGAGGTGGGAGCTGTCCTGGGACTGGTTTGAAGCTGCTCCCAAGTCCAGGTCAGGATTTGGGGGCTTTGTGCCACAGCCTTTGGGTGGTTGCCTTGCTCCAGGTGGTTGGAGTGGAGTTACCACCCCCTGATACTGGGAACTGGGAATGGGAGGGATCCCAGCTCCAGTCCAGCAAAGGCTGGATGTGTTTCCTCCTCTGACAGTGAGGGAAAGCAGAGAACACACAGTGACAGTGAGATGTGGCTGGGGAAGCAGGAATTGGGATCATCAGTGAGACAGTGAGTGCCTCCAGCATTCCCACCTGGGCAGTGCAGGTATCTGGAATTCCAGGGCGCTGCAACTGGGAGTCTCCATCTCTCTTTGCACCCATCCTCCACAGTTGTGGCTCTGCCCAGGGGTTCCAAGATGGAAGCAAAAGAGGCCTTGGTCATGAGAGCTCACATTTTTATAAATTTTAGTCCATTTGTGCATACAGGAGTTAACTGTCCAATTAATAGCTTCAGAGGATGAAGTTTCATCCTCCTTGCTTGCTTGCCTGCCCTCCTCTTTTCATGTTTATGCTTGGGCCTGAAGTTTGAAGAGTTTGTCCTTGAGTCTCCAGCTAGAATAGGATTGTTTTGTCTTCACCACCCTGTGGAAAGATCCTGGTAACACTTAATATAAAGCTAAAAGCTGCACACCAAAACAGAACAGAAAAACATAAACCCCAAGGTATCAGTGGCAGCAGTGAAGCTTTGACTTTCCAAGAGCTGCAAGTGTGGAGGGAAAGCACCCTGTGGGGGAGTAGTCAGTGGGATTGTCAGCAGGGTGGGTGGGTGGAGGATTTTGTCAGGGATTTCAAGAGAAGCTAAAGTTGGGTGATCAAAGCAGGAGGTACAACTGAGAGTCAGTGATGTGTTTTCAGCATGATCCTACAGCTGCTGGGTCTGGTGCTCCCTTAGGAGCAGGGCTTTGATGCTTGGCTGCACTGAGTGGGTGGGAGCCAGGGTTGGGTGGGTCCCAGCAGAGGAGCCTGCCCTGAGCTCTGTCCCCTCTCCTGCCAGCGCTCGTCCCCTGATGTGAAGGCAGAGCTGTTTGAGCTGCTCTTCCGGGTGCTGCACCACAACTGGAGGTACTTCTTCAAATCCAGTGTGCTGGCCAGTGTCCAGAGGGGAGTGGCAGAGGAGCAGATGGAGAACGAAGCCCAGTTCAGTGCCATCATGCAGGTAACTCACCTGTTCCCACCATTCCCCAGAACCTGTCCTGCAGGGGAGCTGCTTGGGACAGTGCATTAACATGGAATCACAGAATCAGCAAGGTTGGAAAAGCCCTCTGAGATTGAGTCCAGTCATTCCCCCAGCACTGCCAAGGCCACCACTAAAACATGTCCCCAAGTGCTACATCCACACAGCTTTTAAATCCCTGCGGGGATGGGGATGGGGACTCCACCACTGCCCTGGGCAGCTGTGCCAGTGCCTGACCACCATTTCCATGAAGGAATGTTCCCAATATCCAACCTAAACCTCCCCTGGCACAGCCTGAGGCCATTCCCTCCCCTCCTGTCCCTGTTCCCTGGGAGCAGAGCCTGACCGCCCCCCAGGCTGTCCCCTCCTGTCAGGAGCTGTGCAGAGCCACAAGGTCCCCCCTGAGCCTCCTTTTCTCCAGGCTGAGCCCCTTTCCCACCTCCCTCAGCCCCTCCTGGTGCTCCAGCCCCTTAGCAGCTCTGTTTCCTTTTCTGGACACACTCCAGCCCCTCAGTGTCTTTGTTCTTGTGAGGGTCCCACATGGGCACATGTGGGTGATGGGTTTAGCTGAGCTTGAGTGAGGTTTTGCCTCCTGAAACTGATGAAAATGAAAGTTGCTGAGGAGTGACCCAGCTGCTGAGCTCACAAGGCACAGAGCCATGCAGGCATAGGGAAGGAATGTTAATTCCTTTACAAGCCTCATCCTGCAATAAAAACACATTGCAGCCACTGGCCCATTTAATTCTGAGTGTTGTGATTGGCACTGGGGAGAGCTGCCAGTGCAGGGAAGTTTTCCTGAGTGTCTTTTGGTTTCTGTGGACTTGTCGAGTGCTGTACCACGGGCCCTGGTAGGGAAGGGTCAGTGGGGCAACAACTGACAGGCTTTGGCCTGGAGAAAAGAGAATCATGGAATGGTTGGGGTTGAAGGGACCTTGAAAGCCCATCTAGTGCCACCCCCTGCCATGGGGACACCTTCCACTGTCCCAGGTTGCTCCAAGCCCTGTCCAGCCTGGCCTTGGGCACTGCCAGGGATCCAGGGGCAGCCACAGCTGCTCTGGGCACCTGTGCCAGGGCCTGCCCACCCTCCCAGGGAACAATTTCTTCCCAATATCCCATCTATCCCTGCCCTCTGGCAGTGGGAAGCTATTCCCTGTGTCCTGTCCCTCCATCCCTTATCTCCAGTCCCCCTACATCTGTTCTAGAGCCCTTGAGGCACTGGAAGGCAGGGACAGCGTGTGCACAGAGCCAGCTCCAACCTTCTCAGGTTGGGATATTGCAATTTTTAAGACTAACAGACTGTGTTCCATGTGTTGCTTCAGTCAGAGCTGGCCAGATGAGTTCCCTTGCAACTCCTAGCTCACCTTAGACTGCAGGTGGGAGGACTTTGGGAGAGTTTCCCCATTGTGGAGTGCCTGGAGAGACTGGATCCCCTGTGATGCCCATGTGGAGAGGGAGCTCTTGCACTGACATAAACTGGGTCATGTTTCTCTCTGGCCTTCCCTTCTCCTGCCACCTTTTGGTGGGAATGAAGCCCAGGCTGGTTCCTGTGCAGGGCTGTCCAGGCATCTCTTTCAGCTGTAACTGTGTAACACTTCCAAACTCTTGGATGCCTCATTCTGGAAGATATTTATGTAATAATCTCACTCCAGGCTGGGAGACAATACTGCACTGCTTGTTTTACTCCTTGGCTCTTGTTGCTCTGATACAAAACTCTTATTTAGTGCTCTGTAAGTGTTCCCACAGCCATTGCTTTGTGAGGGGGATATTAATAGTTTCTATGCTGATTTCCACATGAGATCTAAGGCCAGAACTGGCTCAGTCTTGATGGGATCTGGGTCATTTTTGTCCATTTGACAATAAATGGGTCATGTGGGAGAATAAACTCTTCTGTTCACAATGCCTTGAAGAGGAGCTGTTAAAATCCTGCTGCCTGTCTCTGTACAGAGCTGACCTCATCCACCTGCATCCCCTGTACAGTGTTTTGGAGGTGTTCAGGGTGGAAAGATGTTTGATCACACACTGTGCAGCCCTGCCAGACCAGCTCAGGGTCTGGCAGGTTTTGTCCTGGGCTCTTCACAGGCTCCCAGAGCCCATCTCCAAACCCTAAACCAGGGCAGTGATGTCTGCTTGAGCTCCTGGCTGAGACTGAGGGCACACCCTGGGCTGTTCCCCCATGCTGTGGAGCCTCAGGTGACATCCCTGAGCAACAGCCCTACCCTTCCTGAGCAGCCTGCCTGCCCAGGGAGCTGGGCTCAGCATCCCTGGCCCTCTCCAGTGCCAGCTTGGCCTGCCTGTGCCCAGTGGAGCCAGCTTAGCAGCTGCTGTGCAGGGATTAGCCCATGTTCACACCAAAATGTCATTGCCAGGTGATTTGAACCTGCCTGTCTCTTGTTAGCTTGCTCCACTGAGGCTCCCAGGGCTTTGTCCTGGTGTCAGGGTGAAAATGCTGTTGTTTTGCCTGGCTGCTTGGATGTTTGTAGTGGTCTCCATCCCCTTCCTGCCACTGTGCTTTGTTCCCAGGCATTTGGCCAGTCTTTCCTGCAGCCTGACATTCACCTGTTCAAGCAGAACCTCTTCTACCTGGAGACACTGAACACGAAGCAGAAGCTGTACCACAAGGTGGGTCCTGCCTGGGCCTGTGCTCTCTGGGCATGGGAAGAGGTGGGAGCTGTCCTGGGACTGGTTTGAAGCTGCTCCCAAGTCCAGGTCAGGATTTGGGGGCTTTGTGCCACAGCCTTTGGGTGGTTGCCTTACTCCAGGTGGTTGGAGTGGAGTTACCACCCCCTGATACTGGGAACTGGGAATGGGAGGGATCCCAGCTCCAGTCCAGCAAAGGCTGGATGTGTTTCCTCCTCTGACAGTGAGGGAAAGCAGAGAACACACACAGTGACAGTGAGATGTGGCTGGGGAAGCAGGAATTGGGATCATCAGTGAGACAGTGAGTGCCTCCAGCATTCCCACCTGGGCAGTGCAGGTATCTGGAATTCCAGAGCACTGCCACTGGGAGTCTCCATCTCTCTTTGCACCCATCCTCCAGGCCCTGTAACTACCCTTAGCTGCTGCCATGGAGGATTAAATCTGGAATCCTGGGCATCAGGTCAGCCTGGGAAAGCAGAGCTTTCAGTTTCTCATCTGTGATCACACCTGAAGGGCAGCCCTTTGTGTTCACAGGTGCCTGGGGCAGACTTCAGGCCTCTGGCCACATTGCCTAGCTCCCAAGAGCACTGTGCAGGGAACACCTGGCTGGAATTGGAGTGGGACTTGATGGTGGTGGCTTTGCCAATGCTTAAAACTTGGNTGGCCCATTTAATTCTGAGTGTTGTGATTGGCACTGGGGAGAGCTGCCAGTGCAGGGAAGTTTTCCTGAGTGTCTTTTGGTTTCTGTGGACTTGTCGAGTGCTGTACCACGGGCCCTGGTAGGGAAGGGTCAGTGGGGCAACAACTGACAGGCTTTGGCCTGGAGAAAAGAGAATCATGGAATGGTTGGGGTTGAAGGGACCTTGAAAGCCCATCTAGTGCCACCCCCTGCCATGGGGACACCTTCCACTGTCCCAGGTTGCTCCAAGCCCTGTCCAGCCTGGCCTTGGGCACTGCCAGGGATCCAGGGGCAGCCACAGCTGCTCTGGGCACCTGTGCCAGGGCCTGCCCACCCTCCCAGGGAACAATTTCTTCCCAATATCCCATCTATCCCTGCCCTCTGGCAGTGGGAAGCTATTCCCTGTGTCCTGTCCCTCCATCCCTTATCTCCAGTCCCCCTACATCTGTTCTAGAGCCCTTGAGGCACTGGAAGGCAGGGACAGCGTGTGCACAGAGCCAGCTCCAACCTTCTCAGGTTGGGATATTGCAATTTTTAAGACTAACAGACTGTGTTCCATGTGTTGCTTCAGTCAGAGCTGGCCAGATGAGTTCCCTTGCAACTCCTAGCTCACCTTAGACTGCAGGTGGGAGGACTTTGGGAGAGTTTCCCCATTGTGGAGTGCCTGGAGAGACTGAATCCCCTGTGATGCCCATGTGGAGAGGGAGCTCTTGCACTGACATAAACTGGGTCATGTTTCTCTCTGGCCTTCCCTTCTCCTGCCACCTTTTGGTGGGAATGAAGCCCAGGCTGGTTCCTGTGCAGGGCTGTCCAGGCATCTCTTTCAGCTGTAACTGTGTAACACTTCCAAACTCTTGGATGCCTCATTCTGGAAGATATTTATGTAATAATCTCACTCCAGGCTGGGAGACAATACTGCACTGCTTGTTTTACTCCTTGGCTCTTGTTGCTCTGATACAAAACTCTTATTTAGTGCTCTGTAAGTGTTCCCACAGCCATTGCTTTGTGAGGGGGATATTAATAGTTTCTATGCTGATTTCCACATGAGATCTAAGGCCAGAACTGGCTCAGTCTTGATGGGATCTGGGTCATTTTTGTCCATTTGACAATAAATGGGTCATGTGGGAGAATAAACTCTTCTGTTCACAATGCCTTGAAGAGGAGCTGTTAAAATCCTGCTGCCTGTCTCTGTACAGAGCTGACCTCATCCACCTGCATCCCCTGTACAGTGTTTTGGAGGTGTTCAGGGTGGAAAGATGTTTGATCACACACTGTGCAGCCCTGCCAGACCAGCTCAGGGTCTGGCAGGTTTTGTCCTGGGCTCTTCACAGGCTCCCAGAGCCCATCTCCAAACCCTAAACCAGGGCAGTGATGTCTGCTTGAGCTCCTGGCTGAGACTGAGGGCACACCCTGGGCTGTTCCCCCATGCTGTGGAGCCTCAGGTGACATCCCTGAGCAACAGCCCTACCCTTCCTGAGCAGCCTGCCTGCCCAGGGAGCTGGGCTCAGCATCCCTGGCCCTCTCCAGTGCCAGCTTGGCCTGCCTGTGCCCAGTGGAGCCAGCTTAGCAGCTGCTGTGCAGGGATTAGCCCATGTTCACACCAAAATGTCATTGCCAGGTGATTTGAACCTGCCTGTCTCTTGTTAGCTTGCTCCACTGAGGCTCCCAGGGCTTTGTCCTGGTGTCAGGGTGAAAATGCTGTTGTTTTGCCTGGCTGCTTGGATGTTTGTAGTGGTCTCCATCCCCTTCCTGCCACTGTGCTTTGTTCCCAGGCATTTGGCCAGTCTTTCCTGCAGCCTGACATTCACCTGTTCAAGCAGAACCTCTTCTACCTGGAGACACTGAACACGAAGCAGAAGCTGTACCACAAGGTGGGTCCTGCCTGGGCCTGTGCTCTCTGGGCATGGGAAGAGGTGGGAGCTGTCCTGGGACTGGTTTGAAGCTGCTCCCAAGTCCAGGTCAGGATTTGGGGGCTTTGTGCCACAGCCTTTGGGTGGTTGCCTTACTCCAGGTGGTTGGAGTGGAGTTACCACCCCCTGATACTGGGAACTGGGAATGGGAGGGATCCCAGCTCCAGTCCAGCAAAGGCTGGATGTGTTTCCTCCTCTGACAGTGAGGGAAAGCAGAGAACACACACAGTGACAGTGAGATGTGGCTGGGGAAGCAGGAATTGGGATCATCAGTGAGACAGTGAGTGCCTCCAGCATTCCCACCTGGGCAGTGCAGGTATCTGGAATTCCAGAGCACTGCCACTGGGAGTCTCCATCTCTCTTTGCACCCATCCTCCAGGCCCTGTAACTACCCTTAGCTGCTGCCATGGAGGATTAAATCTGGAATCCTGGGCATCAGGTCAGCCTGGGAAAGCAGAGCTTTCAGTTTCTCATCTGTGATCACACCTGAAGGGCAGCCCTTTGTGTTCACAGGTGCCTGGGGCAGACTTCAGGCCTCTGGCCACATTGCCTAGCTCCCAAGAGCACTGTGCAGGGAACACCTGGCTGGAATTGGAGTGGGACTTGATGGTGGTGGCTTTGCCAATGCTTAAAACTTGGAAGAGCATGGAATCATGGAATGGTTTGGGCTAGGTGGGACTGTAAAGCCCGTTTATTTTTAACCCCCTGCCATGGGCAGGGACACCTCCCACTGTCCAGGCTGCTCCAAGCCCTGTCCAGCCTGGCCCTGCACACTGCCAGGGATCCAGGGGCAGCCACAGCTTCTCTGGGCACCCTGTGCCAGGGCCTCCCCACCCAGGGAACAATTCCTAATTCCCAATATCCCATCCATCCCTGCCCTCTGGCAGTGGGAAGCCATTCCCTGTGTCCTGTCCCTCCATCCCTTGTCCCCAGTCCCTCTCCAGCTCTCCTGAAGCCCCTTTAGACACTGGTAGAAACTCTGAGTTCTCCCTGAAGCCCCAAACCATGAGGTAAGTGTGGCCAAATTCAACATTAATTTTCAAGCTGATACTAATTGAGGTTATTTTAGCCATTTTTGATCTGGCTGGGCTTAGAAAATCATCTCAGTGCTCACCAGTTTGCAGATACTGCTGGAGCTGTGGCTGCTCTGTCCTTGCTGGGTTTGTCCTCCTGTGGGAGGAGTGAGGTCCCCTAACCCTGTGGCCCTCTCCCTGTGCAGAAGATCTTCAGGACCACGATGCTGTTCCAGTTTGTGAACGTGCTGCTGCAGGTGCTGGTGCACAAGTCCCACGACCTGCTGCAGGAGGAGATCGGCATCGCCACCTACAACATGGCCTCGGTGGACTTTGATGGCTTCTACTCCGCCTTCCTGCCCGAGTTCCTGGCCAGCTGCGACGGCGTGGACTCCAACCAGAAGAACGTGCTGGGCAGGAATTTCAAAATGGACAGGGTAAGGAGGGGGCTGCTGCAGCATTGTGGTGTTCCCAGGACCATGCTGGCAGGAAGCTGGGAATGTCTCCAGGTGGTGCCTTTTGTGCCTTTTGTTCCCAGCCTTCTGTGCTCAGCCATCCCCAGGCAAGGATTTCTCACTGCAGGTAGCAGAGCTGCCATCTCACCCCTCAGGCTGCAGGATGCTGGAGGAGTCAGGGAATGTGTTTCTTGGAAGTTTTCACTGGAGTAGGCTGACGTGTTCCCAAGTGGGATGCTCAGGGCCCTGCCTAAATCATGCTCCAGCTGCTGGCCAGATGTTTGAGGGCTACAGTAAGGACAGCAGCAGAGTACCTGCAACTGCTCACCATTGCTGCAAACCCCTCGTGTGTGGGAAGGAAGTGTGTGGAATATCATGGCAGAGCAGCAGATTCTGGCTTCCATTGACTGAGGGTTGTCCATTGAGTGCTGCCTGTCCTGAGGGAGGAGATGGGAATTTGAGACCAAGGGTGAGGATAGGAATGGAGCCCCGGGGGAATTGCTTGGCTCTGGAAGGTAACTGTTCCTCAGGAATATCACCTCTTGTTAGGGAGTGTGTGACACCCAGGAGCCTTGGCAGGAGGGCAGCAAGGAATTAATGCTGCATCTGGCCATGGAGCCAGGCTGGGAGAGCTGGGGGTGCTCACCTGGAGAGGAGAAGGCTCCAGGGACACCTCAGAGCCCCTGCCAGGGCCTAAAGGGGCTTCAGGAGAGCTGGAGAGGGACTGGGGACAAGGGATGGAGGGACAGGACACAGGGAATGGCTTCCCACTGGCAGAGGACAGGGATGGATGGGATATTGGGAATTAGGAATTGTTCCCTGGGAGGGTGTGGAGGCCCTGGCACAGGGTGCCCAGAGCAGCTGTGGCTGCCCCTGGATCCCTGGCAGTGCCCAAGGCCAGGCTGGATGGGGTTTGGAGCAGCCTGGGACAGTGGAATCTGCCCTGCCCATGGCAGGGGTGGAGCTTGATGAGTTTTAGGGTAGAACTGGATGAGTTTTAAGGCCCTTCCCAACCCAGACCATTCCATGATTCCATGACCATCCCTCTGCACAGTGAGAAGCCAGAGATGGGAGCAGAGCCTGGATCCCTGCAGTCAGCTCTGAGACCATCTCTGCCCCAGAAACTGCAGTTCCTGGGCTCAGACTGAGTCAGGGTGGATCTGTTCAGGTGTGAACACCCTCTGGGTGTGCCTGCCCCTCTCTGCTGCCCGCTGTGAGTCCGTTCCCAGCAGTGCTGTTCTCTCCCTTGCAGGACCTGCCCTCGTTCACACAGAACGTGCACAGGCTGGTGAACGACCTGCGCTATTACAGACTGTGCAACGACAGCCTGCCCCCGGGCACTGTGAAGTTATAGTGACTGCTCCGGACCGCCGCCCCTCCGCGGGGCACAGATCCGTGTTTCGGTTCGCCACCGCCCCCTCTCCTCCCGGGCCGTGCCGGCGCTGCGGGCCGGGCTCCTGCCCGCGGCCACGCCTGGATTCACCGCGCTCCACCGCTTCCTTTGAGTTCGCCCTGCCCAGCCCGAGGCCGCAGCTGGAGCCGGCAGGATGTGTCTTAATGCCCACCCCCGGGGCATCCCGGCTGTCGGGAAATCCTCTCCCGGGGCTTTCCCTCTGCTCCTGTAGCACTTTGTTGCATCTGGAGGTGTCTGGAGAGATCATGTCCGTATCAAACACGAGGCAGAAGCGCCAAAGACCACTTCAGACATTCGTACCTTCGTGTCATTCCACCTTCCTGCCCCGCCCAGCTCTCGGAGGAGGAGTCTCCTGACGTTGGGACTGGTTTGGCACTTCTGTCACTCCCTTTGTTTTTAAATTGCCTTGAAAACCTCCCCGATGTTGGCGGAGATTTAGAGACTTTTTTTGGGTTTTTTTTTTAAAACGTTTTCTCATCATTCCATTGTGATACTAAAACAACATGCTTAATGGGAATAAAGTGCTTACTTTGTTGTTTTAATAATGGGAATAAAGTGCTTACTTTGTTGTTTTGTAAATGAACACGCAGTGATCCACAGCTTTTCCCAGGATCAGGAATGAGGAGCAGCCAGCAAGGATCCCAACAAGTCCAGCAGCTCTTGGAAGGTGCAAATCAGTGGTGGCTTCTGCTGTCTCCTCATTATTTTCCTCCTGTGGTTTCTGTCACATGTTGTGGTGATCCATTCATTCTCTCCAGCACACTTGTCTGAATCCATCATGAAGTGCCTGCAGGAAGAAATCCCCCATTCCCAGGGAGCCTGGAGCTGAAGTTCACCCTCTGACAGTGACACAGCAGTGGCATCTGCCTGGTAAAATCCCAGACACCAGTCAGGCAGGACCAGATTGTGTGGGGCTTGTGGATCTCTGATCATACAGCTGGGAATGATTTCTTTCCCCTGAGGTCTCTGGTCAGGAAGCAGTATTAAATCAGTCTTAATTTTTATATTTAATAGATTAAGTTTGAGAGAAACTTCTCACAAGGGCATGGGAAGATGGCCTTAGGCTGAATGAGGACAGGGTTAAGTGGGATATTGGGCAGGAATTGTTCCCTGGGAGGGTGGGCAGGCCCTGGCACAGGGTGCCCAGAGCAGCTGTGGCTGCCCCTGGATCCCTGGCAGTGCCCAAGGCCAGGCTGGACAGGGCTTGGAGCAGNCCTCCCGGGCCGTGCCGGCGCTGCGGGCCGGGCTCCTGCCCGCGGCCACGCCTGGATTCACCGCGCTCCACCGCTTCCTTTGAGTTCGCCCTGCCCAGCCCGAGGCCGCAGCTGGAGCCGGCAGGATGTGTCTTAATGCCCACCCCCGGGGCATCCCGGCTGTCGGGAAATCCTCTCCCGGGGCTTTCCCTCTGCTCCTGTAGCACTTTGTTGCATCTGGAGGTGTCTGGAGAGATCATGTCCGTATCAAACACGAGGCAGAAGCGCCAAAGACCACTTCAGACATTCGTACCTTCGTGTCATTCCACCTTCCTGCCCCGCCCAGCTCTCGGAGGAGGAGTCTCCTGACGTTGGGACTGGTTTGGCACTTCTGTCACTCCCTTTGTTTTTAAATTGCCTTGAAAACCTCCCCGATGTTGGCGGAGATTTAGAGACTTTTTTTGGGTTTTTTTTTTAAAACGTTTTCTCATCATTCCATTGTGATACTAAAACAACATGCTTAATGGGAATAAAGTGCTTACTTTGTTGTTTTAATAATGGGAATAAAGTGCTTACTTTGTTGTTTTGTAAATGAACACGCAGTGATCCACAGCTTTTCCCAGGATCAGGAATGAGGAGCAGCCAGCAAGGATCCCAACAAGTCCAGCAGCTCTTGGAAGGTGCAAATCAGTGGTGGCTTCTGCTGTCTCCTCATTATTTTCCTCCTGTGGTTTCTGTCACATGTTGTGGTGATCCATTCATTCTCTCCAGCACACTTGTCTGAATCCATCATGAAGTGCCTGCAGGAAGAAATCCCCCATTCCCAGGGAGCCTGGAGCTGAAGTTCACCCTCTGACAGTGACACAGCAGTGGCATCTGCCTGGTAAAATCCCAGACACCAGTCAGGCAGGACCAGATTGTGTGGGGCTTGTGGATCTCTGATCATACAGCTGGGAATGATTTCTTTCCCCTGAGGTCTCTGGTCAGGAAGCAG
Organism: Irena cyanogastra; assembly: GCA_013397155.1. Lineage (NCBI taxonomy): Eukaryota > Metazoa > Chordata > Aves > Passeriformes > Irenidae > Irena > Irena cyanogastra. The sequence continues at coordinate 233,848 of VWZV01013693.1, read as the reverse complement.
TATTAAATCAGTCTTAATTTTTATATTTAATAGATTAAGTTTGAGAGAAACTTCTCACAAGGGCATGGGAAGATGGCCTTAGGCTGAATGAGGACAGGGTTAAGTGGGATATTGGGCAGGAATTGTTCCCTGGGAGGGTGGGCAGGCCCTGGCACAGGGTGCCCAGAGCAGCTGTGGCTGCCCCTGGATCCCTGGCAGTGCCCAAGGCCAGGCTGGACAGGGCTTGGAGCAGCCTGGGGTAATGGAAGGTGTCCCTGCCATGGCAGGGGTGGAATGAGATGGGCTTTAAGGTCCCTTCCAACTCAAACCATCCCATGGTTCTATGGAATCACTCTTAACTACAAGGAATTAAGTGGGCAGCTGCAGTGGCAGGAGCAGCACCAGGCACAGGGAAGGGAGCACACTTGGAGATGTTCTCCTGGGAATGTTTGGAGGTGTGGGTGTGCTGTGGCTGCACCTGGACAGCTGGGAGGTGTCAGGGGTGAGCTGGAGCCTGGCAGCACTTCCTCCATGGTTCCTCTGCTTCAGTTCTGTGGACAAGCCCCTTCCCTGTGCCTGTTGGTCACTGGGAGGTAACAGATGCTGTTTGGATAATCTGTGCCATCCCTGCATCCAGGCTCTGAACTGGCACCAGTTTGGGCTCCCTGCCCTGGAGCAGAGTCCCAATGCCCAGGATGTGCCTCACCTGCTCCAGCCTGTGCAGGTGAGGGTCAAGCTGCCTCCAGAGGGGTGGGGAAAGAGGGGAGGAAGGTGGGTGCTGATCTGTGCCCAGCCACACCTGCAATAACACCTGGAGTGCCACTGTCTCCATGTGAGACTTGGAGTCCCTGTTGTTCCTGCTGGTAACTGGGTGCAGAACACCCAGTGCTGAGTCCTGACCTGGCCCTGCAGCCTGGCCCTGCTCCTGAGCTCTTCTGGGCACTCTCAGCAGCTCTGCCCTGCCCGGGGCTGCAATGGAGACTCGGGAAGCTGGAGCTGCCTCCTCCCCCAGTTCTTGCCTGTGGCTCCCTGTGGAGCTGGACTGAAGGGATTTCATCCCAGCACAGCTCTCCAGGTTCACGCTGCTTCTCTTTCTTGGCTTGACAGAGGGTGAAAGTACAAGATTTTCCCTTGGTCGATCCCAGCAGCTGCCAGGTGGCCAAAGCCCAGGCTCCAATCTGCCACTCCTTGTCCTAAAACCTCCTTCCCCTCTGCCACCCTTCTGTTCCATTCCCCTGGCCTGGCAGACCCTGGAGAGGGGCCTTTCCCCACCTCCAGCCCCTTGTTTGGGGGCAGAAAGTCTCTTTTCCACAACCCCTTGAATCCATTTCCCATGGATGGGACCCCCTGGGGTGGTTTTTGCCATGGGCTGAGCACAGCAGGTCCCCAGAGCCCCCAGCTCTGGCAGGGTTCTGTCCCCCCACTCCTGTGCCTTGGGGAGCCAGGCTGGTAACAGGGAGAGTGGGATCAAGCCCAGCCCTCAGCCTGTTTCTGTGTGTGCCTTCAGGGTACTCCTCAGCCCTTGAAATCAGCACAGGTTTGGGAACCAGGCTTTTCCATGAACTTGGCAGGCTGCTCTCCCAGAGGTGTCTGAGTGCATGGGAAGCCCAGCACAGTGATTTCCCAGCCTGGGCTCTGCCATGGGGCTTGGAGAAGTGATCAGAGGGGCTCCCACCTGGGCAGTTCCTCTGCCCCAGGGCCTTGCACCCCTTCCCCAGCACCTGCTGTGCCCAGGGCAGTCTGTGACACAGGGGGACACTGCCCTGGCTGCTCGGGGCCGGGCACTCCCTCGTGCCCCGGCTCAGCCTGGCATGGGCTGACCCAGCCTCTCCCTGCCCGGTGAACCGAGGGGAAAGCACGAGGCAGGTTTGGTTCCCGGCAGGGTCTGGCTCCCCTCGGGAGGATGTGGGCTGTGCTCCCGCCCTGGAAGGGCTTGCGGTTCCAAAGCTTGTCAGGATGCTCCGTGCTGGCATGCTCTGCATGGGGAGGATGCTCCGTTCGGGATATCCCGAGCAGGCGCGGCGGCCTTTAAGGGGAGGGACGGAATCTTGACCCGTCCCCGGGCTCGGCCGGGCCCTTAGAGCCGCCGCAGACCGAGCGAGCCCGGGTCCGACCCGCCGGGACCGCCATGGGCTCCCTGGGGCGCTGCCTGGCCCGGAGCATCCCGCGGGGGCAGCCGGGCCCGAGCCCCACCGGGCTCCGCTGCTACGGCCACGGTGAGACACGGCCCCGTCCCTGTCGTCCCCCTGGGGACCCTGTCCCCACCCTCATCCTGCCCCTGGGGACCCGGTCCCCATCCCTGAGGGCCTTCAGCCCCTTCCCCGTCCTGCCCCTGGGGACCCTTTGCTCATCCCCGTTCTGTCCCCAGTCCCCGGGTCGTGCTGCCCTCAGAGCTCCTGTTCCCACCCTGTCCCCACGGTGCCCCGTCCCCTCGCGGGGTCCCGGTCCCTCCGTGCCGGGCGGGTGGCGGCTCTCGGGCTCCTGTCGCCCCTTTGTGGAGGGAGCGGGTGCCAGGCTCTGCTGTCCCCAGCCCCCTGTGCCGGGATGGGGCAGAGGCCGGAGCTGGCGCTCCCTGAAGGTCCCAAGGGTTCAGTGTCCCCAGGGCTGTGCTGGAGGACAGGGCAGGACCCTGGCAGAGCCGAGCCGAGCCCAGCGGTGCCGGGACGCGGGTGAGCTCGTGGGCTCGGTTTGTCCGCCTCTGTCCCCGCCAGCACCGAGGCCACCCGGCCTCGCAGTCCAGGACGGGTCCCCGAAGCCCGGGACTGGCAGTGAAATGTCCTCTCTCCCTTCCCCTGCTTCCTGTCCCCTCTGTCCCTCCAGCGGACGGGATGCACTGTCCCTTGGGGGTTCTGTCCTCTCCTGCGGCGCAGCTGCGGCAGGGCCAACGGCGGGGTGAGACCCTCCCGTCCCACGGGTGACAGCGGGCCCGGACCCTCCCGTCCCACGGTCACTGTGACCGGGCGGGCGGAGGGCCCCGGGGCCAGGCAGGGGACAGAGCTCCCAGCGTGGGGACACGGCACAGACATGCCCGGCTCAAAGGCTGTTTCCTGGCCATGGACATGTCCCCAACAGCCATCAGGGCTTTGTGGCACGTCCCCTGGGACCCCACCAGCCTGAGAGGCACAGCTTGTACAGGGGACACGCCCCGGGATGGATGGGGACAGCGATGGGGGCGGGCTCCCATCGGCAGCCTCGGGACCGAGTACAACCCGTGGTGCCGCGGGGACAGCTCGGGGTCCTGCTGCCGCCGTGCCCGTGTCCGCTGGCGTCCTGAGTCCCGCGGTGGTGACAGCGACCCGCGGGCCCCCGCAGCCCCCCCGGCGCTGCAGGAGAGGACGCTGGTGGTGGCCAAGCCGGACGCGGTGCAGCGGCGGCTGCTCGGGGACATCATCCAGCGCTTCGAGCGCCGCGGCTTCCAGCTGGTGGCCATGAAGCTGCTCCAGGTAGCCGGGGCCGTGGGGAGCGCTGCTCCGGAGCCGGGAGCAGGGGTGGCCGGGGGACACTGCCCGGGTGTCACCGTCACCGCCGCTGCCTCAGGCGGACCGGAGGCTCGTGGAGCAGCACTACGAGCAGCTGCGGCCGAAGCCCTTCTACCCCGCGCTCGTCGCCTACATGACCTCGGGGCCGGTGGTGGCCATGGTGAGGGGACGGGCCGGGGGTCCCGGGGGCCGCGGGGGCGCGGGGGACTCAGCTGTCCCTGTCCCGCAGGTGTGGGAGGGCTACAACGTGGTGCGGTGCACGCGGGCCATGGTCGGGGACAGCAGCGCCGTGGGGACCATCCGGGGGGACCTCAGCGTGCACATCACCAGGTAGGGCCGCGGGGGGCGGGACCCCACGGCCGTGGCACCGTCCCCATCCGTGTCCCCTCGCAGGAACGTGGTCCATGCCAGCGACTCCGTGGAGACGGCCCAGAGGGAGATCGGCTTCTGGTTCCAGCGGCACGAGCTGGTGGCCTGGGACAGCAGGGACAGGGACAACATCTACGGGCTCTAGGCTCGGACCCCGGCCGGGGACAGCCCCGCCCCCAATAAACCCCGGTGCCTCCAGCTCTGGTCTCCTCCCTGGGATGTCAGCAGGACGTGCTGGGGGCTCTGGGAGGCACTGGGATGTCCCCAGAGGGCACTGGGTGGTACTGGGAAGCTCTGAGAGGCACTGGGGTAACACCAGAGGGCACTGGGGATGTTACAGGAAGGCTCTGGCAGGCACTGGGTGATCATGGAGGGCACTGGGATGTCCCCAGAGGGCACTGGGATGTCTCCAGAGGGCACTGGGGTGACACTGGGAAGCACTGGGAGGCACTGGGATGTCCCCAGAGGGCACTGGGTGACACTGAGGTGACATTGGGAAGCACTGGGATGTCCCCAGAGGGCACTGAGTGACACTGGGGTGACACTGGGGTGACATTGGGAAGCACTGGGAGGAACTGGGGTGATACTGGGAAACCTGAGAAGACCTTGGGCTGTCCCTGGGGAGTACTGGGGCTGTACTGGGAAGCTCTGGGATGTCACTGGTACATCCATGGAAGGTACTGGTTAGTACTGGGAAGCTTTGTGAAGCACTGGGCTGTGCCTGGGAGTACTGGGGTGGTCCTGGGAGACTCTGAGAAGCTCTGGGTGTCCATGGACTGTTCCTGGGGGGCACTGGAGCAGTACTGGGAAGCTCTGTGAGAAACTGGCATAGTGCTGGGAACCTCTGGGACGTCTCTGGGAGCACTGAGGCAGTACTGGGAAGCTTGGGAAGACCCTGGGATGTCCCTGGGAGCACTGGAACTGCACTGGGGGGCCCTGTGAAGAACTGGGCTGTGCCTGGGGGCTGCAGGGGCTCTGCAGGTGACTGGAACAGACCAGGGTGGGGTCTGAGCTGAAAAACTGCGGCTCTGTGTGACACTGGGACACCACTGGGAACCACTGCGACACCGCTGGGTGGCACTGGGATGCCACTGTGAAGCACTGAGGCACCACTGTGTGTCTCACACCAGGGGCCACTGAGGGGCTACAGAAATCACTGGGACACCACTGTGAGCGACTGGGACACCACCGGCACAGTGGATATCACTGGGAGCACTGGGACAGCTCTGGGACAGCTCTGAGATATCACTGGGATATCACTGGAAGCATTGGGATGTCGCTGTCCGAATGAACAAAGACACGAAGACTCCGATCCATCAGAAGGCAAAGAATTATATCTTATTAAACTATAAACTATATTTTATTAAATTCCACTCGTTTATATGGACCCTTTTGCTACTACCAAAAGTTCGTTGGTTAACAGCAATGACAGCCCTCTATCACCATAGGTTAAGGGAAAGAAACAATGTGGAAGGTGTTATGGAAAACAGTGCAAGAAAACACCACCTGTTGTTTTGAGAGAGAACTTACTTACAAGGATTGTTTACATAATTTCCTGGGAAAGTGAAAAGTGGGAAGCAGTTAGCAGGCCTGCTGCTAGAATTTCTCACAGACACAGATTCTCAGCTCCACATCTCCACCTTTTTTTAAAAAAAAATGAAAGGAAAGGAAGGAGAAGCAGCACTTGTTTCCTTCTCTGCGGGGCCCATGCAGAAAGTGGAACAAGTACAGCCCAAGAGGTTCCTGCAGTAAACCATCGAGCAGAACCTCAATCAGGTGCTGACTTGGTGTGGCCAAGGAAACTCCAGCAGAAGCCGCCAAGGCAAAACCCTGAAAGAACAAGACATTCACAGTCTGCTTGTAGAGGGACCATCCAAGTGGTGACCCGCATCTTCTGCATCCGAGTCATCACTCGGGGGTTCATCCCTTGATGACTTTCATTCTGGTCACGGTTTGAAGGTTGCCTGTTGGCCTGATTCTGTCTTTGCGACTGCAGGTCAGGGCAAGCACAGCTTGCAGATACCCAGCGCACCCCAATATCTGTGGAGACAGGCATACCCACGACCCAAAGCGATAAGCTTGTATGGGCCCTCCCACTGCTTGGTGGTCAGATCCCGCACCTGAACCTTCACTCGAGGCTGATGTTTCTCACCTGCAACGAGAAGTGATGGTTTAGAATGACAGGATTATTTGAATTCTGCGGCACCATGAGGTGATTGATTGTGTACAAAGCCTTTTCCAATTGACTGTGTGGGGTTTCACCTTGCATTCCCCATTTTTGTTTTTGAAGAACCTGCTTTAGAGTACCATGAGCACGTTCAACAATGGCCTGACCAGTGGGAGAATGCAGAATACCAAATGTGTGTGAAACACCCCACAATTGCAGGAACTGCCGAGCTTTATGAGAGGCATGGGCAGGACCATTGTCAGGTTTCACAGCAGACGGTATGCCTAAAACAGCAAAAGCCTGCCTCCAATGGGCAATGACATCGCGAGCCTTTTCCCCAGTATGAGCAGGAGGAGAAAGTGTCAACAGACACATGCACATACTTGAGTCAGCCAAATTCAGCAATTTGGGTGACATCTGTTTGCCAAATCTGCAAGGCCTTGAGGCCTCTGGGGTTTACCCCTGCCAGTAAAGGCACAGCAAGCACGTGACAGTCTGGACCAAGAACTGACAATATCACGAGCCTCAGTTGGTGTCAACTGAAACTGCTTTTGCAAAGTATGTGCGTTCTGATGAAAAAAGTCATGCGATGCCTTGGCTTGTGCGAGTGTGTCAGGCTGCGGCACTACCCAAACTACCCGACCCTTGTCAGCCCTGGCATTGCCTTCTGCAATCACACCTGGTAGATTGGTGTGACTTTGAGCATGCAGAATGCAATAGGGATGAACTTGGGCCTGAATGGCACACCACAAAGCTTTCAACAAAAGGAACAAAGTGGCATTGACTTTGAGGAGGTCCTGCAACAACCCTCCACTTCCCAGATTTCTTTTCAATACAGAAAACAGCAGTGTTCCAGAGACTAGTAGAAAATTCAAGATGACCCTGGTTCAATTGCTCCTGAACCAATTCTTGAAGGGTGACTAGTTTTTCTTCAGGGAGGGGCCACCGGTTATCCCAGATGGGTTTTTCCACCAACCACCGTAAAGGAGGCGTAGGACATTGTGTGCCCTTCGTCACAGCAGAGCAGCCCCCATCAAAAATCTGTCCCGATCTGTACCCCCCAAACTGCCAGCACATCCCGCCCCCAGAGCTTGGCCATGGCTGTAGTGACATGAGGTCGAACCACAGCTGCCTGTCCCTCTGAGTTTGTGATCATCACCAGCTGCTGGCTCCTGTAGCATTGTGCCGTTCCACCCAAGCCTGCGACGGGCAATTCCACGGGGTCCAACGGCCACTCAGGAGGCCACACAGAAGAGGCAATGATGGTCACGTCTGCACCTGTGTCAATCAGGCCTCGAAGATGAATGTCTGATGGGGTAGCACCAGGCAGGCACAGAGTACACAGCTCGTCAGGACGAGTGCTGGACAAGGTTACAGTCCAATGAACTTGAGGCGGCCTGGTAGATCCAAAACTGCCATCCCCACGACTCCGGTCCTCCGTCCTAGTAACAGAAGACTCAAAAGGCACAAGTTGAGCAATACAGGTCTTTTCAGGGATAGTGATGGGGGGGTGGGTGTGGAAACCATGGCACAAATTTGTCCAGTAAAGTCTGCATTAACGAGTCCTATATGGACTATGATACCTTGAAGGGTGGCACTTGACTGCCCTGTGAGGAATGCACTTTTGCCCTCCCCTAGAGGTCCATGTGCATCCAGAGGAACATTATATATCTTGTGGGAGTCTAAAACAACTGTGTAAGCGGTGTGGGCATCAAGCCCAGCTGAGCCATGGGGACTGGCTACGAGCTGGCTGATCAGGGCTGCACTGGCATCGGCGCCTGGGGAGGATTTTGTGTCGGCACGCCCTCCACCCAGGCGCTCTCCTTCCCATTTCACGAGCCAGGTAAAGGCTGGCCATTGGCATGGACTTTTGCTGTACAGGCCTCTGCAACATGGTTTGGCTTCCCACACCGAGCACAGAAAAACGAGGGTTTTTTTCTTTTCTGTTTTTGTTTTCCCTGCTTCTTCCTAGCTTGCGTATTCACCTGTTTCTGCTGTTTGCCCTTGGGCCCTGCCCAGGCCGACTCCAAAGCAGCAGCCAAAACAACCACTATATGGTCTGTGATGTCCACATTGGCACAGGCCTGGACCATGTCTGGTAAAGAAGGATCACCAGGGAGGGCCTCTATAATCTTCCTGCAATCTACATTCGCATTGCTTTTTGCGAGTTGTTTGCACATAAGTGTTCTCAAATTCTTGTCCTCTATTTGTGTTTCCAAGGATTCTGAGATCCTTTCAACAAATTGCAGGAATGGCTCCTCTGGCCCTTGAGTTATTGTCACAAAGCTCGGCTTTGGAGCAGCCACCTCGATGGTTTTCAGCAGTGCTGACATGCCTGTTCTCTGGCACTGATCCAGCACATGAGGGTCCCAGGTGGCCTGGTCGTCAGGGTTGGCAAAAATGCCTATACCCATCAAACGATCGACTCCCACCAGACACCTGGGGTCCTGCAGGGGCAATAGACTGTTTTGTGCTGCCACTTTCGTGGCCAGCTGCCACCACTTGTCCTCAAAAACTTCACGGTGCACAGGCTGAAACAGGACCTGAGCCAGGTTTCTGATGTTATATGGTACTAGCAAATAAGTATTAAGAGCTCGTATCAACTGCAATACTTCAGAAGAACCGAGACCGTGCCTAGCCACATGTTCACGAATGTTGATCACAGTTTTCCATGTGAAAGCCATGTGGCTATCAGGCCGTCCTGAACCCTGAGGGGCCTTGAGCACAGGAAAGGGCTGGGGACCCCCTTGTGATGTGACATCGGCCCCCTGTCCCAGCTCCATGGGTGTCACAGGAGGAGGGACGGGCATTGAACCAGGGCCAGCAGCCACAGCACTGGATTCCATAGCCCTGCCGGCACTAGGAGGACCAGCGGCTGACATCGGACACTCTAATACGTCCCAACTCCCTGCCTCAAAGGCCTTGGCTCGTACCTGATCCCAGAACCGTCTGGGGTCTCTTGGGCGAACCGTGACCTGACACGGAGGCAGTGTCCACGGGCCACTTGGACAGGGACCCCCAGCGCGTGACCGCTGGGTCGGAGACGCCGGGCCACACGCATGTCCCTGCGCGGCTGCATCACCGCCTGTCCCGACGATAAAAAGCGGCGCGGCCGCAGCAGCTGCGGGGCCCGCAGTAGTGGACGGTGGTGCGGGCGGGGCCACCCCGGGCAGCAAGGATGCGGCGGGCGCGGAGTCCGACAGCACGGGCGGTGCAGCGGGTGGGGCCTGCGCTGCGGCTGGAGGAGCGGGCGAGCCGTGCGCCGGGGGCGGAGAGGCGAGTGGGCCTGTAGGAATGGGTGGGTCACCCTCCTTCAGGAGGTCAGCGAAAGGATCGCCCGCTGGGCCCCCCCGCGACTGCACAGGCGCGATGGAATCCCCGGCAGACCGCGGCGCGGAGGCCACCGGGACCCCCCCCGCCCCCTCACCGGGAGCGGCGGCAGCAGACACCGCCGGGGCATGAGCAGCCCAGGC